>CM033473.1:102647847-103065263 GCA_019447015.1 Hymenochirus boettgeri | reverse complement strand
AGACAGGCACACACATCCCCAACTATATTTACACTACAACTCTGTACAGTCCAGGTTCCTGGGAATTCAGCGGAAAAACATGTGTGCAAGACTTTGTCCGCTTTTTTACCAGCGGTAAGTTTTCAGGTTACACCTTCGTTGCTCATTATGCGGGTCGGTATGATGCTTATTTTGTTGTACAGGAGCTGGTCAAGGAAAAATTAATATTGTAAACCAAGGAGGTCGGTTAATGTGTGTGTCCCTTAACAATCTGAAAATTAGGTTCATAGACTCTTTGAATTTTATGCCTATGAAGCTCAGTAAAATGGCAGAAGCTATGGGCTTTTCTGGGGCTAAAGGTCATTTCCCGCATTTCTTTAATACAGAAGAAAATCAAAACTATATAGGGCCCATACCTGCCCATCATTATTATGGGGTTGATTATATGATGCCTGCAGAGAAAAACGATTTCACGGCGTGGTATGAAACACATAAAAACGATACTTTTAATTTTCAGGAAGGGCTGAACGCTTACTGTAAACAGGATGTGGAAGTTTTAAGGAAGGCTTGTGAATGTTACAGAGACACGATTATGGCTAAAACATGTCAATAAAAATATTACATTTACTTCTATGAAAAAATGCCAATAAAAATATTAATTTACAACAGTCTAGTCATTCTTAGTAGTGTGTGTACTCCTGTTAGGATGTCTAACAGACTACGGCGTAATTCGGAGCGTTTAAAAACACTGGTTAAAGCTAAGCCATCAGTAAGAAAATAAATTTTACGCAATGCGCATAATGATTTGATTTAGACTATTGGAGAGATAGCTCTCAACATCCTTAAAGGCAAGATACCTCTGAGAGAACAGCAAAAAAATATTTTTAAAAAATGGCGAAAAGCTATAAAGAAATTGAGCGATAAATGGTGTCCTATCAGAAGTAAGAAACGTATTGTGAACCAGTCTGGCGGCTTTATAGGAACAATCCTCGGGATTGCACTCCCTTTAAGAACAAGTTTGATAGCTAGTAAAGTGGGTGGTTCATAATGGAGCACGTAGAAAAAATGTTCTTGGTTTCCAAACATGAGCTTGACAAAGTGAAGAATGCAGTTCCAAGTGTCCCCGATATACGGTTACACATCGTTTAGATGGTGAAATTAGTGGAATATTACATAGGAAAGACCTGTCAGATGATGAAAAAATTAAGAGATACACAAATGTGCTACAGAGATACTTACACGGACATACCAGTACATAAATCGCAAAACGGGAGTTACAAGTATAGAGACCTTTCAAAGGATATACATCGCCAGTACGAGGGTGTACAAAACTAGTCGCCTTGATGACTAAACGGCAATGCACACAATTATAGCAAGGAACCATACCCTTCTTAGTATTTCTAGGCCACATTTGACCCTCTTTAGAATTGGTATCATTAATTTCAACTTGACCACAACGGTTAAGTCTCGAACCAATGGTAGCCCCTCTCCTGTAGGAGAACATAGGGATCGAGTTAAATTCCACCACATTGGGGTATGAGTTTCTCAAAACCTTCCAATGTCTAATAATTACATTTTTGATGAGACAACATTGCTGGTGAATATATATATTTGTATAAATTAAGTTATTGTTTAATTAAGTTATTGATCATTTGATGACAAAAAAAAATAATATATAATCATAATTTTATGTAGGGGGTCCCCAAGACACGGAAATTGTTTTAAGGGGTCCCCACAGATAAAAAGGCTTAGAAACACTGGTGTAGATACTTTTGTATATATCTCACTTTTTTGTGTGAGGGACCCTATGATAGTATATAGGGTTGGATTAAATTTTTATCGTTATTAGGTGCGTTTTGAGTCAATAGATTGTCTATAGTATCTTTGAGGGTGGTGTAGAGGCCCGGCGACTGAAACTTAGCACACACATCATATATAACAAACACAAAACTTAAATTAAATAAAATATTCGGCATACAAATAAACATTAGAATCAGTATTGAAAGTTTCCTAGTCATCAAAAGATATCTAGTTTTTTAGAGGGCTTATTGCCACCTGGATTTGTTGTTTTGTAAACAGGTCATTTTCCAATTGTAGTTAATCTAGATTAACTAGACCAACTTAAACTCAATCCGGCTTAACTCCACTTAACTACATCTATCTATTTGGGTGATCTATGTTTTGAATTGGGCTTCCGGCTTAATTGTTCCGGTTCTGAGCTTATTTTAAAGTTGTTTAGTATATATCTTCCTATCCATTTACTTAAGCAAATAAGCAAATAAACAACCAGTTGGGGAGTGTGATTGAAAGGTAGGACTTAACTATACAATGAATCAATCAATTCCCCTCTGATTTGTCGAGATGTTGTTATGTTTTCCTATGGTACATTACCCTACATTGATATCTATAACTATATATATCAATTTCTTGATTTTAATTTTTCTCTATTAAGTATTGGGAGGTTTCCCAAACATTGATTTACATTATGAATATTATTGATTTGTTCGGTTTTTGTTTACTCTTAAGATCATAACTGTACTTCAGATTAATATGTTTTACTTTCATATATTTGGTAGTTATTAGGGTATTTCTGTGTTTGCTATTTTAGTAGATCTTTAAGTGAATCTATAATGGCTCATGAATTAACATTAATTGCAACTTTACCATATCAGTGAATTTAGCATATATATTTTAAAAACAGATAAACACAAACATATAAACATATAACTTTATAACTTGCATGAATTTTGGCTCATCATTCTTTTCATTTTTAGTGAGTCATTAGGAATATAAGGAGTTCCTGTTGTTTTGGCTACGCAATTCTTGGATTGTAATATATTTCAGATTTTAACTTAACTGTAGGCTGGTTCAGACAGTTTTTAAGTATATTTCCATTCTTGTTGGATTTTTCCGCTTTTGTGTAGATCCTTCAGATGATGTTTGATGGAGCTGGGGATAGGTAGTTTCCATTCTTGAGCTGTCTGAATAGCTTCTTTTGGTGTGTTGAAGGTAAATGTTTTGCCATCTTTAATTACTATCAAACGAACTGGGAATCCCCATTTGTATTTTATTGAGTTGTATCTAAGAATCTCTGTAGCTTCTTGGAAAGTCTTTCTTTGTTGCATGGTTTGGGGTGAAAGATCCGCATAAAATTGTAGCTGGGCATATTTGCTTGGTATGTTGGTTTTATTTCTTGAGATTGACATCAATTGTTCTTTGGTTTGAAAGAATGTGAATCTTGTTATCACGTCTCTGGGTGCTGACTGAGGGGCATTCTTTGAGTCTATGAGTTCTGTCCAATGTTCTTTCTATTTTTGGTATATCTGGCAGTATTGCTTCCAGTAGGTCTTCTAGGTATTGGTCTACCGTAATTCAGAATTTAGAACATTTTCAGGTATTCCTCTGATTTTAATGTTGTTTCTTCTTGATCTGTCTTCCAGATCTGTAATTTTGTTTTGGAGTGTATTTACTGTCTCATCTAAGTTATTGTGAGCATCTGCCAGCTCGTTGAATGAGGTTGTGAATTCTGCCATTTTATTTTCTATATGGTTGGTTCATTCTGCTATTTCTGTTATATCTTTTTTGATGGATTTGACCATTTCTGTAACATCTATTTTGAAGGCTTTGTGCTGAGATATTAGCATTTCCTTTAGTATGTTTTCTGACACTGGTGTGTCTTTAGTAGGAAAGTTGTGAAGAGTGATCTGATTGTATGTTGTTTCTGTTATGTTACTCTTTTCTTCTTCATCTGCATCTGATTCCCCTTGTCTGTTTCTTTTAATAGATTCCCTCTGTGTCTGTGGCTGTGGGGACCCTTCCGGAGTTGTCTCACTGCCCTGAATTGGGGGGATATCTGTGCCCATAGACCCTTCATCGGGGTCTACGATCAATAGGTATTTATCTTTTTTTTGTTGTTCTCTATCAGAGTCTGTGTCTGTGTTCTCATTTAATGTTGTTTGTCTTTGTTTTCTTACTTTTTCTCCTCGTAGGTTCCGGTCCTCGTCAGCCTCATGGGCACTGCCATCTTGGATCCCGCCTCGTGAGACTGTGTTGCCGGGGAAGAACTGGGTAAGTTTCTTTGTTGTTGTCTGTTTATTGGTATTGTTTTTGTTTCTGCCCATGTTCGGATTGGTTGTCTGTTCTTTTTAGGATGTTTAAACCTTGTTTAGGTTGCTGTGGGTAGCTGGATTCCTGGTAGTTGAGCGGGAGCTCTCAGTCCATGCGTCCACGCCCTCCCTTTATATGTTAATTATATATAGTTTTACGTTAATCTGTATCCCTGTTACTTGCTTTGTTATTTGGTATGATGTAAGTGTGATTATATTTTTGTTTGCGTGGCTCTTTTTAATAAAATATCTATATAAACTTAATAGCGAGACATTATTTATTTTATTTCATAGCGGTCTATATTACAAAGGGTTAGCAATAAAGCAACAACTTTAAAACACTAAAATGCATTCACTAGACACGACCCGCAAGAAAACGTCTAACAAATGGAGGGATACAAAAATGAATTATTGAGAAAATATTATTATAATCCAAAAGCCGCCGGGTCTTACGGCGTGCGTGGTGCCGCCTTGTTCAGAGAAATCAAAAGTTTGGTATCAGTAAAAACGAATTAAAAACTGGTTAAACAACGAGGACACCTATACATTGTACAAACCCATAAAAAAGTCTTTTAAAATAAATAAAGTTGGGGGGCGTGGCCTGGATGTCTGCGAGAACGGTCTAGCTCTCCTGAGGCTCCTGTCCCAGCCGACCAAAATCAGACCTGTAACCCCTTCCCAACCCTATAACAACTCAAATGGGTAGGGAGGAGACCCTAAACAACCGGGCACGCCCGAAAGCACCAGCCGGCAGGAACAAAAGACCTGGACGATTATTTCTCCAGGGACACAGGAGCGGGACATAACGTGCGGCCGTCCCTCTGGGCCCAACACCGAGGCTTCTACTCCCACGGCCTCACCACATGCGACGATCCAGAGAGAGACAGCGCATCAGAAAACCAGGTGAGGACGTGCCCCCAATATAGTCTCGCAGCGAGCGGGTAGAGCGCGTTACGACCCCCCCTGCTCACCACCCCATAAATCACAACAGTCTGAAGGCCCGGTACCCCATACACAGAACAGGCGTCTGCATCAGTGGCGTGCGGCGGGATATCCCTCGGCCTATCGCTACACCCGGACAGCAGAAGCCCATAGCTCGCCCACGCCAGACAAATGATACACCCCCCCTCAATGGCCTTAACCAGGAGGCTGATGGGGGGCTTGGCGGCCCGCCTGCTGCCTTGCAGCTATCCCCAACATCCACCCCATCTTCCCGACCGCGAGGGCCCCCTCGGGGCGGGTTACAGCATGGGTCCAGGGGGAGGAGCTGACAGCGCTCAAGGCCCAGCAAGGACTCGGGTAAACAGCACCCCCCTACCCGCTATTTCAAAAACCTCAACAAAACTACCAAGCTACAACCCAAACAAACAGACCTAACATCCCGGGTCATCACCAGAACACAACATAAATAACGGACATGGCTTTCCAAGCCCCCAGACAGGACGTCTGTCCTCGACATTCCAGACCATCCAATCACCCCCATATCCATACAGGGGACCCTCTCAATCTCCTCCCTTCAAGACATACTAACAAACATACCCACAAAAGAGGACTTTTGCATACTAACTCAACAAATTCAGCAAACATGCAGAGCTGAAATTACTGCCATTAGGGAAGACCTTAAATCCACCTTGGAAGAGTGGAAACTCTAGAAGAAGATCAGGCCTCCCTAGGCCAACACGTGCAAACAATTACCAAGTAATGGGTGACCACTCCGAGCAATTCGAGACTATATCGCCACCTGGAAGATATCGAAATAGGGGAAGGAGAGAAATATATTAGAATTCGGGGGTCCCGGATCAGTAGCAGATACAGATCTATACGACTCGTTACAATCCCTGTTCAACACCATAACTAGAGAATGCTCCCCCGCAAAACATGAACTTGATAGAGTTCACGCTCTCTCAGACCTAAAACCACCTCCAAATTCCCAAGAGATTGTCATATGCAGAGTTCACTATTTCCGAGAAAAAAATCTATCATGCTACAATACCGAACAATCCGGACTTAATACACGAAGAGCAACACATCCAACTATATCCAGATTTAGCCCTTCATCACACTAGCCGACGTCGCCAACTCAAACTCTCCTCCAGACTCTGAGGGACCACAACATCCATACCGGTGGGATATCCTTCCAGCTGATCGCTAGACACGATGGGAACAACCATACACTAAGCAGCTACCCAAAGAATTACCTGCATTCTGTTCTTCACTTTATTTACCAGAAACTACTCTCCCCTGATTGAGGGGCCCTCCTGCCCTCCCAAAGGGACCCCAAAATACCTGGACTCCAACCAGAAGCCCGCCTTCTAAAACCCAATGAAACTAAAACGACTTAGAAACAACACGCTCCCAAGCTTAGGACAACAAACCGGGATGAACTACACAACCACACAAATCTCACTGACTTCCTTCCTCTGGCTCCCAACAAACCGAGACCAGAGATGTTCTACTGTTGTATCCCATCTCTAAAATCCTACACAGCCCAGCTAAACCCTGATCTACAAGGAAACTTGAATTAAGCTCGCTACACTCCAGACATCATGGACTGTATGTCATTCCCCACTCCCAGCTATAGCCCCGAACACCATACCCATAACAAAACTACCAGGACTTAAGGGAAGGCTATACAGGATCATTATATATATAACTGTTAACCACTACCCTTCAATCCTTTTCCCACCTGTTCTTCAAACCTATAACTAGAACTTGGAATGTTAATCTTACTGCTCAGAAACTGATAATGATAAAGGAAGCCTCGAAAATATTCCTCTTTTTACTGAATTATAAACAGGTTATAAACTAAAGTTATTTTTTTTTGAATGTTTATATAAAAGGATTAATAAGCAAGGATTTTGGATTTACTGCTGGGTTCCTTCCGATCTCTAGCGTAATTCCTCATGACCTCTACACTATTTAAGTCAGAGATGAGACCAAACCTATCTATGACTAATACTAACTAGAGGAACAAACAAAACGCTGGATGGCAGGTACTCCAGAGGTACAAAAATCTCTTGAACCCTAAAATATGTATGATCATCACTATGCGAGTTATGACTGTTTTGAATATAATGTTATCTAACTCTATCTCCCGAGCCTCTCTCCCTCCTTCTCTCTCCCTTCCCCCCAGGCATAGCCAATCCCAAACCCCCCCCCCCCCCTCCCCCCCATACAGGTTGCACAAAAACAAGTAGTGATGGGCTGGACGGGGCCTGACCCTGACAGGTACCTGCGTGGACGGCACAGGACCGCACCCCCCCATGAGGAGATGATGCCTGCCCACGCTGGACACCTCATAGCACCTCCACTCTTTCGACCAGGCCCGGGCCATGACGACCATCCCTCCTAGGTCGTTGGAGGCAGGTCCCCCCCGACCACACAGCACTGCAAGTATATCGGATGATGCATCATCCAATGTTTACGTTTATGTACTATACACTGTTTTAAATGTTTTCTATATTTTCTATGTCACGCCACAGTATTAAGCCGGTTTTTACATTCCTACCCCCCCCGGGCGGTTCGGGGGCCTCCACGATCGCCAACACAGCAACCCCAATCCCAAGCTACACTCATGAATGACCAATAATTAAATGGTTAAGATGTGTCTTTGAAGTCGGGTCTTAAAACA
Source organism: Hymenochirus boettgeri (assembly GCA_019447015.1). NCBI lineage: Eukaryota > Metazoa > Chordata > Amphibia > Anura > Pipidae > Hymenochirus > Hymenochirus boettgeri. The sequence continues at coordinate 103,057,547 of CM033473.1, read as the reverse complement.
AACAGAAAGAGGAACTGTTATAAGAAACCAAAAGGCCCAAGCAGATATTTTCTGCTTCAAGAAACCCACCACACACACCTCTGACCACTGGAACTTTATAAAAAAAAACATACCCACAATCTATTCAGCACCACCACATAATAGTAAAAAGGCAGCGAGTTGCCATATTGATACCAAAAATTGGTCCAATAACACTAAAAACACATACCGCGACCAAAGGGTCGCTACATTATCCTCCAGCCCACATACACACTCAAGACATCACACAATAGTAACGTATACACCCCCAACACCAACGGACAAGCACTTTTCTTAACCGAAGTGCTAAATAAATTACAGAATATTGGCTCCCCAACAATATTACTGGGGACTTCAATATGCACATGTTCCAACACTCAAGACCGACTGGCTATGGAAACAAACCATAACCACCGGGAAACATCTCTTCTATCAAAAAGATTTAGAAAACTAATCAGACAACACAACCTCTATGATACATGGAGATAGACAACCCCACCTCCAAGCTTTCTTATTACTCTCCTGTTCACCGAACCACACACAGAATGACTACATATTCACCACACATCCAGGTATATCACTAATGCAAACACTGCTTTGGAATCCCCCACATGGTCAGACCCGGTATAGCTATAGCAGACTTCACCCTCACAAAAAAAAAATCCCAAACATACCTATGGAGGCTAACGAAACACAATCTTAAACACCCAACACACCCAACAAACATTAAAAATGCCATTGAAATTTATTTCAAGACAATGATGGCTCTGTCCCCTCCCTATGACAATATGGGAGGCTCACAAGGCAGTCATCAGAGGTTCATTGCATGCTTCAACTATGGCCTCCCGTCTAAAGAAAGACCCAATCACAGATATGAAACACCTCATTAAAAAAATTACAAAAAGAGGAGAAATCCCTATATCTCCACCCATCCATCACTAAACTCGAACATGTATATTAACTAGAGCAGCTCTAAGAGATCACCACCTCTCAGAACAGACAAAAACTTAGATGGGCTAACGCTCATTTTATGAATTAGGGAACAAAGCTCACACACAATTAGCTAACCTGCTGAAAAATCGAAGAATCCAGGCCACCCCAATCAACATAAAGATGAACAGGAACACACCATAACGATCCCAGGGGTATGCAGCTAGATTTGAGAGATACTACAGAGCCCTAACACAAAATACAGCCCACAAAGAAAAACGCACCCCCAAATTTAGCAGCAACATAACAAGACTATTCGATCTCCAGCACATGCCCTAAATTACACAAAACACAAACTAGACCAGCTTTAGGGATATAACCCTGAAGAACTAACCAAAACTATATCATCTCTCCCTCTGGCAAAAACCAGGTCCAGATGGATTCCCAAACATATATTTACAAAACATACAGTGATATCTTACCCCCCCACCTCATCATCACCGTAACAACGAAATCATGAAAGGTTATCCGCACCCTCCTCCTTCACAAGCTCTCATATGATAATTATACCTAAACCAGTAAAACCCACCTCTGTGCCAGCTTAGACCTATAGCCTTATTAAACTGTGACTATAAACTTTCACTAAAATCTGGCAAGTAGACTGGCACGAGCTGCTTCCACTATAATACATAAGGATCAAGTAGGTTTCATCCGTACAAGACAGGGCAGGCACAACACGCGTAGAACCATGACAAATTGAACTACACATAACAAACCCGATCAGCACTCATACTAAGTCTTCGATGCTGAAAAAGCCTTGATAGGCTGATCGGGCCATTCATGAATCCCACACTACAATACTTAGGTATGAAAGAAGGCTTCCTTAAAGCTATAACTTTCTCTATACTCCACACCCCAGGCCGCATACGATTCCCCATGATTACATCCCAACATTCCCATCTCCAACGGACAAGACAGGGGTGTCCTCTGTCCCCCCTTCTCTACGCTATCTGTATTAACCATTTGCATGTCATATCAGAACGAACCCTGTACATATCAGGCTCCAAAATAAAAAATCCACCTATCTATCTTCCCCTTTTCGCAGATATGTACTTTTCTCACGATCACAAACCCACTATAATCCCTGCCAAACCTCCACAAGGAAATAGACACCTACAGCACACATCCGGATACAAACTAACCAAACCAAAACGGAAGCATTACCCATTGACTACACCCAACAACCCTACAAATACTAACAGAACAATTTCCATACTCCTGGAAATGTGAATTCGATTAAGTACCCCTAGGATACATATTACCCACAACTTCACCCACTTTTCCAACCAACACCTTCCACTTCTCAGAACAAGGAAACTACTCCAATCCTGGAAAAGCTCTAACCCTCTCCTGGTTCGGTAAAATTACGACTATCAAATGTCAATACTGCCGAAATGGCTCTACCTATTCGAAACACTACCAGTCCTAATCCCTCGCAAATTCTTACTGATCTCCAAAAAGACATTTTAGAGTTTTATATGGGGATATAAAACACATAGATTTCAAAAACAACAATCCAGACAAGCAAATCTCAAGAGGTTTTGCGGTCCCCAATATCCTTAAATCTATCAAGCCACTCAATTACGGCACACATTACACTGGTTCCATTACTATCCCACAAACACGCTGGGCCCAACTGGAACAGGAATGGTACCACCCATTACATTTAGAACGCCCTGCTACTAACACAATAAAACCAAGCAAAGAAAAACACACCCTACCCTCTTAGGACCCATGCAGACAACAATCAAACTTGGCCAACAATAACAAAACACACAAAATTACTCTCTACCCCATCACATCACACCACCCGCTGGTAGGCAACCCTGACCTTGAGATCAGCCTTACTCCACAATTTATTAAAACATGGACAGCTCTCGGGGGGCAACATTATAACTGACCTGGTGGACCCCTATTCAAATAGTTGAAAGACTTTTCCACTCTCACCACCCAAAAGAAACTCCAACAACAGTTATATTCCCTTACTTACAATCAGACACTATGCTACCTCACTATCCCCCAACCTATCCTTTCCCCTAGATCACACTTCGAGAGGATAGTGGCGCGAACCCCCTACAAAAAGGATTAATATCTCACTATACACCTCCTGAATACAACTACACACAGACTCACTCAAAAGCCACATAAGTATATGCTTCACTGGGAAACAGTACTTAAACGAAATCACAAAGAGAACTGGTACATATCTGGGAAGCGGCGGCCAATCTTCTGTCTGCACCACTTACAAGGAAAACGCCTATCAGGTATGCTGGGATGGTACTACCTCCAGAAAAACTCCATAAATTGTGGCCCGATTCTACAGATAGGTGTGGAGGGGTGTGGTGACAAGGGACTCTATACACATCTATGGGAGTGCCCGGTTATTAAAGGGATCTGGTCACACACGCGGCCAAACTAATCCACTCTATGTTCTCATATGGACCCACCCATGGACCCTATTCACTGGATCCTGGGACTACCATTCAAAGCTTGGGGAAACTACAATAAACATGCGGCCATATTCCAAGGGGCGGTCAGACGGTTAATCACAAGACACTGAAAACAGAAAAACTCCCACTGAAACAACAACCTCCTACAATCCATCTTTGAGACCAGAAGTATGGAAAAACTGACAGCTATGGTTCATGAATAATATGGATAAATTTGTCAAAATATGGACCCCATGGGATCTATTAATGATTGTGGCTTAGGCGGTGCGTGGTCTCGCCCTCGGACCCCAACCGGGGAGACAACATCCCTAAACCCCCCCCTGAGAAAACCAACATACAAACCCAATAACCCAACGGCTAGTTTTATATTGTTAGATTGGAATATTATGCTTGGCATTATATATGATTTTAAATTATTTCCATCTCTCCTTTAAAATCGAAACCAATCTGACAACAAATAAATGTAAGGAAGACCATGTTAATCAAAAATGTTAAAATGTGAACGCCATCTTATCAATATGTCTTCATTCATCTCTGTTTATAATAATGACCGAAAAAATTTAAAAAATAAGTTTTAAAAAAAAAAAAGAATAAAGTTGTGGTGTCAGAATAGACGCACAGTGGCAGGCTGATCTCTGTGTCTATGATTGATTTTTCAAAAGAAAATGATGGTGTAAAATATATTTAACGGTCATAGATATCCTTTCAAATTTTGCCTGGGTTTTCAAATAAAACAGGATCAACTGTTGCCGCTGCTTTTAACAAATATTTATCAACAGCGGGCGCGTCCCCAAGAAACTTCAAACAGATCGTGGCCGAGAGTTTATAAATAATCTTGAGGAAACTGTGCACCACTAAAATACATATTTTTCAATCACAAATACAGTCAAAGCATCTTAGTGGAACGTTCACAACAGAACCTTGAAAACCAGAATGTGGCGTTACCTGAGGGAGAACAATACTTTCAGGTACATTGATACGTTACAAGACCTGGTGTGAGTTACAATCACACCTACCACGGAGTAATAAGGTGGAAGACCCGTCGATGTAACAAAACAAAACTCATTATTAACTGGAAAAATATATAAAATCATTATGCGTCTATGCCTAAAGCTAAACCGTTATTAAAATAGGTGAATGTGAGGATTGTACATTATAAAGGTATATTTACAAAAGGTTATGACACACTCATACTGATGAGATATTTACGATTTCGCTATAAACACAAAGGACTGAAACCGCTTTAATAACTGAAGATCTGGCTGGTGAAATCATTGACGGATCATTCTATGATGAGGAAGTACAAAAGTTGATCTTGACCAAACCACGCATTTATCGTATTGAAAATATTAAAAAAGAAAAGATTCAGGAGAAAATCCTGGATATCCTGGACGGGATATCCTGAAAAGTTTATTTATCTGTAAAAAGTTAGCAAACATATGGGGTTACAGGGGTTTAAGCACGATGGGTCAAAAACAATGGAAGAGAGCGTTTTTACGCTACACGAATATGTTTTAACCTGTTTTGGAACATTTTACGTTTGTTTAATGGATGTGAAATAGCAATAACAAAAGAGAACACGTGTTTTAACCTAAAAAACAAAATTTACCCCGATATTAAAACCGTTTCATACCATGTTTGTTTATTCCGATATAATTCAACACAACTTGTTTGGCGATAGTTATGTTCAGCTTAAGACTGTGGAGCTAATGGTAAAAATGGTGAAATAGTCACGCAAAAGTATAGCAGGCACGGCTCAGGTCTTGCGGGGCTCTTTCGAGGCCTCTGTCCGCAGGGTAGTACCTTTGTTTAAAAGGAGTTGAACTTGTTAAGCTGCACGTAAAAAACTGCTGCTAGAAACATAGCCAAAGATGCTGTTGCTATCATCAGCAGTTATGAATAAAATAATCGACAAATCAAGACCAGGAAGGTTCTGGCGTTCGTAATATTGGAAAACACAACGTAAAAGAAAACAAACTTGGTGGTGTGTCCTGCCCCCTTTCAGTAACAACATAAGCATGCGTAAGAGACGCCGACGACAGAGAACAACAAGTCGTTCTCTAGGTGACATCTTCTAATTAAAACGCTATGGCTTTCGTAACGATTCCTCGTGTGGAATGTGCAAAATCGAGTTGGATATATTTCAAATACCGCCTAGCAGACAAGTATTGAAAAAACACTTTATGTATAAGTCACCTGTTGCGGCGTTTTGCGACGGTGCGGCCCTTGGAATTTTATATTTCAGGGAGCGGTGATTATTATTACGACTTAAACAACACGCAGTTATACGTCGTTTGCCGAATCGTAAGACCCGACAATACAGAACTACCAGATGGAGCTCGCGTCAGCCTAATTAACTACCCTATAGCCACTCTTTTTAATCAGCTGGACATTGTGATACGTTGATTTCGTGAAGTGACAACCTATACGCTTATAGAGCTTATATAGAGACTCTGTTAAACTATAATTCACAAACTTTAGCATCCCAATTTATTGCCGGATTATTTTACAAAGATACTGCGGGTCACCATAATGATCGCGCGCTCGACAGGGGCAATGATGGCTTTATCAAAAGAGCACAGTTTACAGCCCGCTCTAGAAGCGTTGAATTAATAGGGCCTATTTTTGCCAACCAAAATTAATACTGAATGGCTTGGATCTGAAGATTAAATTAACTAGAAATAGAGACTTTCTGTCTTATGTCAGGCGATCCTGAGCATTTTAAAGTACAAATACAGCACACGTCGTTGTACATCAAAAGAGTTCAGGTCTTACCCGCCGTGACAATAGGCCACAGCCATGCTCTGCTAACTGCTAATGCAAAGTATGCGATCGATCGCGCCTGTCTTAAGGTCTACAGTATACCAACAGGTTCACGTATATCAAACCACGAAAATCTCTTTCTGGGTAACATTCCAAAGACCGTGATACTCGCTTTTGTGGACAACGAATCATTTTCTAGGAATTATCAGAGAAACCCGCTGAGTTTCAATCATTACAATGTAAATTATGCCGCCTTATATTTAGATGGGCAGCAGGTTCCGGCAAGGCCTTTCCAGCCCGATTTTCAAACAAATTCAGCCATTCGTGAATACCTGTCTCTCATACATATTTCAGGCAAGCAGAAAGCCGACAATGCCTTATCAGTCATTCGGATCGAATTTTTAAATGGCTATACCATGTTCGCTTTTGACTTATTGCCTGATCAAGAACAAGGGGGTCATTTCTCTCTTGATAGAACATGGAATCTAAGAGCTGAAATTCGTTTTGCTGAACCCACACAATCTACTATTAACATGATTGTGTATTCAATTACTGAAAATATTATTGAGATAAATAACAGACGCAAGGTATTATACGACTACCATTAAAGATGAACAACTATGAAATTACAGGAATAGTGAAATCGGACTTTTACGCCCGGCGAATATTTCAGGGTGTGTTCCCATGCGATCTTCTACCCAACGACCAGATCGTTCAAAGACCAGCGGCTTATATTGTGAATACGGACGATTCACGACAGCCGGGGCAACACTGGATATTGATTATTTTATGCAAAGAAAACATTTCAATATTTTTTGATAGTTACGGGTTTTCCCCAGAAAACGAAATGTTTCCTCGTAACTTCATGAGATTTTTAATGAGAAAATCTACAGTGATACAATACCAAAATAGACAAATACAAGACGCTGCGAGTTCTGTGTGCAGGTATTACTGTATCTATATGTTACATTATATAGCTAAAGGAATGTCGTTTCAAAATGTGTTATCAATATTCACAAATCATTTTAGGAAAAATGACAGTATTGTAAGTGAATTTGTACAACAACGCGTAAAACATTTATGCCTGCGTTGTTCTCATTACAAGCAAAGATGCGTGCCCTATTGTCGTAATAATAAACATGTACCGTAACATATTATATTAACGCAATAAAATATATAAAATATATATATAATTTTTTCACATGTTTTGCCTGTTTGTTTGCTAAAATGTTATAATTTGAGTAGTTCGACAGAAAAATGGCAATCTGGGGCGAAAAGTGGGTGTGTTTTGGCTTCAGAATGGCAAGGGGAAACAGGATGTTGTCATACTATGGGCAAGAAAACAGGAAACAGGATGTTGTCATAGTGTGGGCAAAAAGAGGGCGTGTTTTGGCCTCAGAAGGGACAGGAAGAGGGGAGGGGAATGGGAGGAGAGTGGGTGGAGAGTGGGAGGAGAGTGGGAGGAGAATAGGAGAATTTTTTCACCTGTCACTTTTGAGTTTGACGAGAAGTATAGGTGCTACACTACTTACATTGTTCTCTTCTATTTTTTCCTTACATTCAGCATTCAAGGTACCATATTTAAACAGTGCAACTCTATAGATTATAAAAACAGTTAACAAATATAACATATAAAACATATAAAACATGACCTGTATATTATAATGATCCCAGACATGGTGGGAGGAGGGGGATTCTCCCATTCCAGCTTTCATTATTAAAACTGAGGGGGGCAAATACCGTGAGTTTGATTTTTAAGAGGTTTAGGGCTGGATATTTATCTTTAAAATGTTCCAGTTTGTTAAGAATCTGGTTGTTTGTCCTTGATATTTTTTCCATTTGTGGTTTTATTTTCCCTTCTTTGGGGAGTTGTAATCCAATCTTGTGCGATCTTCCTCTCCTGTCTGCCATTTTAAAATTCTTTAATTATTTTTTCTGGGATTCTCAGGTTCCATTCTTGGAATTTTTGTATTGCTTCTCTAGGTGAGGTAAGTTTGGTGACTTTTCCTTCTCTCATTATTGTTAGACTGACTGGGAATCCCCACCTGTATGTAATAGAGTTGTGGTTGAGAATCTCTGTAGCTGTTTTAAATGATTTTCTTTTTTGCATTGTGTTTTGTGAGAGATCTGCAAAAAATTGTAGATTCATTATCTGGCAAATCTCTTTTGTTTCTGATTGATCTCAGAAATAGTTCTTTTGTTTCGAAGAAATGAAATCTCGTAATTACATCTCTTGGGGCATTAGGGGGTGCATTTTTAGATATAAACAACCTGTGTGTTCTGTCCAATTGAATGTTAATTGGAGGAGTATTTGGTAGGATGATCTCTAGCAGTTCTTGCACATATTGTTCCAGTTCATTATTTTTGATTGTTTCTGTTTCTCTTATTTTTAAGTTGTTCCTTCTGGAACGGTCTTCCAGGTCTGCAACTTTATTTAACAAGTAGGATACTGAATCATCCAGTTGGGTATGAGCACCTGCTAGCTCATTAAATGAATTAGTGAACGGTTCCGTTTTATGTTCAATATGTGAGGTTCTTTGAGATATCTCTGTAATGTCTTTTTTTACAGAATTAAGCATTTCAGATATATCCAGTTTAAATGCATTGTGTTGGGATATAAGTAACTCCTTCATTACTGCTTCAGATATGGGTTTTTCTGTGGATGGAAAATGCTGTAAGAGGTTAATTGTTTTAGTTTCACTTTCATTTTGTGGAATGGAGTCACTTTTGATTTTTATGTACAAATTTGTTGGTGAGATATTATCTTTGTTTGTGAGATCTATTTCCTGATCTTCATGTATTATAATATCATATGTAGGAGAGGAAATTTGCTTACTTTTGCTGATCATAGATTCATCTAATAAAATCGAGCCGTCCTCCTCACTGCTAGCCATTTCCAGCCTTTGTATTAAATCCATGTGTTTATTTGTTGTTTGTACAGTGTCCGATCTTTTTCTTTTATTTTTATCTGTCATTTCAGGTTCCTGAAGTGGATCGGCTGGAGAATCTGGCGCGCACGCGGCTCCACCATGGGCGCCGCCATCTTGGATTTCCCTTCTCATCCGAGAAATACTGGGTAAGTGTTTTAGAATTTGTTTTTTTTGTTCCAGTTTTGTTTCTCCCCATTCTAGGTTTTTCAGACTCGCTTTTGGAAAGTTTTCCAGCCCTGTAAGTGGGTCTTAAGTGGAGTTTTACACGGCAGCTTCCAGGAGCTCTCAGTCCATGCGACTGCTCCCTGGGCCTGCAAGCCATGCCCCGATGATGGCGCCGCCTTTATCAGCCGGTTTGATTACCAGGTCTTTATCATCTTTCAATGATCGTAGTACTGATTGTTCAGCTCTAGATAGATTAGACCATTTAATTGCACTGTTGTTTAGAGCTGTTCACAATGACCGTTAAATCCCCTTTAACCATCTCACCAAAGACCTTGATGGCTGGATGTGTATTAAGTGGATCAAGCCTACTGGTTGCTTTAAATGGGGTGCCAGGTTTCACCCTGTCTAGAAACATCTCCCTGAGCTTCAGTGACCTCTGGAGTTTAAAAAAAATCAATTTCATCAGATAAAATATCATATTTAGGGACCGGTACAAAAGATAAACCTTTATTAAAAAGATTCTTTTCCGCTGGTGTTAATACTTGTGTGCCAAGGTTGCAGATCAACTCTTCCGAGGGAGTCTCGGAGGAAGGCCTGTAAGTCTTGTAGCCCCCACCTGGTTGCACTAAGTGCGCTGGGAGTAAAAAATTTTGATTCACCTGTAAGTCCCGACAAGTACTTGCTGGACATCTTAGATATTTGCTAGTGGGTGGATAGGCTGTCTGCGCCTCTGCAGGATTTATATATGTCTTTATACACTCCTGGACATGGCAACGGAATACAGCGGTCCACTATAGGGTTAAGATCCAGGTCCATAAAGCGTACAGTCCTTGGCTTGGGACTTTGCATGGGACTATTGCTCCGGAGACCTCAAGTGTTTGTTTTTATTACCGGTCTACTTTTTTATGCTGGGGACGCCCAGTGTCACCTACCTAGGGCTGTATGCCCAGGATTATCCCCATCCATATGGTCTGGGACATTTGTTTTTTATGGTAATTTATGTGTATATTGGTGATATGTAGGTATTTATGTCGACAATAAAGAGGAATTTTGGATTGATTAAGACACAAGTGCGTGAGTGCTTTATGAGGGTGCTATAGGGTCCCCTATCTTGGTACCCCAATCTTTGTTAATTGTGTTTCATGTGTGAGTTACACCCCAGCACCATCCATTTGGGATAGCACAGTCTATTAAATTAGGATGCCGCTATATTTGTATATATTCCAGTGGAATACTTTATATACAATTACTGATGGTCATTTAAATGGTAATAGTGCACACATACATATACACCTTTCCTATATGTAGCTCCTAAAAACTCAATGCAATCTCCTATGAAGATATAAATAGATTTATATAATATAAGGGATTTTAAGTATGTAACCAGATTTTTGTACTGATCCAGAAACTTTAAGGCTGAGGCCACACTAAAGCAGCCACCAGCACACCAGAAACAGAAACGCACGTGATTGTGAGTGTGTTACTGGCGCACTTGTGTGTGCTGTCGTGCACATGTGTAAAAAATGTGGAACGCATACGCTCCAATTAGCAGGTCACACATGCAATGCTCGGCAACGCATGCCAGCACCACACACCACAGCAATTTGCACACTAGTGTCCGTTTTCAAAACAAGATTGGATCAAAATCATAATCGGATTGTGCGTAAAACATGGCCAGCATGTTCTGTCAATAGGAAAATGTTGCATTCAGCATTTTCCTAGCAGCATTGATAAGAAAACTGATTTAGCCACCGTAAACCATTTGTTAAAGTCTTTTTGACCTGTATTAAATATCAGGAATCTTTAGCCTATACAACAACCCACAGGCCATTGTATACAATATAGGATACCCTTCAGATCTCAGATTAAAAAATGGCACTATGCGGGGCTGCCCACTGTTGCTGTATCTAGCAAGGCACAAAGATAATGGTGGTTTCTCACTACCAATGTTATCACAATATTTTAGAGCAGCTAGAATAGCTCAATTAACCCAGATGAAAAATGTTTCAGGAAAATTGCCATGGTTCAATATAGAAAATGTACTCCTTGCTATGCTCCATTACTCTTCCATACTCGGGCTCACCAGAGAGGATAACCTCAAATATAATACCCTCTAATTCCAAATTATAAAGTCTTCCCTTCAAATATGGGAAACCTGCCCTTAAGCAATACCAACTTATACCATTTCCATCACTCAAAACTCTGTTGCTATCTTCTTCCCTGTGGGTCTCTCTGGCACTGTCACAGCTAATTGGAGGTCTCTGGGAATACGCACTGTCTTGCATATTCTCTCCCAAGCAGTCGTCTCCTCTCCTGGGAAAGAGCATTGAAAAAATATCATCTTTCTCCTTCCCTATGGTTCCCATACACCAGAATACTTCATTTTTCACTATTCTGCAGAAATGTAAGGAAAAACATCTTACCATATTTGACAAATTGTTTGATAGACTATCCTCCACATTTAGGCAAATTTCTGCCATTTATTCTATTATCTGGAATAGCCCACAGCCAGTCAAAATCAAATACACCTTCATATGGAAAAAGAGATTTCAGACAGAATAAGAAGAATATGAATATATGTACGCCAATTCACACAAATGCTCTCCTAATAGTCACTAAAAAGCGCTCCTTTAAGATACTTTATGGCTGGTATATAACCCCTGAATGTTTCCACATTTCGAACTTCCTTTCCTAATGCCTGTTTTCGAGGTTGTGGACTCCCAGCAACATTGCCGAAGACTTTCCCCTCAGGTACACACTTTCTGGAATACTTGCGAATCTCTTATAAACGAAATATTTTCAAAATCAGTTAGCTTGTCACCATTCACATCTCTTTTCAATTTACCTATTGAAGGTCTCAAAACTTCAGCACTGAAACTGTTAGCTCATACATGCTCTGCAGCAAGAAATATCATTGCAGGCAGCCACAGGAAAACACAACCTACTTCTAGGAGGGAGCTAGTCAACAATATATGGCAAACATACACTAATGAATGACTTAACATATGTCTGCTGGTCAAAAACATGGGCCTTCTGGGAGCTTGGGGTGCAGCCTGGACTGAAATTTCTTATTAACTCACAAGTTTATCATGATAAAAAAGAGCCAAAATAAGACATATACGAAAATGAAGTTATTCCAACATACTGTATATTCACACATTCTGGGAATTCAAAACTAAATATAACCTCCCAAATCATTATAATTTCCCCCCTTTGAAGTTAAGACACTGTATTCTGTCTGAGTTCCAGGGTACCTCCATCCTTACTTAGCATGTACCAAATTAGAGGATTTATATCTCCCACCTCTAATGCTGTCACACATGGCCAACACACTCTCGGGCTACTATCCAAATGGAGGTCAATGGACCATAAATTATGTATTCTGGGGGTCCCTGAGGTGGATGAGTGGGACTTGTTTTAATTAGCCTTTTAAAAATTAAAAAAAATCATTGATTTATGCAAAATAGAAGATTAAAATGGATAGCAACTGACTCTACCAATCTGAGACCATGAATGCCCTCTTGAACAGGGATTTCCTTCCCTGGATGGTTGTTTATGTGGGTAGAGGGCGTCGTTATACCAGTATCATGTTACGCAAGTGTTGGATTGCACACCATATATGCATACATCATTGAAGAATGCTCTGATTTGTATGCGAGGGAGACCAAACAGCAACTGCATCAACATATGGCCCAGCACTGAAGAGCCAATTCCTCGGGTCAGGACCGTGTACCTGCATCTTAAGGATAAAGGACATACCTTTGAAGATTGTAATGCTAACATATTGGCAAAGGAACGTGACTGGTTCAAGAGAGGTGTTAAGGAGGCCATTTATGTAAAAATAAAGAAACCAAGCCTAAATTGAGGTGGGGGGTTCGACACCAATTGTCTGCCATGTACAATGCTGTTTTGACACCTTACTCTGGGTGTTCCTATAACACCTCTTAGCCACTATCCAATCACGCCCTTAACATCTGGCTGTGATATGCTAATTGGGATTTTCCAGGGTACATAATTGCCACAGATTCTTGTACAAGTCATTCTGAATTGAGAAAGCCAGTCGGATGACCAGTTTATCTAATTGAATACAACAGATATAAAAGTGAAATAAATACATTTAAAACACCTTAATATAATATATAACAGTGATATAATCCCATACAGTGTGTTAAAAATATAATATACAAACTACATACTAAAGTGCAACTTGGATAAAATAGTCAATTAAAAACAATAAATAAACAACATACTTTAAAGTGCAGATATAATAAATAATTATGAAATAATATATGTGTAAACTGCATACCTTAAAGTGCATACTGTATATAATGGAAACAGTAGGTTAAAATTAAAATTTAATCAGTTAGAAAACACGAAAAAGATAGATTTGTATTAAGACCTTTGGGATGTAGGGCTTGTAACGTTTAAATTCAATAAGCCTCCCTATGCAACAATAATGTTTCCCCTTTCCCTCCTCTTTCTGACTCTGAAACTTGTTCAATTACTGTGCCTTGCAATTCACATACCTGATGTTTTTTGTCTAAAAAATGTTTGGCTACAGGGGGAAGTTTTGCATATTGTTGATCCCTTTTATTTGGGTCTTAAATTTTTAAGATACCTTGCGCTACCTTGATAGTACTCCTATGTTTTTGAAAGCTTATTTTAAATTGACGGGTGGTCATGCCAACATATATGAGTGAACAGGGGCATTTCAGTATATACAGTTATGTTCAAAATTATTCAACCCCCACTGAAATTGAGTATTTTGGCCAGTTTGACATTGATTTTGATCATTTCAGTCATCTTGTTTACAATTAAATCAGAGACACTTATAAGTCAGACAAATATAACATAACATTTATAATGAAGTAACCACAAATGTATTTTCTGTGCTCACATCATTATCAGTTTTATTCAACCCCCAAGTGCCATTCATTCTTAGTACTTAGTACAACATTCTTTTTCAGTTATAACAGCTTTTTAACGTGAAGCCTAGCTTGACACAAGTGTCTTGCAGCGATCTACGGGTATCTTAGCCCATTCTTCATGGGCAAAAGCCTCCAGTTCAGACACATTCTTAGGCTTGCGCCCTGCAACTGCTTTCTTTAAGTAGAGGTTCTCAATTGGATTTAAGTCTGGTGACTGCGATGGCCACTCCAAAATGTTCCAGCCTTTAATCTGCAACCATGCTCTAGTGGACTTGGAGGTATGCTTGGGATCATTGTCCTGTTGAAAGGTCCAATGTCTCCCAAGCCTCAGGTTTGTGACGGACTGCAATCACATTTTTTTCCAATATCTCCTGGTACTGAAGAGAATTCATGGTACCTTGCACACGCTGACACTTCCCTGTACCTGCAGAAGCAAAACAGCCCCAAAGCATGATTGACCCCCCACCATGCTTCACAGTAGGCAAGGTGTTTTTTTCTTCATAGGCCTTGTTCTTCCTCCTCCAAACATAGCGTTGATCCATGGGCCCAAACAGTTCTAATTTTGTTTCATCAGTCCACAGAACACTTTTGTGGTTTGTCCACATGACTTTTGGCATACTGCAGTCGACTCTTCTTAATCTTTGGAGACAGCAAGGGGGTGCGCCTGGCAGTTCTAGCATGGAGGCCTTCATTATGCAGTGTGGGCCTTATTGTCTGAGCTGAAACTTCAGTACCCGCATCTGACAAATCGTTTTTCAGTTCCTCAGCAGTCACACGGGGACTTTTCTCCACTTTGCGCTTCAGGTAGTGCACAGCAGTCAAAGTCTTCTTTCTGCCACGACCAGGTAGCGTTTCAACAGTGCCCTTTGTCTTGAATTTGCGAATGATGCTTCCTATGGTGTCTCTTGGTATGTTTAACATCTTTGCAATCTTCTTATAGCCATTGCCCTTCCTGTGAAGAGAAATCACCACTTCTCTTGTCTTCCTGGACCATTCTCTTGACTTCACCATGTTTGTAAACACACCAGTAAATGTCTAGAAGGAGCTAAGTATCACAGTCATTTTAAATTTGCACAATTGGTGCTTATTATGCTTGATTGCTGCTCGATGACATCCACAATTGTTTTCAATACCTGATCGAAAACACTTGAATGAACCTCTGTTCTTAAGAGTGGTAGTCTTTAAGGGGTTGAATAATTGTGTCAATAAAGAAATCACAAAAAAATGTAATACTGTATTACATAAAGAATTAATGTCATTTTAGTTGCAATTGGTTCTTTAAAAAGTCCTTGTAAGGTTTCATTCTGAACACAATTACAAATGTAAACTGAACTCCATAAAACCCTTTACAGCATTGGGGGTTGAATAATTTTGAACACTGTATATACTGTATATACAGTAGTCTGTCAGACATGTGTATAGGCCACGGATCATATACCTCTTTCCACTATATGCAATACAAGGATTGTGGAAGAACTCTAATTAGGCTAATTTACAACTACATTTTGCAGAAGTGCTACTGATCTGGTCAAACAAACATAGAAAAGATAATTAATGCCCATTCCTAGGCCCCATATAATATCATATTCTCTGCACACTGGCATACATTATAAACATAGCAAAGATAATCAATGCACATTCCTAGGCCCCATACAATATCATATTATTTGCACACTGGCATACTTTATAAACAAAGGGGTTTTAGTATACATTACTGTGATCACATGAATGAAAAGCCTTCCAACCACGTCAAGGTAACCCCAGTGTGGAAGGTCCTAACTTCTAACCTTTTTTACTTCAATTGCCATTAGCAAACCTTTGCATTTCTAATAGTTGTGCTCTGGATCAATATAGCAAACTTTCTCACTTCCCCCCAGCCCTTTAGCTTCTTAAAATGAGGGAAGAGGCCATCCATCCAGTGCTTTATATTATATTATTATATATTTATATTATAATTTATATTATCTTTTCTATGTTTGTATAAATGTTTGACCAGATCAGTAGCACTTCCGCAAAATGTAGTTGTAAATTAGCCTAATTGGAGTGCTTCCACAATCCTTGTATTGTATGTATTTATTGGGAAGCATGGAAAAAATTAGGGGGATGATACAAATTTTGTGACAGGGGCTTCAGTAGAAATCTTATGATGAATACGTGTGACAGACTTTCAGAAACCCACCAGCAGGAAGTGGACACCCCTGGCATGCCATTTATACAAGATTATTCCCTAGGCTCAGGGATTATGTGTAGGAACCTCCATAAGTTTTGGGACCTCGTGGGCCTGGATGAGTCTCTCTCACCAATTATGAGGGCCAAACCTTGTTGTGTATACTGAGTTGTGTCTTGATAAAGGTACTTTTTTG
The DNA here is from genome assembly GCA_019447015.1 of Hymenochirus boettgeri. Classification (NCBI taxonomy): domain Eukaryota; kingdom Metazoa; phylum Chordata; class Amphibia; order Anura; family Pipidae; genus Hymenochirus; species Hymenochirus boettgeri. The sequence goes on along the minus strand of CM033473.1, from coordinate 103,040,940 downwards.
GTATCAAAACGTTGACCAATAAAAGTTACACTCTATTTAAGACTGGTGTGCGGTGGATCTATTGGAAACTAATACCAGTGTCAGACTGGCCCACAGCCTTTTCACCCAAGAAAACAGAGAAAAGTAAGATAAGGAGTAGAAGATAGATATGTAAATGAGTGATAACAGAGACATGAAATGTTAGGTGGGCCCCTGTTCTCAAATTTCCTAATGAGCGTTCTCCCTATAGGGAGATCGTTCATGACTGTCATTATGGACTGCAATTTATGATTGACTACATATTATTGTTTGTGACGGACATTATGACTACCATTGTGGACCCCCTTGGGCCTCCTTTTATTAAGAGGGGTGTGAGTGGGAACAGCATGGTTGCCCTTTAATTTTCTGTCCAGATAAACCACAAAAACCTGCAGCACCGTGGATCTTAAAAACTACAACTCTCATCACCCTTAACACTGTACCCAAGCATTGTATAAATAATTGTGGGAGCTGCAGGTGGTCAGGATTGCCCCTCGGTATTGCCCCTTTGACTAGTCAAGGGGGGGGTTGTATGTCTATCAGCCACGTAACTACTGGTCTGAGGAACGCAACCGGAACTTCTTTCCTTTACGCCATCCCACAATGCAATACCAGACGTCATGCTACTTTCTCCTCAGTCTCACTGACCGGGGAATTGCTGAAGAGAAATCAAGTAAAGAGATGTACCGGAGCGGCAGTTAAGTTTGTGACATCAGCCAAGTGACTACTGGTCTGAGGGTGTCATCCTTGGGCAGAAGCCATGCTGATCCTCTCTGGATCGGTCCGGGAAAAGGTTTCGGGGCCGCCATATCGAGCCCAAGGGAAAAAATCTATTTTTGTTTGATTGCATTTATAGTGCCACATCCGCAGGAACTTTTCTCTTAGGGTGACTTTTTGGTCACCCTGCCATCTTACTAATTCCCTTCACCTACGCACACCGCTGATTTAGCCACAACTGCTCCTAAGGGTTTAAACGGCCCCGTCGTCGTGATTTACTGCCACAAACGTCAGAAAATACCTACGTTTCCCCCATATGTAAATATGCAAATGACCAACTGACGCCCAGCTATAAGCAGCAACAAGGAATGGATGGGATATCGCAATGCTTGTTATCAACCAACAGAGTGAGATTGAATTATGGCTCAAATCCGTGTAAGACCTACGTTAACCCCAAGTAATTTCTAGCGGGTTTACGTGGGTTTTACACGGATTTCAGGGCACAGCGTGCTTTCCAAATGTTTTTATACAAAGTATAGGGAGATCTTTCGTGACTGTCATTATGGACTGCAATTTATGATTGACTACATATTATTGTTCATGACGGTCATTATGACTACCATCGCAGACACTCTTGGGCCTCCTTTTATTGAGAGGGGTGTGAGTGGGAACAGGATGGTTGCCCTTTAATTTTCTGTCCAAAAACCTGCAGCACCGTGGATCTTAAAAACTGCTACTCTCGTCACCCTTAACACTGTACCCAAGCATTGTAGAAATAATTGTGTGAGCTGCAGGTGGTCAGGATTGTTTCTGATATGGGGTTTAGCAGGCTGTTTGTAGTCGCAACCTTATGGAGGTAGCCAATATGCAATTAGAATTGTTTGTGCACTAGAATTCTGTTTTTTGTATGTATTATATTTATGGTCTCAAGTTGCACTTTAATATGGATATACAGCAGCCCAATTTTCTATATATTGTGTGTTACATTGAAGGTTTGACCAAGCCTTCTGGGAAATTGTACTCCACCCAGACTTAGGTCATGTGCTCGTTTGAGCAAAGTACTTTAAACTAGAGAGTCAGCTTCAAGCATCCAGGCCACAAAGGAGAAGCTGTCAGCTCATGCAGCCAAAAAGGCAAGTACCAGTAAGTTAGGACCAAGTTAAAAAAAGAAACCTTGAAGTGGTGACTGGGCTTAAAATAATTTGCCCAATTTATTGAACTAATTGCTTTTATTTATCCAGGGTTTAGCAGACTGTTTGTAGTCGCAACCTTATGGAGGTAGACAATATGCAATTACATTTGCTTGTGCAGTAGAATTCTCTTTTTTTGTGAGTATAAAAGCTGTAATAAAGAGTGCAAGAAAGCAATTAAACTAGCTAAAATAGAAAATGAAATACGGATTGCCGAACAAAGCAAGTCCAACCCCAAAATGTTTTTAAAGTATATAAATGGTAAAAAGATGAGGACTGAGAATGTGGGACCATTAAATAATGGGGCTGAGATGGTTGTAGAGGATGCCAAAAAGGCTAATCTGCTAAACAGTTTTTTTACATCGGTTTTTACTGTTGAGAATCCTTGTCCTTACAGCAGGGATTGTAATAATATGCAGGGTAGAAATGAAGACTATTCACATTGGCTAACAGAGGTTATGGTACGGAAACAATTAGACAAAGTTAATATCAATAAAGCCCCAGGACCAGATGGATTGCATCCGCGGATTTTAAAAGAGCTTTAGTTCAGTTCTATCTAGACCACTGTTTCTCATCTTTTCAGATTCGCTTTGGTCTGGGGATGTACCGCTGGATTGGAAAAAAGCCAATCTAATACCAATGTTCAAAAAAGGTAGTCGTTCACAGCCTGGTAACTATAGACCTGTAAGCCTAACATCAGTGGTAGGGAAGGTGCTGGAAACTTTGTTACGGGATCATATCCTTGACTTTGTCTCCAGAGCTCATTTTATTAGTAGTAGTCAGCATGGATTTATGAGAAATAACTCATGCCAGACAAATTTAATTGGTTTTTATGAAGAAGCGAGTAAGAAGTTAGATTCAGGCACAGCAGTGGATGGGGTATACTTGGATTTTGCGAAAGCTTTTGATACTGTGCCACATAGGCGACTAATGTGTAAACTGAGGACTGTTGGCCTTGAAGAAAACATTTGCTCATGGATAGAGAACTGGTTATTGGATCGCAAACAGAGAGTGGTGGTTAATGGAGCTACATCTATGTGGGCTAAAGTTCTAAGCAGAGTGCCTCAGGGTTCTGTACTGGGGCCGCTTCTGTTTAATCTGTTTATAAATGACTTAGAAGGGGGCATTGAGAGCAAGGTCTCAGTGTTTGCTGATGACACTAAACTATGCAGAGCTTTGGAAACTTCAAATGATGTGCAAGTGCTGCAAGCAGACCTAGATAGATTATCAAAATGGGCAGCAGAATGGCAGATGAGATTCAATGTTGATAAATGTAAGGTGATGCATTTAGGATTTAATAATCCCTGTGCCACCTACACCATAAATAACTCTGGGTTAAGTGCATCTGTAATGGAAAAAGATTGGGGGTTTTGGTAGATAACAGACTTAGCTATAGCAAACAATGCCAGGTAGCAACGACTAGAGCTAGCAAGATATTGTCTTGTATAAAGAGGGGAATAGATTCAAGAGAGAAAAACATTATTCTCCCTCTTTACAAGGCACTGGTAAGGCCTCATTTGGAATATTCGGTGCAGTTTTGGAATCCCATATACAAAAGGGACATCTTGGAAATGGAAGCAGTTCAGAGAAGGGCAGCTAAATTAATAAGGGGAATAGAGGGGTTTGAATATGCAGGCAGATTAGACAAGTTAGGGCTGTTTACATTGGAGAAGCGATGTTTGCGTGGGGACATGATAACCTTATACAAATATATTAATGGGCCATACAATGAACTCTCTGGTGCATTGTTTACTAATAGGTCATATCAGAGGACTCATGGACATCCTTTAAGGTTGAAAGAAAAGAAGTTTCATCTTCAGGTTAGGAAAGGTTTCTTTACAGTGAGAACAGTGAAACTGTGGAACTGTCTTCCAGCAGAAGTGGTAATGGCAAGTTCATTGAATAGCTTTAAAAAAGGCCTGGATATTTTTCTAAAACATAAAATATTGAGAATTACTGGTATTAATGCATATAGATCTGGTTGATCCAGGGATACTTTCCAATTGCCGTTTGGAGTCAGTAAGGAATTTTTTCCCCCTTTTTAGCTTTTTTTTTTGCCTTCCTTTGGATCAACTGTTAGGTAGGGTTAAAAAAAAAAAAAAAAAAAGAGGGTGAATAGGTTGGACTTGATGGACGTATGTCTTTATTCAACCTTAATTACTATGTTACCCCACTTTAGTCCATAATGATGAAGCCCAATTAACAACTACTCTCTGCATCCTATTCATTAACCAATGTTCTATCCATATACAAATGTGCCCCCCCAGACCAACAGACCTTAGCTTATACATTAGTCGCCTATGGGGGACTGTATCAAAATCCAAGTAAACTACATCTACTGCTATGCCAAAAAACTAACTTGCCAAGCAAGTTAGTTTGACAAGATCTATTCCTCCTAAATCCATGCTGGTTACTACTCATAATGTCAGTCCTTGAAACATGTTCCCTTATTAAACTTTCCAGTATCTTCCCCACCACTGAAGTTAAACTTACAGGCCTGTAATTACCCGTCTCTGAACGACTACTCTTTTTGAATATTGGAATAACATCAGCCTTTTTCCAATCCAGAGGCACACCTTTGGACATGAGGGAATCTGCAAAAATAAGAAACAATGGCCTAGATAAAACTGAACTTAGCTCCCTAAGTACCCAAGGATGTATTTTATCCGGTCCAGGAGATTTCTTAATTTTAAACTTATTTAGTTCTTTCTGTACCATATCGTCAGTTAACCAAAGTGCACTTGAATCTTTTATACCATTATTGCTACTATACTCTATGATATCTGTACTTGGATCTTCTAAAGTGTATACAAAGGGGAAAAAATATTCAAGACATTTGCTTTATCGCCATCCTCCGTAACAAACTTATCCCCATTAATGAATGGTGTCACATTCTCAGTCCTCATCTTCTTACAATTAATATACTTAAAAAAAAAAATTTAGGCTTAGTGATGCTTTGTTCAGCTATCCTAACTTCATTATTAATTTTAGCTAGTTTGATTGCTTTCTTACACTCCTTACAGTTTTTATAATACCTAAGGGCGCGGCCACACTGCAACGGAATCGCATGCGATTTCATGTGCGATCTCATTGCGTTTGCGCATGCGTTTTTTCATTAAGTATTGAAAAACGCATGTGACTGGGATTTAAAATGCAAACGCAATTGCAACTGAAAACATGCGTTTTCGGTGCGTTGGCGCATTTTCAATGATATGAAAAAAACGCAATCGCAAAAAAAAGTGCAGCAGTTTGGCCTAGCCCTAAAGGCCCTTTTCATTCCCTATGACTTAAAGGTTTTAAATGCCCTTTTCTTTCCATTTGCCTCTTTCCATCAGAATTGAGCCACATGTGTGCGGATTTATTTTTTTTACATTTATTTCCCAAGGGTATAAATTTAGATGTGAACTGGCTTAAAATCCCCTTAAACACAGTCCACTTCTGTTCATTACCTTTACCTGATAATACATTATCCCAGTTGACATTCTGAAGAGCTACTTTTAACCTGGGAAAATTTGCCTTTCCGAAATTAAAGTCTTTGTTAACCCAGCGCACTTTTCCTTTCGATAACATCCAGTCCAAATGACACTATTTCATGGTCACTATTCCCTAAGCCTCCAGTTACCTTTATATATCTATAATGCGCTCCACAATGTTAGATATTACCAGATCCAACAGAGCTCCTTTTCTAGTAGGAACTTCAACCACCTGTGTGAGAAAATTATCCTGCAGCAAATTCAGGAACTCATCGCCTTTTTCTGATGGCAGTTCCACTACACCAATCAATGTCAGGGTAATTAAAGTCCCCCATAATGAGCACACTCCCCAAACTTGCAGCCCTTGCCAACTGCATATGAAGCTGACTCACCTTGCATTTGGTGGCTTATAGCAGACACCAACAATGACATTACTCCCTTTCCTGTTGCCTAATTCCACCCATATTGCCTCCATTTTAACATCCATATCAACAGTTATCTCTTCTTTTAAATTTGGCTTCAATTCTTTTTTAACATAAACACATGCTCCTCACCCTTTCCTTTTTTCTCTGTTCTGCCTAAACAAGGGGTATCCTTTTAAATTTACAGCCCTGTCATGAGAACTGTTCAACCACGTTTCTGCTATACCTATTACATTATACTATTCATTTAACGCCATCATTTCCAATTCACCCATTTTGTCAGCCAGGCTTCTTGCATTTGCAAACATACATTTTAGATTATGATCCTGTAATTTATTCATACACTTTAATACACATGCCTCCCTATCCCCTATGCTAGCCCCACCCCCTTTCCACCCACCACTGGCCTATCTACACCCTGCTCCTGGGCTATCTATCCCATCGATCTTCTCCCCTAAAACTGCTGCACCGCTATGAGTGAGGGGCAACCCATCGCTACTAAAGAGCCTGTAGCCAACAGCAAAGTATGCCCAGTTCTCAGTACAGTACTGGCTGCAGTAGTATTTCTGAAAACACTACACTGGAGGTCCTTGCTTTTAACTTGGCCCCTAACGCTCGAAAATCATGTTTAAGGACCTCACCTCCTCCTCTATCTTTGTCATTGGCACCAATGAAAATCAAGACCGGCGGGTCACACCCGGCCCCACCCAATAATCATTTTACACGATACACCACCATATTTATTTTTCTACATTGTGTGATATGGACAATAGGCAGAAAGCTGGAGGTACGTTACAACACAAACCGTATGATTTTAATATCTTGATTAGATACAATGCTGTAACATTGTATCTAACATCCAGCTTTCTGCCCAGATCACACAATGTAACAGTTTGGTACAACTGATACTTTACATTCTGGTTTTGAGCTGAACAGATTCCCTGTGCTGGCTCTGTGTTAAAGTCAACGCTGTCTGGGACAAAAGAGGGACAAGGACACAGACAACATCGTGACCATTGATAAACATGCATGTACATCTGTGGACTTACCCTCCAAGGCACCAATGGCAGTCAGCAGCACCCCCAACCCCCCACCACAGCAATGCATCTTAGCACCATACATTCTCCACGTGCGAAACTGAAAATGCATGCGTCCTTTTCCAATGGATACTGGGAGATTGACACCTTCTTTAGGGGTCCACATTGAGGAAGAGCTGTACTTTGTTTGGATTTTACTGGGCCCATATGCATTGCTGCTCGATGTAAGGTACCATCTTTTATTTTATTCTATCTTTTTAAAAAAAAAAAAAAATTCCTGCTGAACTTACTATTCGGCTATAAAGGAACATGATTCTCCTCACTACCAGAACACTACTGAATGCAATTAAACATACATTCTATGTAACATCTAAAACTCAAACCATTATGTGCAGATTAAAAACAAACAAAAAAAAGATTAAAAATAACCATTGTAAATATTACACAACACTGAAAGGAAATTACATATACACACAGTTTACCACTGTATTAGAACAATCATTGCACACAATTGCATTTATTTTTACAAAAAATGACAAAATCAACCATGAAAAACTCTAGGTAACTCTCAATTAGAAATTAACAGTATGGCACATTAATCCACAAATAATTCTCATTTATTTGATTGTCAGAAGTCAATAGTTGATTTGGCATTCTTCTTTATATCCCACCACTGTTTAATATTGCTCCAAAAGCACAGGTGTTTCATTATTCTTACCCTGGAAATACACAATGGTATAGAAAATGGTTACTAACATAACTACGGTAATAGTCCATAAAATGGAAATTAACAAAACTAATAATACATATACAGTATTTTGATATATGGGTTGAGGCCTGTCTGAATATGTGTTAACTATGAAATAAAAGGAAGGGCTCTTTTGGCTGAAAGTGACTGCAATAAACTGCAAGAATGTACTGCCCATGTCAGATGGACAAGAGAGCATCCAACAAACACCTAAAGTGTATCTGGAATTATATAATGTTCCACTGTTTTACTTGCAGCAAGCACAGAATGCTAAAGAGGAACAATGGTCTACAAAATTCAAAATGAAATGATGTATCATTGAGGCAACATGTGGTGCATAAGGTATCTCACAGTTGCCCATACATGAAAATTTAAAGAATATGTTACAGTGGGAAATTAAGGGCCTGATTTATACCCACATGTGCTTTGCTAAAAATAGGGGTTAAAATTGTGCTAACCTATATTGAATATTTTTATGAATATATTTGCACAAAAGTCACCAGTGCAATGTATTTAATAAAGTATTTGCACCACTTTTAACTCCAAAATTTAAGACCAGCTAATGGATAGTCTTAAAGTGGTGCTGGTACTGGGGTAAAACTCCTCCTGGGATTTACCACCAGGTGCAAATCTAGTATTAAATACTGAAAGCCAAATTTGTGGTCCTAAATGTCAGAAAAACATTTAGCTACTTTAAAGAAGAACTTAAGTCTCACTATGTAGGCAAGGGAACACAACGCAGCTTTAGTGTTTGCAAAACAGTTTTAATAGTCACATGTTTTGAACCACACCGGGTCCCTTTCTCAAGCGGCTACACGGGTAGTACTGAGAAGACATGCACTCTTTATTTTACTATTTTCAATAATGTACAGTAGTGACTTCACATATTCACAGGGAGAGGCAGGTGAGATTTGTATTTTAAAAAAATTAAAGGGTATGTCAACTCCCCCAACAACTATATTTGGTTGGAAAACTGGAAACTGTGAAGTGTATTTAGCATATTTATAAAGCAGCAAAGTTGTTCAGTTTGTTTAATGCTATTTTCAGTTTGTGGTAAATACATTGCAAAAAGTTAGCAAGGTATTTATAAAGGGTTGCAAAGTCCTTTGCACATTTTTTGATGCATTTTAAAGTTATGTGAGGAATGTTAAGTTTCTATTTGGGTATGTTTAATGCAGGGGCAGTCAATTAATTTTTCCACATTAGAAACATAATTTTATGGAGGGCCGGACCACTAGGTTGAACCCAATTCTGCTTGACATGAACTTGATTTTGTTATAAACAGTAAAAGTAAGTGTTTTGAGGTTAAATTAATACCTAGGGTCAGTTTTTTTAATTATCTGCAGGCTGCAGCAAATACTCAGTAGTATCAGTAAACAGCTAATTATCAAAATAAAAAATATGCAATTTAAAGAGGACCAGTAGATGTTTTAATAATATTCATCAATATTAATTTATTGAACACCTCATTTTTTAAAATAAATAATTAACTTTTAAATAAATACATTAACTAACCAGAACCCATCAATTAATATTTTTCATCTTAGGGTACAGGGCTAGTAGTAGCAAGCAATTATAAAGTTGTAGCCAAATGCCTAAATGTGGCCCCCAGGCCTTATTTTTAACAGACCAGGGAAAAGTGTGTTGTTCTGATTTATTATGTATATATTAATAAATAATTGAATTAACCAGTTTTCATTATTAACCTTAAAGGGCATGTCCAATCTCCCACCTAAAATTTGCACTACTGTTGAGACCACTGTGTAGAGCCCTACCTTCCTCTTCTGCTGCATATGGTTTCCTGCAGGGCCTGATTACAGTCCAGGAAACAAAAAAAGAGTAGGAAGCCTCTCTGTGTGTAATCCATTTCTGCCTCTTCCTGCACCTCTAAGAAGTTTGTGTCATGCACAGTGGAGCTTCCCCCCCCCACCTCACCTCACTTTATCCCTTTTGATAAAGCATTGTCTCAGCCAAAAACAAACATTTTTGAAAGGTAGGAAAGCCCCGAAACCTATACACTAAGTTTAAAACCCCAAAATAGGCCCCTTAGTGTAATTACCAGCCCTCGTTCCCTTGGCTGCTATTCTGCATGAAAGCAGAGTCTCAGCTGCCAGTCCATGCAGAAGAGCAGCAGAAGGTGCCAGGAACGAGGGCTGGTAAGTACCTTTTAGGGTTTTAAACCAAGCAAGATCTAGGTTTGGGGGGATTTCCTAACTTTCACAAATTTTTGTTTTTGGATGTGGAGATAAAATTTAAAAGTGTAATGCTAAGTGTGCACCAGGTTTATTATTTTTCTCTCACTGATTTGTAGGGTTGCCACCAAGACAACTATAATTTGCCTAGGAGGGCCATTATCAGCAGGGCTAAACAATTATTCAAAATACAAGCCAGTATAAGCCAACCATAACTGCAAGTGAATGGGGAAGTACAGAGAAAGAGAGAACCAACAAACTGTTAAGTGAAAATCTTGGGTTTCCAGATTAAAAAAAAAAAGACACTTAAAGAAAAAAAAAAAAAAAAAAAAAAAAGCTTATTTACTATATGCTTAGATATGCTAATAAAGCTGGGTACACAAATGACAGATCTTTAGAAAATAACATTGTGTCCGTCATGTTTTAAAGATCGCTCTGCACACAGTCCCGAGTATTCTCTGTATGTAAAGCATAGGGAGAATGCTAAGGGCTGAAGATTTTCCTCAGACGTGGTCAACTCCCTATACTTTATTTAATGGGAAACGAATGCGGCTGAGTGAAATTTTTTGCATTTCTGAAGGATTGCCGACGTTGTTGGAACGTATCTCCAATCATTGTGTGTACCAACCTTAAGACTGTGCTAGGATTAACACATAAGAATCAGACACACATATTTATGTATTTAGGTCCACAATAGAACTAAATTGCAGCTCAAACTTTTACAGCTGGTGTATATTGCATTCTTTTTCTCTCATGCACAATGACATGCACCAATATACTGTATGCACATATCCCTTATATGTCATACTTTTGTAAACACTTTCACACACCAACATGTTCTCACAAACTTTCACACACAATAGAACAGCAAAGATGAGAGGAGCACACTACTTTTGTGAATTGTATTTATTGTGCAAAAATCAAAAGGTTTCGAGGAGCTTTCTGTCTCCTTCCTCTGGTATAAACAGTCCCACCACTTATATCCCACAGAACTTCACCTCTAAAGGTGTAACCCAATGATTGACACTCCAAGTTCCCAAAGTAGGCTATTGAAAGTGACTTTTCTTGTAGATCAATAAAAATACAAAAGACATACTGTATATATACATACAATCAATACAGGTGAAATTTCATCAACTTCATTTTTTTTTTTTTTTTACATTTTGAGTCCTAGGACATTAACTTATACTGTATTACCATAATAATGCAATAAATGCAATGTGTTCTCCGTAACCTTACTGAGAGATGCAACAATGTTTATAATAAAAAATATTTTTTCAACACAATGTTATGAATTCATGGCTCTTTTCTTGCAAAAAGACATGTTTCAAATAAGTATATAATCAAAATTAAGCATCAAATGTAGCTTTTCAATTTTGAGTCTTCGTTCATGTGTATTTAAATGACTGCTCCATCTTGCCTTCCAGTTTAATATTTTTTTTGTAATTACTTTCCCTTGTTTTACTTTGACCACTTTAAGAACTTGTCACTTTAAACAAGTTAATTAGTGCTTTTACTAAAATAAATGTTTGCCTACGGTGGTCTCATACTTTGTGGAAAAATTGAAAAGCTAGACAATATTTTTGTCACATGGGAAGGTGATTTGGCATCTTTAAAGAAATATGTATGAACAACACACCCAATATTTAGATCCACATTGGTGTATAGTCAGGAATAGATCAAATATTTGGATGTCGCAGTAATAAAATGTGATAACACCTTGGTTACCGAACTCTATACGAACCCACTGCTAGAAATAACTTATTGCTTGTTAAAAGCATCCACCACAGGGGTACTATTAAAGAACTCCTTTATAGTAAACTGTTGCGGGTGAAACAGATAGTGACCAATGCAGGTTAAGACTAACCGATATAAGCGATACATTTTTAGACAGAGGGTATGATGCTTCCTGTAAAAAGGAATTGGAGAATCCCAATAGTTTGGAAACTATTCACTGAACTCCCCATTAGCAGTAGCTGTAACTTCAGTATGGGAAACTCGGTACACTATACATGCATTAGGATAAAGCTACATGACTTTGCTACCTGTTTGACTAAAGGAATAGTATACCTCTTAAAATGCCTATGTGCATGGGGTTACAGTATATATATATATATATACACACACATATATACATACACACACACAATGGTGATCATAAATCTACAACCACGACCATAGAATATCATTGAGATATTTTACTATAATTTGGTATTCTAATGATTAACAAATGTTCGTCGGAAATGAAGGATCGCGGCAGTACATTTACAGCTACAGTCATCCATTAACTGTAGCTGCAATACCATGAGTTTTTAAATATGGCCCTAAGTTGCACTTCATGGTTATTTACCACATGTATTTCTAAAGCACATAAGCACATAAATCCTTGACCATTTTAATATATAACTGTTTTGTATGATGAATAGGGCCATATTTATGCCGTGATTATAAATTTACAATCACAAGTGAAAAAACTACAATTAAAATACCACTGCGGTATTTTACTACCACCTGGTATTATACAAATGAACGTACATCCAGGACACTTGTTCTTTATTACGGTGTAAAGCATGAAACACTGATATATCAAAACCCATACTAGCTCCAATGAATTTATAGCACCTATACATTATTGAACTTTTCTCATGATATTTCTATAAATACTAGGCAAAACTTGCAGTCTAGAAATATCAAATTAACTTCTTGTCTTTGTTTTTTTATTCTACAAAAACCTGTGTAACAGGTGTGCAGAGATTTTAGATCCTCACATAGCCAAACAAACACCACACACATAATTCACACTGTGCAACAATGTCCACACTTATATAAAGTAATCATATACAAAAACAAGAAAAGAGTAAATGTAACAAAAAATAGTATGGGATCATACATACATCAAAATTTACACAAAATGTGGAAAATCCCATTTTGCTTTAAGTCCTAATGGAAAACGTGTCTGAAGGTAGACCTTTCTCTTATATTAAGGCAAAAAACCCCAAAAAAACTGGACTAGCTCCAAATACCAACCTATGTATTCAGCACATCAGATGTATAAATCACTAGATAATTAAAAATAACTATTCCATCCAAGGCTATAATTGCAGACATAACAGCAAATAATTGTCTGCTCTTTCCCCTGCTGCCTCCTTTGCACATGCTCAAGTTCCTAAAAGTTCATTGAGAAGGCAGAGGAGGCAGCAACCTTTGCCAGAAAATGAGGGCAAAGCTTGCATGTAATAATGTACTAAAAATAACAGTTGGAGTTAAGAGCAAATTTTGTTTTTTGCCCTTTTTTGCTTTTTGTTTAACCAGTGGACATAGGGCCAACCATTATTGGATTAGACACTCTTTCTATAGCTCTAACAGACAAATCATTATAGCCCTTACATTCTGTGAAATGTCTCCCAATTGGGTAAGAAATATCCCTAGTTTTTATAGCCTCATTGATGCCTTGACTTATACGACTTTTCAATGTAAGTGTTGTGTTTCCCACATGCTGTCTTTTTAATTACAGAATTCCAGTAAGTAAACTATGTTCATTATATTACAGGTAACACATTAGTGTTTTTTAAAAAAAAAATGTTCCCTGTGACTCGTTGAGATAAATCCACATGTAATACATTTGAAAGTACTTTAGTGTTAAGGTGCGTACACACGTGCGATCGCCGGTCCCGACCCATGACGCACGTTGTGTATAAAAGTTCGTTTTGGCCGATAATGGGCCCTTTATCGGCCGAAATGGACATTCGGTTGGGGATTGGCGAACGACCGACTTGGCGGATCTCCGAACGAACGTTATCGCCCGTTTGTTATCTGCCAAAACAAATGTTCATACAGATCATGCGTCGCAGGACCCGCAATCGCATGTGTGTACGAACCTTTAGACTGGAACACAGGTTACAGGGGAATACCCCGGTGAGCTTACAGCCCATTCACCGAAAAAAACAGATAAAAGTGCTAAAATTGAAATACAGAGCTAAAGGGACAGTAAAAGCTCGTATGCATGTGCTATCTTACTCCTACTGACTCCTATTGTTTATTTTGTTTTTTTGTTTATTTAAATACAGAGATAAAGGGACTGTAATAAATGCATTTTAATATACAATTAAAATGCATTTCTTAAGCTTCAACCTCGTGTGGTCGCAGGGGACGACCCACAATGGGTAAAAGCGCCTGTTTCGGACGACTATTGTGTCCGCTTGTGTGTATGAAGCTTAAGGATATGCATTTAATCCTGGTACCGACAGGATTGGCCCTTTATCGGGCGAAACAATCGTTTCCGTGTCGACAACGGTAGTTTTGAACAGAAAATTTTCCTTGGTAGTGGTCGACTCCCTGCACTAAGGTATAGGGAGTCAGCCGCAATCGTAGGGAGTAAGGCAGTCCCATACACTCTCCCTATACTTTATATAGGGAGTAAGATTGTGACTGTGTGTACTCCCATCTGTCAAATCACAAGACAGATTCTGTGGGTCATCTTTGACAAATTGTTACAGTGTATTCCTGAAGGATAAAAGATTTTAGCCAAAACACTTGTAAGCTTGCAACCATGTCAGGGTATTCTCTTTTAACTTAGCCTAACCTAATAAACTATCTAAAGCTAATCATATGAAATTCCCTCTAACAATATCAAACACATCTTTAGTGAAGAAACATATGAAAAAATAACATCTGCAGCAATGTATATGTTTGGTTGAGCAATCTAGTGCAATCTGTATTCCCCATCATATCTGTTATTTAGGCAAGTTCAAACAGTATAACACTATTTAAACTATATTACATTACAGTTTTAATGCAAATGGTAAAATATCTAGTTAAAACGAAATCTTAATTGGTGCTGTCTTCTCTTCAGCTTAGAAGTACTGTAAATTTGAACTACTACTTTTCCAACGGTGATTTCATCCTAAAAGCACCGGCAAACAATAAGGATTCTGATTGTCATATAGGCCAACCATACATACAGGCCTTTCTAGTTTGCAAACATACCAATGTTATTGGAATTTAATAATAATAGTGAGGACAGTAAAGGTCCTATACAATGAGAGCAAACAATAAAAGGTCCCATACAGTGAGAACAGACAGTAATAGTCCTGTACAAAGAGAGCAGACAGTAAATGTCACATATATTGAGAACAGACAGTAACAGTCCCATAAATGAGAACAGACAGTAAAGGTCCCATACAGTGAGAGCAGACAGTAAATGTTTCATACAGTGAGAACAGACAGTAAAGGTCCCATACAATGAGAACAGACAGTAAAGGTCCCATAAATGAGAACAGACCACTCAAACACTCTCTCGCTTCTGCAATCTATCTTTTATCTCACACTTTCTCTCTCTCCTGCAGTCTATATCCTCTATTTCTCACCTTTCCGCTTTCTTGCAATCTCTATCATCTCTTATACTCTTTCTCTCCTGAAGTCTATATTCTCTGCCTCTCCCTTTCTTTGTCCTGCAATCTCTATCTCTCACACTTTATCTCTCCTGCATTCTCTATCCTCTATCACTCACACACTCTCTCTCTCCTACAGTCTCTAGCTCTTTCTCTCCTGTTTCATACACTCACAGTATTGTTCCCTCCTAGCTCAATGTTCCACCACGAAACTGTAATAGTTGCCAACATTATTTTAGATTCAATTAAATGCAGCTCTTGCATTTAGGCCACACCAACAGTGACACACTCGAGTCACATTTAAAGGGCAAATATGCCCCCCCAAAACATTTTGCCATCAAAATGACACTAATGATATATAATAAAACCCTAAGTGTGCATCCCTGTGTCCGTGTGTGTGTTTCACTGCAGTTCTTATGGACTCACCACTAGAGGGAGAGTATCTGCAGTTCCTATTGACTCACCACTAGAGGGAGTCTCTGCAGTTCCTATTGACTCACCACTAGAGGGAGAGTCTGCATTTTCTATTGACTCACCACTAGTGGGAGAGTGTCTGCAGTTCCTATTAACTCACCACTAGAGGGAGAAACACAGGAAACACACGGAGGGAGAACAGCAATTAAACAGACTGCAGGTAAGGTTGCTTGGGACTGGGGCCCCTGGATTTGGAACAGAGGGGGGCCCTGGATTTGGGACAGACAGGGGGAACCTTGGATTTAGGACAGAGGGGGGGCCTGGATTTGGGACAGTAGGGGGGCCCTGGATTGGAGACACCGAGGGGGGGGGCTGGAATTTTGGACAGAGGGGGGACTCTGGCCTTGGGACACTAGGGTTACTCTGGCCTTGGACATGGGAAGGAACTATGGCCTTGGGACACTAAGGGGGCACTCTTTAGCGGTGCTTAATGTCTAGTATAATGATAAAAAAAGCTAAACTGAATTGGCTGGAAACTCTCTCACATACATTGCACATACACCCTCTCTCACACATACCATACAGCACTACAAACTCACACATACTGGACAACACACAATCACCACACTGGACATACACCCTCACACACACTGGACATACTACACACACACTAGGACATACACACACACACACACACTGGACATACACACACACACAAACCACACTGGCATACACACACACACACACACTGGACATACACAACACACACCACACACACACTGGACCATACACACACACACACACACTGGACATACCACACACACCACACACAGGGCATACACCACACACACACACAGGGCATACACACACACACACACACACTGGACATACACACACACACACACACACACCACACCACCACTGGTACATACACACACACACACACACACACTGTACATCCACCCCCACACACCTGGACATACACCCAACACACGGACAACCCACACCACACACTGGACATACACACACACACACACACCACACACTGACATACACAACACACACACACACACATACCTGGACATACACACACACACATACTGAACATACACACACACACACATACACCAACACAACTGACAACAAATAAACACACAACAACTACTGACAACACACCACTACTGACTCACAACACACAACGACATACACACACACACATACGGACACACACACACACACACATACTGACCTAACACACACACACACACACTACTGACATACACACACACCACACCCATACTGAAAACACACACACTCCACCACATACTGACATACACACACCCACACACACATACTGACATACACACACCACACACACACACTGTACACACACCACACACACACACTGGACATACACAACACACACACCCACTGGACTACACACACACACACACACACATACTGTACATACACAATACACACACACACACACACACACACACACACACATACTGGACATACACACACCACACACACACACACACTGACATACTGACACTACACACACATACTGGACATACCACACACACACACATACTGGACATACACACACACACTACTGTACATACACACACACACACATACTGGACATACACACACACACACACAATACTGCATACACACACACAATCTGATACATACACACCACATACTGGACTACCACACCCATCCTACATACACACAACAACTGACATACACACACACATACTGTACATACACACACACAAATACTGGACATACACACACACACATACTGACCATACACACACACACACCCTGGACATACACACACACATATGGACATACACACACACACCCACACTGTACATACACACACACACACATACTGGACATACACACACACACGCTGGACATACACACACACACACTGGACATACACACACACATACTGACATACACACACACACACACTGACACACACACACACACTGGACATACCACACACACAACACTGGACATACACACACACTACTGGACATACACACACACATGGACATACACACACATTGGACATACCACACATACTGTACATACCACACACGGACATCACACACACACACTGGACATCAACACACACACTGGACATACCACACACACACATACTGGACACACACACACACACACACAACACACTGACACACACACCCCACACACCACTGACCATACCACACACACACAAAAACACACACACTGGACATACACACACATACTGGACATACACCACACACTGACATACACACACATACTGTACATACACACACACACACATACACACACACACTGGACATACACACACACACACATACTGACATACACACACAATGACATACACACCACAGCAACCACACACCATACTGACATACACACACCACCCCCATACTGGACATCACACACACACACATACTGACTACACACACACACACACACTGTACATACACACACACACACACACACACTACTGACATCACACACAACACACACACACACATACTGGACATACACACACACACACACACATACTGTACATACACACCCACCACACACCTACTGGACATACCACACACTGACACCACACCACTGTACATACACACACACACTGTACATACACACACACACACACACCCACACCACACTGTACACACACACACCACTGTAACTACACCCACAACACACTGTACATACACACCACCACACACACACTGTACATCACACACACACACACACACTGTACAACAACACCACACACACATAACACACACAACACCACTGTACATACACACACACACACACACTGTACAATACACACACACACACACACTGTACACACCACACAACAAACAACAACTGTACATACACACACACACACAACACACACACCCACACTGTCATACACACACACACACACACTGTACATACACACACACACACACACACCTGTACCTACACACACACACACACACACTGTACATACACACACACACAACGTACAACACACACACACACTGACATAACCACACACCCACACACACTGTACACACCACACACACACACACTGTACATACCACCACACACACACACTGTACAACACACACACACACACTGTACATACACACCACCACACACACTGTACATACACACACACACACACACACACACCACACACTAACCACACACACCTGTACATACACACACACACTGTACATACACACACACACACTGTACATACCCACACCCACTGTACATCCACACACAACACTGTACATACACACACACACACACACTGTACATACACACAACACACCTGTACATACACACACACACACACACACACTGTACATACACCAACACACACACCTGTAACATACACACCACACACACACACTGTACATACACACACACACACCTTGTACATACACACACACACACACACTGTACATACACCACAACACACTGTACATACACACACACACTGTACATACACACACACACACACTACACACACACACACACACTGTACATCACACACACACACACACTGTAACTACACACACACATCCCACAACTGTACACACACACACACACACACACTGTACATACCACACCACACACACTGTACATACAACACACACACACTACACACACAACTGTACATACACACACACACACACACACTGTACATACACACACACCCACCACCACTGTACATACACACCACACACACTGTACATACACACACACACACTGTACACACACACACACACACTTTACACACACACACACACACTGTACACACACACACACTGTAACACACACACACCGTCACACACACACACACACTGTACATACACACACACACACTGTACATACACCACCACAACACACACACTGTACATACACACACACAACACATACTGTAAACTACACACACACACATACATACTGTACATACCACACACACATACATACACACACACACATCCATACTGTACATACACACACACACATCCAACTGTACATACACACACACATACATACAGTACATACTGTACATACCACACACATACTGTACTACCACACACACATACTGTACATACACACACCACAATAACCACCACTGTACATACACACACACACATACATACTGTACATACACACACACACATAACTACGTACAACACACATACACATACATACTTAACTACACACACACACATACTGTACCTACACACAC
The DNA here is from genome assembly GCA_019447015.1 of Hymenochirus boettgeri. NCBI lineage: Eukaryota > Metazoa > Chordata > Amphibia > Anura > Pipidae > Hymenochirus > Hymenochirus boettgeri. The sequence goes on along the minus strand of CM033473.1, from coordinate 103,021,027 downwards.
ACATACTATACATACTGTACATACACACACACACACATACATACTGTACATACACACACACATACAGCCTGTACATACACACATACATACTGTACATACACACATACATACTGTACATACACACACACATACATACTGTACATACACACACACATACATACTGTACATACACACACACACACATACATACTGTACATACACACACACACATACATACTGTACATACACACACACAGTACATACACACACATACAGTACATACACACACACACACACACACTGTACATACACACACATACTGTACATACACACACACACACACATACTGTACATACACACACACACACACACTGTACATACACACACACACATACTGTACATACACACTCATACATACAATCAGAACAGACAGTAAAGGTCCCACACAGTGAGAGTAGACAGTAAAGGTCCCATACAATGAGAACAGTCTGTAAATGTCACATACAGAGAGCACAATCAGTAAAGTTCCTGTACAGTGAGAACAGACGGTGAAGGTCCCATACAGTGAGAACAGACTGTAAAGGTCCCATACAGTGAGAACACTGCAAAACCAGAGGCCTGCACTACACTGATGATGGCTCAATAAAGCCGAAATCGGTCTGTAGTTGGCACTCTGGTTTTGCATTTAGCTTGTGGAATGCTGTAAAAGTTTTTTTTTAAAGATATAGCGTTCCTAAGAGCTTCCATGGAAACATGGTTAATTCCCAGAAGTCTTTGTTCCTTATTTGCATATTGCTGAAAAGGGAGTTTCAAAGTCTGGATTCTCTCTCTATCCTATTTAATTTATTAGTGACTTTCCCTCTCCTTCAGTCTCTATCTCTCACTCTCTCGTGTAGTCTCTATCCTCTATCTCTCACACACTATTTCTCCTGCAGTCTCTATCCTCTCTTAGAGGGAGATTCAATAAAAGCTCTTATCGTTAAGAATTGTGCTAATTTTGCCCCAATCAGATGTTTGCTTTTAAATGTTAAATAAGATCTGATTGGTTGGGGCAAAATTAGCACAATTTTTTTACAATAAGTACTTTTACTGACTTTCCCAGTTTATCTCTCTCACCTGCAATCTCTATCCTCTTTTTTCACCTTTTCTCCATCTCTCTCTCCTGCAGCCTCATTTGGAATATGCGGTGCAGTTTTGGAATCCCATATACAAAAGGGACATCTTGGAAATGGAAGCAGTCCAGAGAAGGGCAACTAAATTAATAAGGGGAATGGAGGGGCTTGAATCTGCAGGCAGATTAGACAAGTTAGGGCTGTTTACATTGGAGAAGCGGCGGTTGCGTGGGGACATGATAACCTTATACAAATATATTAATGGCCCATACAGTGAACTCTCTGGTGCATTGTTCACTAATAGGTCATATCAGAGGACTCGTGGACATCCTTTAAGGTTGGAAGAAAAGAAAGTGTCATCCCCGCACCCCCGTCCAGGACGAGCACCTTTCTATGCCCCTCACAGTGAGAACGGTGAAACTGTGGAACTGTCTTCCAGCAGAGGTGGTAATGGCAAGTTCATTGAATAACTTTAAAAAAGGCCTGGATAAGTTTCTAAAACTAAAAAATATTGAGAATTACTGGTATTAATGCATATAGATCTGGTTGATCCAGGGATACTTTCCGATTGCCGTTTGGAGTCAGGAAGGAATTTTTCCCCCCCTTTTTTAGCTGGGGTTTTTGCCTTCCTCTGGATCAACTGTTAGGTAGGGTTAAAAAAAAAAAAAAAGGGAATAGGTTGGACTTGATGGACGAATGTCTTTATTCAACCTTAATTACTATGTTACTATGTTACTATCTATATCTTTCAATCCTCTTCTGCAGTCTGTATTCTCTATCTCTCACACTTTCTTCCTCCTGCAGTCTCTATCCTCTATTTCTCACATTTACTCTCTCCTGCAGTCTCTATCATCTATCTCTCACACACTCACTCTCTCCTGCAGTCTATCCTCTATCTCTCACATTTTTTCTGAACACCACAGATATACCATGACCTAAATCAAGGAGAACCTTTACAAGCATAGGCATTTTTTTCATATTCCAAAATTCTATATATTAATCAACAGTTAATCACACCCCTATATCACACATACTGTACATTCACACTCACACATACAATGAGAACAGACAGTAAAGGTCCCACACAGTGAGAGCAGACAGTAAAGGTCCCATACATCTATATACATCCCATACAAGTTACATCTAGACTTGTTACATCTAGACTTGTTCACTAGTCCCAGTTTATGGATCATAGGAAGGGTGATACAGATACATAAACTGTAGCAAAAATGGAGTAGAGCAGTGATAACTTTTATTGGCTAAATAGACAACAAAAAAAATAGCAAGCTTTTGGAAGTCCTAAACCCCCTTCTCAGTTTCTTCGATAACATCTAGCCTGATAAAGGGGGCTTAGGACCTCCCCCCCCCAAAAAGCTTGCTATTTTCTTTTCATGACAAACTGTACAATCCTCTGCTCCATCCTGTCTAACAGAAAAAAAAACAATCTTAGCGGATTCAAACATAAAAAAAAAGTCTATTTGTCTATTCGTCACCAGTCTGCGGAGCTTGGAAGTGGGAATTTGCATTTATTAAAAGCATACATGCCCAGAATAAATTTCCTTTTGTACTGGCACTGACTGTAAATCTCCAGCAATGTCAGTGAAATACTGTACTGCTAGTAATTATAAATGCTCCCTATTTTCCATGGTCTGATTACAAACCAATTGAAGAATTGCATTTTCCTTTAATTGGCAATTCCTAGTGAAACAAGTTAAACAAGTTAAACTATGTAAAGGTTGTAGATGCTAAAGTCTGGGGACACAAGCAAGGTTCCACAGGGATTCTTTTTATTAAATGAATACAAAAAAGCTCAAATATAAATAAATTTAGTTTCAGGGAGGACTGGGCTTTTTAATAATGGGGGGAAGCACACGTGGCCCTTTTATTGTAGGCCTTTTGAAAAGCATAAATATATCAGTGGTATTGGCACAGCTTTAGCAACTCACACTGTCACCCCTGCTGGTAAGACACAGGCCCACCAATATGGCATATGGAATATTTCCTGAGTGAACATTTAGTTTACTTCACTTACTTACATTCATGATATTTTTTAATTGTAACAAACACAGAAATAGCTTGGCACTCTCTTAGCAATTAAAAAACCTTTATTGATACGCAGGGTAGAGCATTAAAAACATCTAAGAATTAGTGCTGACCATTCTCATAATGAACACCCATAAACATATAAAGTGCAGTGCTAATAATGCATTGCTCTCAGTGAGCAAAAAAGGGTTGCTTTACTGAGAGCACGACATTACTAATGTCTAGACGGACATCCTGATACTTGATATCCTAGTGACTTTGGAGACGGTAGCTATACCCTATACAAATCTGTTACCGTATACTTTTAGGTATCTGTATGGGACTCATATGATATGTTTACTTGCTTTGCCGGCATTACTAGCACTGCACTTTATATGTTTAAGGGTGTTTATTATGAGAATCGTCAGCACTAATTTTTAGATGTTTTTAATGCTCTACCCTGTGTATCAATAAAGGTTTTTTTAACTGCTAAGAGAGTGCCAAGCTATTTCTTTGTTTGTTGCATATGTTATTAAAATAGCTGTTGTGCACCTCCCTCATTGTAGGATAACAGGCTTGTGTTTAGCCATATTGTATTTTTTAATTATAACCACAATAGTGAAGACAGGAATTTCCGTTTTTCACCCCTATTTAATTAACACTCAATGAACAGAATGGGTAAGTGAACAAATTTCACTCTACACTACGTCAGGGAACATTAAGGTTCAAAGTAGCAGGTAGAGAGTTTTGACGTTAATGGGGCCACTGACAGGACAGTCAAACTCTGTATGGTCATGTGGCTTGACCACAGCAACGTCCCAATTAGTGAGTGGCCTGGGGGGACTTTGGCCCTCTGCCTACTGGTCCAGTCCTCCCCTAAGCTAAAATGGATATTCTTTTTACATGTATCAATACCATAAAGTGCATTGGAAATGAAAGATGCAGATTTAAAAAATAGTATCTTAGGATTACAGTGAAGTCAGAAATGTGATACACATTACCTACAGCATAAATTCCTGCAAACACAATCATTCCATTTCTGTGTAAATATGCAAACATTTTTCCTTTATATTTTCTGAAGGACATAGTTTTACAACATAATAAATAGTATGGTCATAACACATGCTCCTTAACTGGAATTTTAATCAAAGTTTGAAGCCTACGTTACACTATTTAAATAGTGTCAAGAGAAAAAGTTACTGTTTACTATTTGAGTTATTCTGGAATTTTTAGCAAATGGGATAGAAAGAAGCATTATGGAATAATCAGGGAGATTCAATAAAAGTTCTTATCGTGTAAAATGGTGCTAATTTTGCCACAACCAATCAGAATTTATTTAACATTTGAAAGCTAAAATCTGATTGGTTGGGGCAAAATTAGCACCATTTAGAACTTTTATTGAATAACCCTGAATGATTTAATTGTTACACCTTCAATCATATAGGGGCTAACATTTTTTCAAAAAATGTTTTAATGGTCATTCTGAAAGAGAAGTATACTTGTATCTTAAAAACCAAATTAGTAAATATACTAATTTTTTTTCAGGATCAGAAAACATTTTTAAGATTTCTCTACAGGCTTTAGTGAACTAATAGGAGGTTCTCTTAAAATATAAAAGGCTTAGTTCTGGCTAATATAAATGTATAAATAGACATTACACTCTGGATCCCTGTTCAATACATCTTCCCTGAGGGCACAAGGGCATTACATACCTTGAGAGTAGAAGACAAGTTTTATCTTTAAGAGCAAAAAGGTTATTATTTCACAGAAACTGGGGCATTCTCATAAGATGTTTTAAGAAAGGACTGAATAGATACATTTTTCAAAAACTCTAGAAATTCTGCATTAATTCAAATAGAACTTAACTGATTTAAGAATTGGTCAGATTGCCATACTGGAGTCAGGAAAGAATTTAGCTCCAACTATGACTAAATATTGGATCAGTTTTTTTGCCTTTCATTGGATCATTTGTTGGATAAATGGGCTGAAATTGCTGGATGCATATTTTTAAAAATAAAAAAAGGTATATATAACAGTTCTCAAACTTAAGGAGGCTTCCATATCCACTGGGTTTATTATGTGTTTCTATCTAACTAATATTTAAAATAAGATACTTAACAATGTACTGTGAATCCAAACTTATATACTACATTGCTTCTTACAACCATGAGTGACGTCTTCAAATGGTTTTAGGAAATAGATATAATTTAATAAGGCTGTGAGCCATTAAAAAAAGCCACCAAGGGGAACTTTCTTAACTGTTAATAAAATAGCTTTTAGACTCTTAACCCTTTAATCTGTTTAAAAAGTGTCACTATACAATGCACATTTTTAATATCAGTGCAAGTATATCACAGGGATTTAATCATTCTGATAACTGGTAGTAATATCACAGTTGATCATACAGAACTGAGTTTTATAAGACCACGTACAGAGTCTTCATGCAATGAATCCTGGATGGCTAGATTCAGGACATGCATGGTATGGCTATGAGTCACAGGGCTGCTTGCTGGCAACATTCCTGGAGGTGATGGTGCTTCATCAGGTGTTAAAAAAAGATGTTTTTCAAGTTCCTCTTTCAGTGGTACCATATTTGTCAAAGCAGATTCCAAATTGAGATTTGGCATAGAGGAAGGTGGTGTTGGCTGCCCAAGAGTCATTGAGGCACATTGTGCATTTATTGAAGTCTTTCCAGGCAATGGAAGCAAATCGCTGGTTATAGAGGGCTCCTCATTCTGAAGAAGTGGGGTAGCTGCAGCTTGCAAAACAAATTTGGTGCTCTGAATGCACTGGTCTTGGTCGCACTGCAGAATGGAAAGGTACGAAGCAACAAATAAAACCAAAGTGTATTAAAAAATACACAGGAATAAGGGCATGTAAATTAAAAATTAATGGAGATAAAGAGAAAATACACAATGGTTAGAAATAGTGTTTATAATACAAAGCATGCACAAGTACAGCATTAACTTAGTAGTGTTTTAAACTAATGTACTGGCAATATATACAAACCCCTGTAAATCACCAGCAAGCAAAAATGATTTATTTTTTTATGCAATATGCAGAATCTTTGTAAGCCCAACATATTCAAACCTAAGCACTGAGTACTGACTTAAAAGAATAAACCAGACATAAAATTCCTTATAATTTAACCCTCTTAGCGCTGCATAGGTATGTTGTGTAGAAAAGTAACAGGGAAATTCACCCAGAGCCGCAATTGCTCTGGGCAAATCTCCAGTAGCAGATTTACCAGAGGCTGCGTGGCTCTGGGTGAATCTCACCCGCAAGGAAGGTATTTAACGGCAACAATCAGCAGGCGTTAAATAATTACGTGCAGATTGGTAAGTAGGCCACGCGAGTGTCTCTTCCAGTACTCACGCAGCCGCTGCAAACATCACGCTAACCGAACGTAAAATGGTTAACAAGACTTTAAGAGCCTAAAAGAGAGCTGCGTGGTCACAGCCCCTGGTAAATGAGGCTGTAAGTGCCTCACAGTGTGTGGGTAACAGTGTGTGGGTAATCATGGAATTATACCCTGAATCCTAGACTGTATGCAGGTTTCCCTGATCAATTTAGAGCCGCAGTAGGGAATCCTCATGATGTCAAAGGACTTTCTCAGATTTTGATATGTCCTGGAGCATTCCCAAAGCTCTCTGCTGTGGTCTAGTGGCATACCCGGTCACAGTTTACTACTTGCTATAGCAAGCTGCCATTCACGGAGAGCAAATATTTGAGTGAATCAGGGAGATGAAGAACTATGACCAGAATTCTGCATGTATGTATATAAAGAATGACATTATTACATTAGTTAAGGTTAAAAAATAAATTAAGAAAATAAAATACAAATAAGTTTGTGGGGGATATTACAGAGATTTGTTTTAAAAAAAAACCTGGTCGCATTGTGAGCTAGTTGGTCGTCATGTCTCTGTGTAAACTTATGCATGTGGCCACATCATTTGATTCAGTACAGAATTTTTTTTTTAACTTGTCATATGAGTTTGGGCTAGATTTCTAAATTTTCATGTTTTTCCTATTTTATTTATTTTTTTTTAATAAAAACCTAAAAGCATGATATTTCTCAAAAAAACTGCATGCAGAATTCTTCACATATGAAAGAATGCAGGGTACCCGAGGAAAGGGGCAGGTGGCAGCCACACAAAAAAATATTGATTCACTGTAGTGTGCTCCTCATATTTGCTGTTCCTGTATTTAGAAGGGATATGGTGACATTCAATATTTATTCAACCACGTATAGGAACTTGGAGCAGCTGTTCCATGTCTCTGTCAGGTGCAAATGGGTTATCTTTTGGAATCTGAGGTGAAGAATCCTATAGGGACACTTGCAGAATTGCAGGGCTCAAACCTGGGGGGAAAGCAGGCACTGGCGGGGGCTAGTATAAAAGTAGTAAATTTAAGAAGGGGGGAGAACCAAGTGTCAGGAAGGCTAGGCAGGTGGTAGAGGAAGCGGATGGGGTTATCTGCTGCCTTGACCCTACTAGCTGAACAGTGTGTTGCCTATTTGGTGCTAGGGTTTGACATGTGGTGGATAGTCAAGATTATTGGGTGGTGCAGGAAGTTTCCTAGTGGCCTTGGTTCACATTGGTGCCAAAGAAAGTAAGAGGAGAAGGCGAGGTCCTTAAAGGGTAACTTTGGTCCAAAAAGGTACTTTAGATAAATTGACAAGAATTGCTTTCCTGTCCATGGGGCCCACGAGTGGGAGGTGCCAAGGGGGGCAGCAAGGTAAAGAGCCAAGGGGGGAAGAATTAAGAAAGGACAACAATTTACACACCTTACACACTCCCTGCTGTGGGCTGTGCTGTTTCCCCCCCCCCCCCTTGGCTTTCAGTCTCTGTAACATGATCTCTTCCTGGTTTCTTCTGCTTTCTCATGCACTAAGCATGTGCCAACTGCAGATTAGAAGGAGGAACTAGTATTTGTGACCACAGATTAAGAACCTCCAAACCCCCTAACTCTCTGATCAGTGATTTCTTCATATCTTGGGCTGGGCAGCAGAGGTGGTTGATGGTTCATTTTAGAGGTAGGAACTTGGTCTCCCATTTAAAATCAACTTATTTGGAGATCACAGTTCTCCTTTAAAAATGATTTCCGAAAGCTTGGGGGCTTTTTGGAAATACTACCACAGCCACCCTTAAAACAGAAAACTGGTTACTTATCAATTACCTGCCTGAAACCCCAAATGCTATTTTAACAGCTTATTACATTTCAGTTGTAATGAGATATTTAAGGTAAATTATTGCTATTCTGACAGAGTAAGTGGTCTCCTCCATCCACGCAGTCAATCAAGGCTGTGACTGCTGACATACTGCAGTTTCACCTGTTACCCACTCTGCACTTGCTCAAGCTAATAAAAAGCTAATTGAGTAAAGAGATGAGGCGGATATAATTGTTAGAATGGAAGATTGGTTACAAATACATATAATAAACTGATTAAAATAGCAGTTGCGGTTTCAGGCAGATAACTGACAAGTCACAAGTTTTTTGTTTTAAAGGGCAACTATACTGAAATAATGACACTTCCTCATCTTTATCTACAGTGGTTGGCAAAAGTATTCGGTCCCCTTGAAGTTTTCCACATTTTGTCACATTACTGCCACAAACATGAAGCAATTTTATTGGAATTACATGTGAAAGACCATTACAAAGTGCTGTACACGTGAGAAGTGGAACGAAAATCATACATGATTCCAAACATTTTTAACAAATCAATAACTGCAAAGTGGGGTGTGCGTAATTATTCAACCCCCTTTGGTCTGAGTGCAGTCAGTTGCCCATAGACATTGCCTGATGAGTGCTAATGACTAAATAGAGTGCACCTGTGTGTAATCTAACGTCAGTACAAATACAGCTGCTCTGAGACGGCCTCAGAGGTTGTCTAAGAGAATCTTGGGAGTAACAACACCATGAAGTCCAAAGAACACACCAGACAGGTTAGGGATAAAGTTATTGAGAAATTTAAAGCAGGCTTAGGCTACAAAATGATTTCCAAAGCCTTGAACATCCCACGGAGCACTGTTTAAGCGATCATTCAGAAACGTAAGGAGTATGGCACAACTGTAAACCTACCAAGACAAGGCCGTCCACCTAAACTCACAGGCCGAACAAGGAGAGCGCTGATCAGAGATGCAGTCAAGAGGCGCATGGTGACTCTGGACGAGCTGCAGAGATCTACAGCTCAGGAGGGGGAATCTGTCCATAGGACAACTATTAGTCGTGCACTGCACAAAGTTGCCCATTATGGAAGAGTAGCAAGAAGAAAGCTATTGTTAACAGAAAAGCATAAGAAGTCCTGTTTGCAGTTTGCCACAAGCAAACATGTGGAAGAAGGTGCTCTGGTCAGATGAGACCAAAATGGAACTTTTTGGCCAAAATGCAAAACGCTATAACATAGTAATTAAGGTTGAATAAAGACATACGTCTATCAAGTCCAACCTATTCACCCTCTTTTTTTTAACCCTACCTGACAGTTGATCCAGAGGAAGGCAAAAAAAAACAGCTAAAAAGGGGGGAGAAATTCCTTCCTGACTCCAAACAGCAATCGGAAAGTATCCCTGGATCAACCAGACCTATATGCATTAATAACAGGAATTCTCAATATTTTTTAGTTTTAGAAACTTATCCAGGCTTTTTTTTAAAGCTATTAAATGAACTTGCCATTACCACTTCAGCTGGAAGACAGTTCCTCATTTTCACCGTTCTCACTGTAAAGAAACCTTTCCTAACCTGAAGATGAAACTTCTTTTCTTCCAACCTTAAAGGATGTCCACGAGTCCTCTGATATGACCTATTAGTAAACAATGCACCAGAGAGTTCATTGTATGGCCCATTAATATATTTGTATAAGGTTATCATGTCCCCACGCAAACGTTGCTTCTCCAATGTAAACAGCCCTAACTTGTCTAATCTGCCTGCATATTTAAGCCCCTCCATCCCCCTTATTAATTTAGTTGCCCTTCTCTGAACTGCTTCAATTTCCACAATGTCCCTTTCGTATATGTGATTCCAAAACTGCACCAGATATTCTAAATGAGGCCTTACCAGTGCCTTGTAAAGAGGGAGAATAATGTTTTTCTCTCTTGAATCTATTCCCCTCTTTATTCAAGACAATATGTTGCTAGCTCTAACCGTTGCTACCTGGTATTGTTTGCTATAGCTAAGTCTGTTATCTACCAGAACCCCCAAATCTTTTTTCATTACAGATGCACTTAACACAGAGTTACATATGGTGTAGGTGGCACAGGGATTATTATAACACTAATGCATCACCTTACATTTATCAACATTGAATCTCATCTGCCATTCTGCTGCTGATTTTGATAATCTATCTAGGTCTGCTTGCAGCACTTGCACATCATTTGAAGTTTCCAAAGCTCTGCATAGTTTGCTGATGACACTAAACACTGAGACCTTGCTCTCAATGCCCCCTTCTAAGTCATTTATAAACACATTAAACAGAAGCGGCCCCAGTACAGAACCCTGAGGCACTCCGCTTCGAACTTTAGCCCACATAGATGTAGCTCCATTAACCACCACTCTCTGTTTGAGATCCAATAACCAGTTCTCTATCCATGAACAAATGTTTTCTTCAAGACCAACAGTCCTCAGTTTATATATTAGTCGCCTATGTGGCACAGTACCAAAAGCTTTCGCAAAATCCAAATATATCACATCCACTGCTGTGTCTGAATCTAACTTCTTACTCGCTTCTTTATAAAAACCAATTAAATTTGTCTGGCATGATCTATTTCTCATAAATCCATGCTGACTACTACTAATAGTAGCTATGTGTGGCAAAAAACTAACACTGCACATCACTCCCCACTGCCAAATATGGTAGTGGCAGCATAATGCAGCATCATGCAGGCAGTATCATGCTCTGGGGGTGCTTCTCTTCAGTAGGGACAGGGGAGCTGATCAGAGTTAATGGGAAGATGGATGGAGCCAAATACAGGGCAATCTTGGAAGAAAACCTCTTGGAGTCAGCAAAAGATTTGAGACTGGGGCGGAGGTTCACCTTCCAGCAGGACAACAACCCTAAACAAAGCCAGGGAAACAATGGAATGGTTTAAAACAAAACATGTGTTAGAATGGCCCAGTTAAAGTCCAGATCTAAATCCAATCGAGAATCGGTGGCAAGATCTGAAAACTGCTGTTCACAAATGCGATCCATCTAATCTGACTGAGCTGGATTGCAAAGAAGAATGGGCAAGGATGTCAGTCTCTAGATGTGCAAAGCTGGTAGAGACATACCCTAAAAGACTGGCAGCTGTAATTGCAGCAAAAGGTAGTTCCAAAAAGTATTGACCATGGGGGCTGAATAATTACGCACACCCCACTTTGCAGTTATTGATTTGTTAAAAATGTTTGGAATCACGTATGATTTTTGTTCTACTTCTCACTTTGTATTGGTCTTTCACGTGGAATTCTAATAAAATTGATTCATGTTTGTGGCAGTAATGTGGAAAACTTCAAGGGGGCTGAATACTTTGCCAACCACTGTATGTGTAAGTAACACTCTGAGATTTGTGTGTTGCTGCATGCCTTTATTACAGTACTTGTTTTTGCTCAGGCTCACTATTCCCCCTCCCTACTTTAACCACACTCCCTTCTACCTGACCTGACTTTGACAGTGGTGGTTGAAAATAAATTATAGTTTCCAGTAATGGGTATTTTAAAAAAATTTTTTCCAGTATAGAGGTCCATTAAGGGTGGACATATCCTTATATAATAACCATGACTTATATAAAGTTAGACAGATACTTGTTGTTTAGACATGATAGAGAAAATAGGAACGGGGAGGGGTATGTATTTATGTTAAACAAGAGTTGAAGCCAGATTTAAAAGAAAAGCTAACGGTAGATATTGATGTTAACGCGTAAGCGATATGGGTGGGATTGGGCAACAGGATAGGGGGATAAAGTTATTGTCAGTGGCGTAACTAGAAATTACTGGGCCCCCCAGCAAAACTATGATGGGGCCCCTATCCATGCTTCCTCAACAGTGGTTTTCTGGAGGGAGGCTATAGCTGCCATAGTAAAAATAGGAAGATGGGGCCCCCTTAGCTCCTGAGCCCCCCAGTGGTCGCTCCCGCTGCTCCCCTGTAGTTACGTCCCTGGTTATTGTTAGTGTCTGCTACAAGCCACTAAATGCTAGCGAGGAGGAAGTGAATCAGTTTCATAAGCAGAAGGGCTGCATGTATGTTATGATTATGGGGGACTTTAATTACCCTGGCATTGATTATAGTAGCGGAACTGCCAACACAGTTCAGGGTACATGAACATTTTTGGTCACAGGTGTTGAAATTCCTATTAGAAAAGGCACTCTGTTGGATCTGGTATTATCTAACAACACAGAAGAGCATATTTGGGAATAGTGACCACAAAATATTGTCATTTAATGTATGTTATAAAAAAAGGTTAACAAGACAAATTTTCCCAGGATCAAAATTGCATATATACCGGGATGATATATTCTTAAGATACTGAACAGAAGTGAGCTGTTTTTAAAAGTGTTTTTTTAAACTTTGGGAGATAACAGGGAGATTCAATGAAAGTTTAAAATGGAGCTAATTTTGCCCCAACCAATCAGATCTTATTTAACATTTGAAAGCTAACATCTGATTGGTTGGGGCAAAATTAGTACCATTTTTAACGATAGAAATTTATTGAAAACCTGTAAGTGTAAAAAAAAAAAAAAAAGGTCCCAACCATGTAACTTATTCTGATGGAAAAATGGAAATAGAAAGGAAGAGAATGGCATTTAAAATCAGTAGTAAAATCAAATAAAGTCAGAGGAAACGGTAAACGGATTAATAAGAGAAGTATGAATAGCTGAAAAAAGCAAGACTAAAGGTTCGTATACAAGTGCGATCGCGGGTGCCGACCTGCGACGCACGATGTGAACAAACACCTGTTTGTAGCCTTTAATCGGCCCGGATATGGACACTTTAGGCCGAAATGGCCGTTCATTCGGGGATTGTAACCCGATCCACCGGGCGGATCTCTCGATGAGTGTCCGCTTCTGGCCATGTATGGGCACTTTATCGGGCTAAACAGCCGTTCATTGGGGGATTGTTGCCGATCCGTCGGCGGATCTCCGAACGAGCGCCGATTTGGGTGATGAAGTGCCCATACACGAGCCGATTGTCGCTGTTCATACACATCGTGCGTCATGGGTCAGCACCCGTGATCACTCATGAGTACAAACCTTAACCCTTAACCTTTTTTATAGTATAGTATAGTATACTGAACAGAAGTGAGGTGTTTTTAAAAGTGTTTTTTTAAACTTTGGGAATAACAGGGAGATTCAATGAAAGTTTAAAATGGAGCTAATTTTGCCCCAACCAATCAGATCTTATTTAACATTTGAAAGCTAACATCTGATTGGTTGGGGCAAAATTAGTACCATTTTTAACGATAAGAACTTTTATTGAATAACCCTGTAAGTGTAAAAAAAAAAAAAAAAGTCCACACCAATGTAACTTAATTCTGATGGAAAAATGGAAATAGAAAGGAAGAGAATGGCATTTAAAATCAGTAGTAAAATCAAATAAAGTCAGAGGAAACGGTAAACGGATTAATAAGAGAAGTATGAATAGCTGAAAAAAGCAAGACTAAAGGTTCGTATACATGTGCGATCGCGGGTGCCGACCTGCGACGCACGATGTGAACAAACACCTGTTTGTAGCCTTTAATCGGCCCGTATATGGACACTTTATTGGCCGAAATGGCCGTTCATTCGGGGATTGTAACCCGATCCACCGGGCGGATCTCTGGATGAGTGTCCGCTTCTGGCCATGTATGGGCACTTTATCGGGCTAAACAGCCGTTCATTGGGGGATTGTTGCCCGATCCGTCGGGCGGATCTCCGAACGAGCGGCCGATTTGGGTGATGAAGTGCCCATACACGAGCCGATTGTCGGCTGTTCATACACATCGTGCGTATAGTATAGTATAGTATTTGAGGTTGAATAAAGACATATGTCCATCCAGTCCAACCCATCTAGCAATATCCTCATTTCCTGTCAAACTGTTGATCCAGAGGAAGGCAAAAAAAAACCCACCAAATTTATAAAGGGGAAAAAATTCCTTTCTGACTCCAAGTGGCAATCGGAAATTTCCCTGGATCAACTCTACTTTATGAATCAATACCAGTAACTTGCAACATTCCTTGTTTGCAGAAACTCATCCAGCTTTTTTTTTTTAAACTGACCAATGAACCTGCCATAACAACGTGCACTGAAGACAGTTCCATAGCTTTACCGTTCTCACAGTGAAAAACCCTTTCCGAACTTGAAGCCTAAACCTTTTTTCTTCAAGTCTTAAGGGATGTCTGTGTGTCCTTTGACATGCTCTATTGGTGAACAATGCCCCAGATTTTTGTATGGCCCGTTAATGTATTTACACACAGCAATCATATCCCCACGCAAGCGCCTTTTCTCCAGCACCAATGCGAACCAAGCCTGCTGGGTCACACCTGGCCCCACCCTATAATCTGTCTACATGATCCACTACATGACGAACCCTAGCACCAGGCAGACAACACACAGTTCGGCATGTAGGGTCTTGGCGGCAGATTAGCCTATCTACCTTCCTTATAATGGAGTCCACTACCACCTGCCTAGCATTCCTGATCATTAGTTCCTCCTCCCTTGTATCATAGATGGCAATCCCCTGGGTGCTCAAGGGACAAGTACCCTCCATACACACTAATTCCAAGGGGGGCCTCCTCCACTTCGTTACCTAAGGCAGCAAAACTGTTGCGATGGGCAATCTGGGAAGAAGCCACCCTACCCTTCCGTCCCCCAATTCCCCTAGTAACCCTAACAAAACTACCTCCCCCTCAACCTTCCCTGTCCCTCTTCCACCCACCTCTATACTGGCCCCAGCCAGTGCCTGCTGACCCCCCAGATTTGCCCATCCCCGCAATGCTGCAAGCTGCCCCCTTAGACTCTCCACCTCAGCTTCCGAACGGGCAACCCACTCACACCTGACACAGACATAGGTACCCTAGAACGTCTGCTCCAGGTTCCTATACATGTGGCAGGATGCACATTGCATGGTACCGACAAAACTGTCCGTTCTAATACACAACACCAGCACAGTGACGCACAAACCTTGTTTAATTGCCCTTCTTGTTTCTTTTTCTATGCCCTTGAGATCAGGGTCCTTTACAACAAGGGACCATGAATACATTCCACTCTAGTTCATTTCACTCACGGAAACTTCCTTTTGTTAGGTCCAAACCACAGGTCCAACCAATGTGAAACCTATTTAACTAATAGGCCCCAGCCCCCACACCAATTAGTGCAAGAGCCAGGAAGAGAGGAAAAAAACAAAACACTTATTAATCCTTTCACAACCTGTTTGTGATTACAACAGGTGCAATACTAGAATATAGAAGCCCAGTGCACCCCTTTAACTGAAAGAAAGAAAGATTAATCTGCTTACTGCATACACAGTCCTTAACACACCACAAACAATCCTTACTTTCAAAGTTATTTTCAAACTTTCACACACACCATACAACTATCAAATGATTAAATGTCCTTTTTCTATGTCCTTGAGATCAAGGTCCTTTAGAGCAAGGGACCTTGTATACGTTCCACTATAGTTCGTTTCCCTCACAGGAAACTTCCTTTTGTTAGGTCCAAAAGTATATTAATGGTAAGAAGATAAGGACTAAAAATGAGGGGCCATTAAATAATGGGCAAAGGATAGTTAGAGAGCATGCTGATAAAGCTAATGTCTTATAGAGTTTTTTTCCTCTGTATACACTATAGGTACAGATGCCAGAGTATACTAGCAATAATGGTTTAAAGGATGCAACTGCACTTTGGTTAACAGAGGATATGTTTCAAAAAATAAAGTTAATATCAGTAAAACGTATACACTTAACTTATAATAAAATTCATCATTGGGTCCAAACTAAATTTTACTATCCTGCAGGGAATTGCTATAAACCTTGACCTCGCAAGGTTTATAGCACTCCCTGCCGTCCCCAAATGTACTTACCAGCCTTCGTTCCCCTGCTGCCTTCTTCTTAACTCCCTGCCTTTTCTGTGCACGGAAGTCAAGCAGGAGGGGCTCGACCAGAATCCACCCCTGAGATTGGCTAATGTGTGATGACTTAGCCAATCACAGGGACGGGTGAATTTTTGGTGGATATATAAATTGCTAAGTACAAAGTGCAGTGCTAACAGCTAGAGCAAGCAAGATATTGTCTTGTATAAAGAAAGATGTGGATTCAAGGGAGAAGCATTTTATTCTCCTTCTATACAAAGCTCTGGTAAGACCTAACTTGGAATTGTTTCAAGATGGATGAGTTTCTAAAAATAAATGTTAAATGATATAAGTATTGATACATAAAGTTGGGAGTTGATCCAGGGATATTTCCGATTGGTACTTGGAATCAAGAAGGAATGTTTTTTTGCCATCCTCTGTATCAACTGTTAGGCAGAAAGTGTGGGTTGCTGAATAGGTTGGACTAGATGCACATATGTCTTTATGCAACTTCAAATACTTTAATAACTAAACTGTGTGTTTAGAGTTTTGATAGTTTAAGTTCAAACTATGACTGTGCAAGATGCACCGAGGTATTAGCTTACAAAACAGTGGGGGTTATTCAATAAAAGTTCTTATCGTTTAAAATGGTGCTAATTTTGCCCCAACCAATCTGATGTTAGCTTTCAAATGTTACATAAGTTCTGATTGGTTGGGGCAAAATTAGCACCATTTTAAACGATAAGAACTTTTATTGAATCTCCCGGAGTATTTTCAGTAATAAAAAATGATTCTGATGTCCATTACATGGGGAATCCCTATAACATATGTTGCTACAATAAATAAGTGCCGGTTTTTATGGTGGGAACTGCAGTGGAACATATTCAGCTACGCAGCTCCCTTCTCTCTCCCCCTTACCTAACCTCCTACACATAAATCAATACTTATAATATATAAGATGTATACATACGTATTATAAGACATAATGCACTACTAACAATATAAATATCGCAATCAGCAGCATACCCAGCTAATTGGAATACCTGGTGCAGCAGAATATGGAGCTGTACTGTATTACTCAAATATAAAAAAAACCTATGCAGAGACTCTGGCACACATTATCTTCATGATTTTATTCTATTAATAAATATCAAACGCCTTCAAGATGTGTCGTTTTTGGAGACCTCTGTCTTCTTTTTCAAGCTACAGAATCATAAAATTATTTTACATCACATTTTAGCTCTAAGCCATAATATATGGCATGTAGCCAAACTTTTTGGTGACATAGTATCCTGATATTACACCCTTATATTGAGCTGTAGTTCTGGCTTATGATTCTTGGTGAATTTATTTAGGATACTTTAATGTGAATACCGTGATAATATTATGAAAGTTCACTAGCATGGACCTTAAAAGGAAAATAAAACCCCTATCTACTGAAAAAACAGTACATTTAACACAGGGGTGCTGGATAAGCCAATAACTGTGTGTGCCTCTCATAATCTATAGCCAACCCACACCTATGTACTGTTTACACTGCATTTTTTACAGCATTTAAAATTTCTGCTGAAATGGAGCTAGGTAGATAGGCATCCGTTTTAACATTTGTAATATCACAAATTGAAGTGTAGGGGACATGGCTACGAAAATTGGAGAATTTGATTGATAAGGTAAGGAAACAGATCGTGGTTGATTTAAAGGGCATGGGAAACAGGCAGATGGAAGAATAAAAAGTACAGTTGTTTATGTTTGCAGCATTTGCCACCTTTGTTGGAGGGTACATTGGCTTTAACTTGGAACCTAATAAAAACCATGAAGCACTGCTATTTAGATTTCACACTATAATTTTGCAAATTAGGAAAATATAACAGAAGCAAAGCTGGGAAAATAGAGATCTCCCAAGTGAACTTGGGAAAGGTGAAACTATCAGAAGCCTACTATATAAGGTGAAAATCAAAATGGCTATTAAAAAAAATATCTGTTCTAGCAACAATTACCCCCTATGTTTGTATTTGTTTCAACACATTTTCACGAAAGGTGACAACATAGGGGCACAAAGCAAGTAGTCAGTAAATGAAAATTAACATAAACAGAAAATCCTATCCCCGGGAACCGATGTTTCTTTTTTAGATGCCTAACTAAAATGGACCTGGCTCCTGTATTAATGGTTAGGATTGACATTTTTTTAATCTTATATGAGATCCACTGAAATAGCTTTATGTTTTTTCATATTTTTGTATTACTGATAATTAGTTTTTTTGTCTCGGATATAGTTGAGTTAACATTGGATTAACTTGAACACATACATTAGGTTAGGTTTATAAGTAGTGTGCTTAAAGTACCGTATATGTATACTGAAAAATGACTGTGTCATCTTAATCTATAAATAAATACATGTAAGTACTTACTCTGAGGTGTGTGTGTTGCTGCATGCCTTCAATAAAGTACTTTTCTTGCTCAGGCACTGACCTGACTATTTTCCCACATACCAACTGTCAAAACTGCATACAGTATAGAACACACCAACTGTCAAACCATTTCAGCTACAGCAAAACTACTTATAGAAATGCTAAAATGTAAGGTGTTTCAGATTGGGCATCTAATGAATTAGGGGGCAAATCAACAAAAAAAACGGTACAGTGATAGTTGGGATGAATTATAGTTTCCACTAATGGGCAATTTAAAAAAAAAACTAATTTTCCAGTGTACATACCCTTTAATACTGACAGATAATACCTTCCTGGGAAATGTAGGTCGCTGTCCTTTATATCTTAATCAAGCAACCAATAAGTTAATGCAGTAGATTCTTGACAAAGAGTAATAGCATAAGACAACTTTAGCACTTATTATTGCAAAATTATCATGAGATTTAAAGGACAATTATACTCACCTAAATCCCCTACTTTTAAAGTACCCAGGTCATACCATAGAACTCACACGTTGACAGTTACCTTTGCCTGCGAGCATTGTTCTGCCCCCCATTCAGTGTTGTACCCAGGTAATAGCAAGACGAGCTTCTTGCAGAGTGCATCTTTCTGTTATCAGGTCATGGGACAAATAAGTGGAAGAGCAAAATGGCCAGACTTTCAATATGTGAGTTCTCTGGATTGCTGGTAAACCAGGGATTAGACTACCAAGAACAATAAAATATAGTTTAACAGATTCTTTTTTTTGCTTTTATTTTATTCCTTGCAAAGGATAAAGTTTCTAAATGTACCTGTATTCTTTGTAGTAGCTCTGGTGGGCCAGTGGACAAATGTTCTGCTTTTAGAAAGACTATATTACAGGTTCAAATCCTCAAACTAACATAGTAAATGTTTATTTTAATTTTTCCTCAAAGCTTGATAGGAAATAAACTGCAAATTTTGGTGGGGAGAAATACGGATTACACACAGACTCATACTATTAATTTTTATGGACTTTTATTAGGTCTTGCAGGACAACCATACGGAGCAGAAGCGAAAGTTAGGGGTGATTTAATACTGTACAATGGGCTCAACAGTGGGGCATTTTTAGTTGGGGGTGGACATGTCCTTTAATTTTATAAATCAAGACCCACAGCACACAAAGGGAAAGGTGAGACATCTTTTTGAATCTTTGTAAATATTCTCTATTAGGACAATGTTGTCTGGTGACTTTAGTTCCTCTTTACAGGGTATATCCACCTAGAATTTTTTTTGCTGTAGTGTAGCCCACCCCAAAAAAGCTGCAGAAATGTACTTACAGTCTATCACTCCCCGGCAGTCTGATCCAGACCCTCTGCTTGCCGGAAATTGCAAGCAGGGGCCAGACTAGCAGCCGCGTCTGTGATTGGCACAGTGTTCTCCTGCATATGACAGAAACCACTTGGAGG
Source organism: Hymenochirus boettgeri (assembly GCA_019447015.1). NCBI lineage: Eukaryota > Metazoa > Chordata > Amphibia > Anura > Pipidae > Hymenochirus > Hymenochirus boettgeri. The sequence goes on along the minus strand of CM033473.1, from coordinate 103,001,045 downwards.
ACAAGGAAGAAGCAGGGACTGGATGGCTCCCTGACAGCTCCTACTCTTCACTTTCTGGAAATTTGAAAAGGCACTGAAGGAGAATCATAAGGTGATGGGGGGTAAAGAAAGGATTTTTTTAAAGGATAAGTGCACTAAAAAAAAAAAAAAAGTATAGTTTAATTGTAACAGACAGGTTTTAAAAATCTTTCCCAACCTTTTTTTTCCCCCTAGGTCCCTTCTGAGCCTACCTGTGTGTGTGTAAAGTTGCTGACATCTTGGATGACGAAGGTAAGGCTGTAGAGCTCCTCCCTCTGAGAGCCTGCTCATTGCACTCTCTCTTGAGCCCCAAAATCAGTGCTTGTGCCGTCCGTGCACACATGGGACATCGCGTGCGCCGTAACTTCACAAGCACTGATTTTGGGGCTCAAGAGAGAGTGCAATGAGCCAACTCTCAGAGGGAGAAGCTCTACTGTCTTACCTTCGTCATCCAAGATGTCAGCAACTTTACACACACACAGGTAGGCTCAGGAGGGACCTAGGGGGGAAAAAAAGGTGGGGAAAGATTTTTAAAACCTGTCTCATACAATTAAACTATACTTGTTTTTATAGTGCACTTACACACTACACAGTGGGGCCAGTAATGGGGCAAATTTTAGTTTTCACCGTGGACTTGGTCTTTAAGAATAGTTATAGATTTGCTATAATTCGAAAACTAATATGATATAAAAGTTTCCAGAATTTTACTTAATAAACAATTCCATAGCATATAGTACAGTATAGATATGTCTATATCACAACAGATGCATTTTAGAAGTGCTGATGTAAGGTATATTGTTTATATTATTTATATTAATTTCCCTGTCTTTTTCCAATGTGTTGTGCATTTTCACATCCTAAATATAAAAGAAATAGTATATTTCATGTGGTCTAAAACAAGTACCGGTAAACGCCATATTACAGCAATATCTATTAGCCATTTTTTTATACTAGTAAAAAAAATGCAGATTGCTTTTCTGATTTACAGAAAAGTGATATTGTATTTACCTGACCGTAAGCAAATATTAATCTTGTTATATATTGTCTTCATAGAAGAAGATGAAAAACTTTTGCTTTGTAAATACTTGTAATGTATTTTAATGTATTGGATAGATTGTTGAATTTTACCTATCATTTTTACCTATTAATCTATTAATGGTGTGTATGCTTTATTTCATTCTGGGAATAAAAATGATCAAGTATGTGGTTTAAGGTTTGGAAAACATTCATATGCTTTGACGGAAGTAATACAGATTTTGAGAGATGTGTCTAATTCTTCATTTTCAACGTAGTAGCAAAATCATGTTTTATAAGCATCCAAGGTTTGTACAAGAGTTGTGACAAATTGTGTTTGCAGTATCATAATCTGATCCTTTCATTTAATTAGAATTAGGCGTTTATGTCTTTTTATTTGACAATAATATTTTCAATATGCGTGAAAACTTTCTGTTTTATGCCATATGACCAGCCTCTGTCTGCAATATAGGATCCTGCTCCCAATTGAGGAGGGGACTACTAAAGCAAACAGAGAATGGTCACAAGGCTTCAAGCTGGTGAAAGCAGGACGTGTTCAGGAAGTTGTTTTGGTGGATTTGATTATTATTTTGTTTTTATTTTTTGTGTAGGAGTTAGGTTAATTTTTTATTAGTATGTGTATCCGTATTAGTGATGGAGTATGTGTATTTTAATGAGTTTGAAATGTGTCGTATATGTTGCATACACCCTCCAAAATCTGCTTGTGCCCCCCCTCCATGAGCTTGAGCTAGATTCCCAGCATCTCCTCTGAAATTCATCTTGTGTCACTTTTACAACCTCCCCCTCAGTTAGGCACACAAAAGTATTAAAAAAAACACTTTCCCCCACTGCCTCTCCCTACATTATCAGCTGTAAAAACGATCTTGCAGAGACAGGGACGAAAGGCTTTGTTTACTGCAGGCTTCACTGGGGTCAAGTGGGTGTGCCTGCTAGCATAATGCACATTGAGCGACAGCACTCCCAGCTCAGGAAGAGACACCCCCCCACCTCCCCAGGAACCAGCACAACGAGGCTGCTGCAAGGAAAAAAAGTAGTGGGAGGGTTGGGGAAGGGTTTTTTTCATCAATGGAGATACCCTATAAAGTACTGCTACCCAGAGCTGCAAAAGCATTATAGGGTTTCTGGAAGGGCATTCTACACAGATCAACTATTGTTATGGGAATATCTCCCCATTTGTGTCTCCTATCTTCTTACTACTATTTTCAATCAATTTACATAGCTTATAGAAGACAAAAACCTAGCAGAGTTGCGACAATTGGGACTGGTTATACAGTTATACACATTATCATTCATATGAACTTTTTCGCATGGAGTAACTTTTAGACTTGAGGAAAGGCCTTTTCAGGTAAAGCAAAGCTAATTTTCCTATTCATTGTGAGGGTAATAAGGATGTGGAATGCATAACCTCTAAACACATTTAAAGGAGGCTTAGATTTTTTTTGGAGAAACGAAAGTTAATCGGTGTATCCACAGGCATATATAAGTGATTTGTTATGTCCTTGTCTTGAATGTAGTATATGGAAGATGGGTTATGATCTTTATAGGAGTGTTTTAGACAGGGTTGGGTTTTGCAAGAAATACTAAAACTTGATGGGATTTTCCTTACTTAAAATAACTATGTAAATAATTCAAGCTGTAAAGAAAGTGCTAGCAAACCTACTTCTGACCAGCGATAGCACAGCTAAAAATAGATAAAAATAATAACTATTCACTGCGAATGGGAGAGTGCAAGGCTTAAGAAGACATAGATCACTGTTATTTAAGAATCATTGAAACTATTCAGACTCATTTTTATGTTAAGCTTTAGTTCTCCTTTAAAGAAACAGAGCAAGTAAAGCAGGGACAAAACAGAAAGTCACTCTTACCATATTGCTTTGAGACTGGGTAGATCCGTACATGGTCAGTCCATTGGATGTTGAGACTGCCTGTGCCATATCAGCTTGAACAAACCCTCTTCGATCAATTAAGCTGCATAAAAAGAAAACCAAAGAACTTAAAAAAATGGTTTTAGTTTATAACATAATTATGCTAAACCAATACACTTTTAAACACAAATCAAATCACAAAAAAATGATATCCCAGAAACTGCAGATTATAAAAGCCTTAAAAGATAAAAAAAAAATTAAAGCAGAATCTTCTTAAAAGCGTTGGTACTTTTTTATGCTCATGCTATAAGACCGCAGTGTCCACCAAGAAGCCAAAAGTAATTTTTGAATCTCTACTATTACACCTTCAGGTAACCTAATAGCATAAATAATAAAGGGAAACTAGCTTAAAAAATACATATAACATGACTCACCTTGGACTCATTGGTCCACAAAGAGCAGCACTGCAGTTAGTAAATACATTGCCATAGCTATATGGATTATAATTCTCTTTGCTTCTCTTATTTGACCAGGACCCTTTAATCTATTAAAGATAACAAAATTGATTAAATTATTAAAAATAAAAATATTTGCGGTGGTAAAACATGCAAAAACATTCACCAACAAGCATACTACTGGTTTAGTGTAGTAAACCAAAAATCAAGTTAAATTCTTATCAATTTCCATTTAATAAGGACCTGAGAGGATTTTTTTTTTATAGCAATACTGTTTATCTACAGTTTAGTTTTCTTTCAGTTAAGAGTGTGAGATTACTGGCGAATGCACATAAGAGTGCAGAAATATCTCACTAGGGCCTAGAAAAAAGCAAAGAATGTATTGGTAGTCTGGGGGCACTTCTCGTGGTAATCTAAGGTAGAAAACAAAACTCTAAGGGTAAGGCCACACTACAACACACCGTAAAATGCACGCGTTAAGGTACACGTTGCTCCCAAAAATGTATTGCAGCTCACAGCAGTGCACCTAGTGTGGCAAGTCCAACACCAGTGTGCGCTTTTTAACACGCTATTGGATTGCGTGTTAAAACGCACTGGTATGGCCAAAATCTAAATATTAATTAAGAGATAACATGGTGCTCCCGTTCAGGAAATGGTGTTGCTTCTTTTAAAAGAAAACTATATTTCGTTTTCTCATGCATGATTGTGCTTGTGATGTTAGGCGTATGAGAATCCCAGAGCCTTGCATGTCAATGTGGGTGGCCACCAATGCAAGGCGATCAATTTTTGGAGTGCATTTGATCACCATTTTTCAATTGGATAACATGCACGACGATTTCAGACTATCGCGTGGATCGCCGCACAAATGGGCAGTTAAACCTCAGACAGAAAGGCCCACAAACAGCAATTGAAAGCTGCTGCAGTAACAGCCTGTCAGAACATTATAAAGGAGGAAACCCAGCATCTCGTGATGTTCATGAGTTCAAGACTTCATGCTGTCATTGCCAGGAAACAGTTTTCAACCTGTTTATTAGATCATTTATGAAACATTTTATTTCCAGTTATTTAATTTGAAATGAAGGGAGTATGTTAAAAAATGCTTTAGCTGCTTCACATTTTTATGCAATCTTTTTGCTCACCCCACTGAATTAAAGCTGAAAGTATGTAGTTTTAATTTCAAATTAATTGTGGTAATGTAAAACCAAAATTATAAAAAGGTCATCTCTGTCCAAATATTAATGGATCTAATTTTACCTCATCCCTGCCAACCATAGTCCATGCGTTTATTACTTTAAGTCTAGATTATTACAATGCCCTCTACACAGGACTTCCACCACCTATAAGTACAGAAAACCATTGCCAGTCTATTAACAAACAACCCTCACATTTGTCACTCCAGTTCTTCTCTCTTCACTGGCTACCACTAAAATGGAGACATAGAAATCACTAAAAAAACTCTAGACCCTGGGTACTTGAAAAACTTGCTACACTTAAAGGCCTTAGCTCTTTAAGAGTTAATACTCCATCCCCAGAATAAAACTCAAAACCTTTGGAAGAAACCCTTCTGCTTTAAAGCCTAAATGAATTCAATAAGGAGTGTTCCATCCCTGGGAGGTGTTTACATTCAGAGTGAAAAATCCCCTGTTTAGGTTTGCATTCGAAGAAATGTAGCTCCCTTCCACTGTTGCAAACCAAGACATATCATGCTCCTTAAATCCCATTGGATAAAAGAGCTTTATAAATGTTATCGATTTATTACAGTATATACAGTATAAATGGAATTTATACTTGTATACCATACAGTCTACAAGTCTAATTACTTGCATACATCAAGTTGTTATGCCATTCCCTTTAAAGCCAAAGTAAATCTGCAGAATACAATTATTATTGTTCAACTAGTCAGGCTGCATCTTTCAAAGGAAGAAATGGAGAAACACCATTTACAGCATTGCTACAGAAAAGCCATTGTAGGTTCTGTATACACTATAACAAATATATGAGATAATACACTACCTACAGTGTAATATAAGGAAATTACGCCACGAGGAGTTCCCTGACCATATAGAGGTGAAGTAATATCCGTATATTATTCTGTAGGTAGCGTATTATTCCATATAATACAAGGTTAAAAAAAGGAAAAAAATCTAGCATGTATTCGAGGAATACTGGAAAAGTATACAGATACAGCCCAGGTAATACTCAAAATATTTCAGCTACTTTTACAAAACGAACAAACAAACCGACTGGAACATGTCAGAACACACAGGGCTCTAGCTAAACAACCATTAGACAACCTACATAGGGAAATAATAACCACAAACTTTTCTGGATATAACAGCTAGAGCTGGTTGACAGCACTGAGGGTACAGCACCAACATAAAATAAGTGAAGTGCGAGAACCCCCAATCTAAGAACTATATAATAATTAAACTACACTTCTATATCAAAGAACAGATATTACAGGTGGCAAGACGAGAACCACTTCTGTATTGCAAAGGCCATAAATACCAAATATTTGCAGATATTTTCCACAAACCTTAGGCAAACACAGACTTATGCGTCTGATTACAAAGGCCCTAATGGACAATAAAATAAGATATAGATGGGGTATCACTTCTACCTACAGTTCACATATGAAGCTAGAAACTATACGATAAACAATCTACCAAAGCTATTCAGCTGATGCACCAACTGAAAATCAGGGTGGAACCCCCACCTGGGCACAAAGACCGAATAATGGGGCGAAAAATTCAACGCACATGGAAAACCAGCACACTGGCCAAGACCCCAGGGAGAAAAAGATTATAAAACCTTGACAGCCCTCATAGAAAATGTTGTGGAATCAACATAACTTAAATTGAATGATACCTCTATTTAGAGTATTAATATGTTGAAGATATTTTTCTTTTACACGTTTGAGAATTTAAATGTTAAAAACTGGGTACAATTTATAACTATAACCTTACACTCCCTATTCAATTAAATGGAAACATTCAATGTGGAGTAATACCAATAGAGATGGATCTATAAGACATTGCTTACTGAATACTTGCAAAAAGCAAAGAGGTATTGAAATATGACAAACACATTGGGAACTCACTCTAATTTCCCTAAGAGAAAGGGAAAATACTCAATCTAATAAGAATATTTAAAGTTGGAATTAATAACTCTACATAAATACATTTATTAAGGTTAAACTGTTTAATATAACTGCTTTAAATGTTATTTAAAGGGACAGTTCAGTGGAAATTATCAATATTTGTTAAATTGTTAGTTTGTGTAATGCCTTTTTAGTTATTCTACATATTCTCTCCCATTTTGAAAAATCAGTTGATTTCATACCCTTTACTGTTCCCTGCTGTTGACATTAGTGAGCTGACATTTCAGATTCTAACAGTCCTTCTTCCCAGGATGCACCACTTCCTTGGAATGTTCCTAACAGTTATTTCTACTGATTGGCTGTTGGTGATGGGTTAAAGATGCTCAGATCTCTACTGAGCAACTGAATCAACCCAGGCGCTGGGTCAAGGGCAAAACCATCACAGTCTCGATTAGGGGTCCTACAAACAGGAAGTCAGTATTTTGGTTGCATTTATTTATACAAAGACACAATGCTGAATTGGCAGATTAAGGTCATTGGGATAAAAAACGACTGCTTTTTTTTCTGAAAAGGATATGTATTTGCACTGAACTTCCCCTTTAAGAACCAAGAAAAAAAAAACCAGACTAGAATGTGTTATTATATCTATAATTCATGCTACTACATGACTTAGATTTCCCTACAATTTCACATTATTGAAATGGTTTTAATAAATAAGTTTTTTTTTTGTTTTTTTTTTAACCATATCTGTTAAAGGAACTGTAAACCCATATAATTAAATATTTGCAGTCTTTGCCCTCCGTTTGTATTATTCACAGGGAGGTGATAATGCTTATTCTCACCTTCCTGTGAATAATATTTTGCTCAGGGGACCGGGAACTTACCTTCGCTCCACTCCACTCGCAATCTTAGGCGCATGTGCGCCAATACAAAAGATAGGAGAAGGGTAGGATCCTGCACACCTAAACGTATGTTTTGTTTGGTCTGAAGAAGGAACCGCACAGGTTCCGAAACGTCACCAGTAAAGGATACTTTTCACTACTAAGACTGGTGTGCCTAGCATGTTTTACCTTTGATAATACAAAAGATAGGGCGCGATCGGGACAGAACAGCTGTTCTGTGCAGAAGCAGCTGCGAGTGGAGCGGAGCGAAGGTAAGTTCCCGGTCCCGAGCAAAATATTATTCACAGGGAGGTGAGAATGTAAAAAGAACTGTAAGAACTGAAAATAATTAACTGTATAATCTTTTATAATAAGGGATGCTAAGTAAAAATAAAGAAAATGGTACTTTCAACTGTATCTCTCATAAACTTTAGAGGATTCAATTCTCCCAGCAAATGTCTTATAGCATTCAAACAATATGGAAAACATACCCCAAAACTGATATTCTTACAGGAGACTAATTTTTCTTGCAAATCAGCTCCAAAATACATACATAAATAATACTCCCATTTTATAACATCTATGGGACAGATCCCAAAAAAAGAAACTGAGATATAGTAAACAAAAATTTCAAAAAGGTACAAACAACTATACAGGATTGAGACTATCAGACTGCTGGATGGAAAAGAATCTGAACCTACAAGTTTATTCAAATTACTCTATCGCTCATAATTGATATACAAGTTTGGACTATATCTTCTGTTCCACAATATTACTGAAAAAGTCTGGTCAGACCATAAAATTATTACAATGAAACTAAATGCCCAAAATAAACACCAAAAACCATTTCATTGGTGTTTAAACAAATCACTACTAACCAATCACTTGTTCAAAGAAGAAATAGCCAATCATATTACAGATTATTTCTCCTTGAACACCAGTGATCTAATTTCAACATCAACCTTATGGACAGCCCACAAGGCATATATTAGGGCAGTGAGTTTGATATCTGAAACAGGAACTCAGGCAGAGCTGAATGTTTTAGCAAGTGAACTCTCTAAGTGCCCACAGAGAGGGCTCAGAGTGTCACCATTGTATTGGGGGTATAATCATACAAATAGCATCTAGACAAAAAAAAAACATATACTGACACTTTTACCCAAATCGAGAAATAAATTCACAACCTAGAGAGACAACACATACACACAGGCAACCCTAAAACCCTGGAAGAATTAAGATTAGCCAGATAAATTTTACACAATTTGGTGCTCTCACAACAAACCCAGACCATATATATAAAATCTTGCATACATATTAAACTAAATGATGTAAACAAACTAAAATAAATACAAAAGAAAAAATGGCAGACTTTCTAAAACAACACACCCTCACACAGGAAATGGCAAACACCCTAGCTAGAAACAACCAAAGCCATAAAACAATTAAAGGCCCATAAAGCACCAGGCCCGGACATTTTTTCTGGGCTATATTACAAAAAATACGTAACTGAACTTACACCATGTTTAACAGAATTATTTAACAGTTCTACCAGGCCAACCAATGCCAAAAGAAATGAACCTGGCTCAAATTACATTACATCCCAAACCAGGAAAAATCATTAGAACCCCAAAATACCGACCCATATCATTGATCAATCAGAATATCAAGATACTACCGAAAATTTTAGCAACCAGAATCAATAAATTCTTCCCATATCTGATTCACCCTGATCAAGGGGGATTTACTCCTGATAGAAAAGCCACAGATAATATCAGATGCATGAGTAATATTTTAGCATACATGGAAAACCAAAAAACACAAGGTTGTATTAGGTCTCTTGACATTGAGAAGGCACAAAAAAAATTACTAACTATCAACTTTGATCTTAAATGGAAGGAATCAGGCTTCCAATAGAAATCCATCAATCACCAAAATATGAATCCCTCTATAACAGTGATGGCGAACCTGTGGCACTCAGAGCTTTTTCTGTGGGCAATCATGCACAAAATCTGGTAAACTCTTACTGTTCATCAGAGTTTGTTACCAGAACAAGCACTAGACAAGCTAGGGAAAAGGGTATTTCTTATCAAAAATGAACGTAAATTGATTTTATGTTTATGTTAAGCTCTGCTTGAATCACTGTTTTAGTCTGGTAATGTAGAGGTTAAAGGACACTGTTGTGAATCTCAATCTCCTGTGTAGAGGTAAATAGATAATCTATAATTGATTCTATGTACTGCATCAGTTTGTGCCGTTTAATAGTTTGAGTTGTTTTTTCTAAAGTAAAAACCTCAGTATTCAGGTTAAAGGGTATGTCCACCCTAAAAATAATTTTTTAATATACGATTCCCCCTGCCAGCCCAGCCCCAACCGCTATATTTATATGTTTAGAAAGCTCCCCAAACTCTACTTACCTCCCCTCTTTCCTCCGCCGCACTGCCGGCCCTCTGCTTGCGAGAAAATGCAAGCAGAGGGGCGGGACCGGCAGTCGCGTCTGTGATTGGCTGAGCGGCAGCCAATCACTGACGCGGCTGCCGGGAGCTCATTTCGGCGGAGGAAAGAGGAGAGGTAAGTAAAGTTTGGGGAGCTTTCTAAACATATAAATAAAGCAGTTGGGGCTGGGGGGACAGGTGCAATACTATATATTAAGGGTTTTACACTAGGGGGAGGGAATCCTGAGAGGGAGGGAGATGGGGAGAAGGGCTGCAGTACGCATGCCAAACTTCTCCCGGAGGCCAGGTAGGAGGCCGAGTCATATATGGACTCTGCTATCCTCCTGGTGGGCAGTTTTTGGGACTTTGGGGGGGGCTACAGGAGAACCATATGGAGCTGGGATGTGAGGTAAGGATTACACTACACTACATGATGGGGCCAGTAGTTGGGGGGATTATAGTTTTGGGGGTGGACATGCCCTTTAAATTGTCATGTTGGCACCATACAATAAAAAAGTGGGTTTTGGGTGGGAGTTTGGGCAATCTGTCTCTAAAAGGTTAGCCATCACTGCTCTATAATGATAACTACCCCCCATTATACAAAACAATAAGAAATTATTTAACAAAATGAAACAAACTACAAATCTCCTGGTTGAGAAGACATTTAAAATGAATGTTCTGCCTCGAATCCTCTATCTGTTTTGCTGCCTACAAATTTAAAAATCAAAAACATGGTTGGACCCTGATAATGCGTTTTATATGGGCAGGAAAAACCCCCACTAATTTCAATAAATTTGATGTATCTTAAAAAATCTCAAGGAGGTATGAATGTTCCGAATCTATATAAATACTATATGGCAGCCCAGATCACCCATCTAGTTATATGGCATCGCCACCCTGATATAACAAGATGGATAGTAATGTAATCTGACTTAATAAACGCAACCCACATAGACACAGTAGCATGGATGCAACCATCTCAAAGAAATCACCACTATTAGCAAATCCATGTACAACTATAAGGCTTAAAAGGATATGTACACTGGAATATTTTTTTTTTTTAAAATTGCCCATTACTGGAAATTATAATTCTTCCCAGCAATCAATGTATACTTTCTGGTTGATCTGTCCTCTATTTCTTTAGATATCCAGTCTGAAACACACTTAAATTTCAGCTGTCAATCAAGTGCCCAAGTATCAATCTTTTTCTGTTATGTATAGTTTTCCTGTTGCTGGAATGGTGATAGTTGGTACATGAACTTCATTGTGGGAAATTCACTCTTCCATGCTTGCCCTCACAGAGAAGTCAGATAATCTGGCAGGGGGCTGGGGGACTGAGCTTGAAATTTCCGATTGCCACTTGGAGTCAGGAAGGAATTTTTTCCCCCTTCATAAATTTGGTGGGGTTTTTTTGCCTTCCTCTGGATCAACAGTTAGGCAGGAAATGAGGATATTGCTAGATGGGTTGGACTGGATGGACGTATGTCTTCAACCTCAAATACTATACTAAAACAAGTACTGGATTGAAGTCATGAAGCAACACAAACTCACCAGAGTAAGTGCTGCTTACGTGTATTCATTTATAGATTGAAATAAAATCAAGTTTTCAAAACTGTCTCCACCGATCAATCTCTAAATTGTATAATTGTATTATATGTATATTGTAGAAATGCAAATATAGATGTACGTCATTACAAATGTGGGTATCTGGGGGACGTTGGGAATAGTTAAAAAAAATGGAGTTTACGATTTCTGCATTCTCTTTGTTACGATCTACCAGCTTGTCAGTCTGTTTTTTAATTTATTAAAAACATAATTTAAGATGAACTCTAATTTGATTAATTCTACACAGCATATTCTGATTTTGCTTTTTTGATTGTCTAAAATGTAGTAATTAATTGATCGCTATTACCCAAATTAGCACTCACATCAATATTTGCAATTAATCCAGGATTATTAGCAATTACAAGATATACTAGTGCATCTTTTTTATGTTGGTTTATGCACCAATAAGGAAAAAAGCTTCTCATTCAATTTATTTACAAAAATATGTGTTTTTATGTTTTTACATTCCCCACTGCACCAGTCAAGAACATTTAATTACAAGCAACTGATTATATCACCAGTCAGAAAGCAGGCAGGCTCCACAGAGGCTTTAAGTCTATTAATTAAAGGGTAACTGTGGTCTCAAATTCTTCCAAACTAGTAAGGATTGTATAAAAAGCCTTCCATCATACCTTCAAAATAAAACCTTAATCACATCTCTAGATAAAATGTGTGAGAAGTTACTGCTGGAAAGGTTCTGCAATATTACTTCCTACTTGAACACTTGTTTTCAGCCATGTGACCAGCCTCTGCCTGCATTAATAGGCTCCCCTTCTTAACTGTCAATTTTTCCCCAGGTACTTTCTGATTTCCCCAGTTTTAACTGAGCATGTTTTTCCCCAGGGCGGACAGGCGGAGCAAAGGTCAGGTGATGTCACTCAACCTACTGGAAGCAGGAAGAACATTCACCCAAATGTAATTTCTCACAGGCTCCAGACAGAGATGTGATTGTCAGCTCATTCTAAAGGAAATGCTGCAGGCTCTCTTTCATCCCTGTTTTGAGAGTGATTTCTGTGCATTAGCGCACGTTGTTTCATGTTTATGCATGCGGTTTCACTATTTACAAAGAGAAAACGCATGCGATTGGGCGAAAACGCAAAACGCGAACGGACGCGCAATCGCATGCGCATAGGAAATCGCAGGAATGTTCACATTCCCATGATCTCCATGGGTGCAATCGCAAACGAAATGCGCTAGTGTGGCCTAGCCCTTAATGCTTCCCCCTCCCATGTTTTAGGGAAGTTGTAATTCTGCACATAGAAAATCCCTCAACCCTAAAAAGTTGTCTACACACACAAAAAATGAACACATGTACATCTAAAAAAAAAAAAAAAAGTCCACACCAATGTAACTTAATTCTGATGGAAAAATGGAAATAGAAAGGAAGAGAATGGCATTTAAAATCAGTAGTAAAATCAAATAAAGTCAGAGGAAACGGTAAACGGATTAATAAGAGAAGTAAGAATAGCTGAAAAAAGCAAGACTAAAGGTTCGTATACATGTGCGATCGCGGGTGCCGACCTGCGACGCACGATGTGAACAAACACCTGTTTGTAGCCTTTAATCGGCCCGTATATGGACACTTTATTGGCCGTAATGGCCGTTCATTCGGGGATTGTAACCCGATCCACCGGGCGGATCTCTGGATGAGTGTCCGCTTCTGGCCATGTATGGGCACTTTATCGGGCTAAACAGCCGTTCATTGGGGGATTGTTGCCCGATCCGTCGGGCGGATCTCCGAACGAGCGGCCGATTTGGGTGATGAAGTGCCCATACACGAGCCGATTGTCGGCTGTTCATACACATCGTGCGTCATGGGTCAGCACCCGTGATCACTCATGAGTACAAACCTTAACCCTTAACCTTTTTTATAGTATAGTATAGTATTTGAGGTTGAATAAAGACATATGTCCATCCAGTCCAACCCATCTAGCAATATCCTCATTTCCTGTCAAACTGTTGATCCAGAGGAAGGCAAAAAAAACCCCACCAAATTTATAAAGGGGAAAAAATTCCTTTCTGACTCCAAGTGGCAATCGGAAATTTCCCTGGATCAACTCTACTTTATGAATCAATACCAGTAACTTGCAACATTCCTTGTTTGCAGAAACTCATCCAGCTTTTTTTTTTTTAAACTGACCAATGAACCTGCCATAACAACGTGCACTGAAGACAGTTCCATAGCTTTACCGTTCTCACAGTGAAAAACCCTTTCCGAACTTGAAGCCTAAACCTTTTTTCTTCAAGTCTTAAGGGATGTCTGTGTGTCCTTTGACATGCTCTATTGGTGAACAATGCCCCAGATTTTTGTATGGCCCGTTAATGTATTTACACACAGCAATCATATCCCCACGCAAGCGCCTTTTCTCCAGCACCAATGCGAACCAAGACTGCTGGGTCACACCTGGCCCCACCCTATAATCTGTCTACATGATCCACTACATGACGAACCCTAGCACCAGGCAGACAACACACAGTTCGGCATGTAGGGTCTTGGCGGCAGATTAGCCTATCTACCTTCCTTATAATGGAGTCCCCTACCACTACCACCTGCCTAGCATTCCTGATCATTAGTTCCTCCTCCCTTGTATCATAGATGGCAATCCCCTGGGTGCTCAAGGGACAAGTACCCTCCATACACACTAATTCCAAGGGGGGCCTCCTCCACTTCGTTACCTAAGGCAGCAAAACTGTTGCGATGGGCAATCTGGGAAGAAGCCACCCTACCCTTCCGTCCCCCAATTCCCCTAGTAACCCTAACAAAACTACCTCCCCCTCAACCTTCCCTGTCCCTCTTCCACCCACCTCTATACTGGCCCCAGCCAGTGCCTGCTGACCCCCCAGATTTGCCCATCCCCGCAATGCTGCAAGCTGCCCCCTTAGACTCTCCACCTCAGCTTCCGAACGGGCAACCCACTCACACCTGACACAGACATAGGTACCCTAGAACGTCTGCTCCAGGTTCCTATACATGTGGCAGGATGCACATTGCATGGTACCGACAAAACTGTCCGTTCTAATACACAACACCAGCACAGTGACGCACAAACCTTGTTTAATTGCCCTTCTTGTTTCTTTTTCTATGCCCTTGAGATCAGGGTCCTTTACAACAAGGGACCATGAATACATTCCACTCTAGTTCATTTCACTCACGGAAACTTCCTTTTGTTAGGTCCAAACCACAGGTCCAACCAATGTGAAACCTATTTAACTAATAGGCCCCAGCCCCCACACCAATTAGTGCAAGAGCCAGGAAGAGAGGAAAAAAACAAAACACTTATTAATCCTTTCACAACCTGTTTGTGATTACAACAGGTGCAATACTAGAATATAGAAGCCCAGTGCACCCCTTTAACTGAAAGAAAGAAAGATTAATCTGCTTACTGCATACACAGTCCTTAACACAGCACAAACAATCCTTACTTTCAAAGTTATTTTCAAACTTTCACACACACCATACAACTATCAAATGATTAAATGTCCTTTTTCTATGTCCTTGAGATCAAGGTCCTTTAGAGCAAGGGACCTTGTATACGTTCCACTATAGTTCGTTTCCCTCACAGGAAACTTCCTTTTGTTAGGTCCAAAAGTATATTAATGGTAAGAAGATAAGGACTAAAAATGAGGGGCCATTAAATAATGGGCAAAGGATAGTTAGAGAGCATGCTGATAAAGCTAATGTCTTATAGAGTTTTTTTCCTCTGTATACACTATAGGTACAGATGCCAGAGTATACTAGCAATAATGGTTTAAAGGATGCAACTGCACTTTGGTTAACAGAGGATATGTTTCAAAAAATAAAGTTAATATCAGTAAAACGTATACACTTAACTTATAATAAAATTCATCATTGGGTCCAAACTAAATTTTACTATCCTGCAGGGAATTGCTATAAACCTTGACCTCGCAAGGTTTATAGCACTCCCTGCCGTCCCCAAATGTACTTACCAGCCTTCGTTCCCCTGCTGCCTTCTTCTTAACTCCCTGCCTTTTCTGTGCACGGAAGTCAAGCAGGAGGGGCTCGACCAGAATCCACCCCTGAGATTGGCTAATGTGTGATGACTTAGCCAATCACAGGGACGGGTGAATTTTTGGTGGATATATAAATTGCTAAGTACAAAGTGCAGTGCTAACAGCTAGAGCAAGCAAGATATTGTCTTGTATAAAGAAAGATGTGGATTCAAGGGAGAAGCATTTTATTCTCCTTCTATACAAAGCTCTGGTAAGAC
The DNA here is from genome assembly GCA_019447015.1 of Hymenochirus boettgeri. Taxonomy (NCBI): domain Eukaryota; kingdom Metazoa; phylum Chordata; class Amphibia; order Anura; family Pipidae; genus Hymenochirus; species Hymenochirus boettgeri. Next base: position 102,985,425 of record CM033473.1, on the reverse strand, counting down.
CTAACTTGGAATTGTTTCAAGATGGATGAGTTTCTAAAAATAAATGTTAAATGATATAAGTATTGATACATAAAGTTGGGAGTTGATCCAGGGATATTTCCGATTGGTACTTGGAATCAAGAAGGAATGTTTTTTTGCCATCCTCTGTATCAACTGTTAGGCAGAAAGTGTGGGTTGCTGAATAGGTTGGACTAGATGCACATATGTCTTTATGCAACTTCAAATACTTTAATAACTAAACTGTGTGTTTAGAGTTTTGATAGTTTAAGTTCAAACTATGACTGTGCAAGATGCACCGAGGTATTAGCTTACAAAACAGTGGGGGTTATTCAATAAAAGTTCTTATCGTTTAAAATGGTGCTAATTTTGCCCCAACCAATCTGATGTTAGCTTTCAAATGTTACATAAGTTCTGATTGGTTGGGGCAAAATTAGCACCATTTTAAACGATAAGAACTTTTATTGAATCTCCCGGAGTATTTTCAGTAATAAAAAATGATTCTGATGTCCATTACATGGGGAATCCCTATAACATATGTTGCTACAATAAATAAGTGCCGGTTTTTATGGTGGGAACTGCAGTGGAACATATTCAGCTACGCAGCTCCCTTCTCTCTCCCCCTTACCTAACCTCCTACACATAAATCAATACTTATAATATATAAGATGTATACATACGTATTATAAGACATAATGCACTACTAACAATATAAATATCGCAATCAGCAGCATACCCAGCTAATTGGAATACCTGGTGCAGCAGAATATGGAGCTGTACTGTATTACTCAAATATAAAAAAAACCTATGCAGAGACTCTGGCACACATTATCTTCATGATTTTATTCTATTAATAAATATCAAACGCCTTCAAGATGTGTCGTTTTTGGAGACCTCTGTCTTCTTTTTCAAGCTACAGAATCATAAAATTATTTTACATCACATTTTAGCTCTAAGCCATAATATATGGCATGTAGCCAAACTTTTTGGTGACATAGTATCCTGATATTACACCCTTATATTGAGCTGTAGTTCTGGCTTATGATTCTTGGTGAATTTATTTAGGATACTTTAATGTGAATACCGTGATAATATTATGAAAGTTCACTAGCATGGACCTTAAAAGGAAAATAAAACCCCTATCTACTGAAAAAACAGTACATTTAACACAGGGGTGCTGGATAAGCCAATAACTGTGTGTGCCTCTCATAATCTATAGCCAACCCACACCTATGTACTGTTTACACTGCATTTTTTACAGCATTTAAAATTTCTGCTGAAATGGAGCTAGGTAGATAGGCATCCGTTTTAACATTTGTAATATCACAAATTGAAGTGTAGGGGACATGGCTACGAAAATTGGAGAATTTGATTGATAAGGTAAGGAAACAGATCGTGGTTGATTTAAAGGGCATGGGAAACAGGCAGATGGAAGAATAAAAAGTACAGTTGTTTATGTTTGCAGCATTTGCCACCTTTGTTGGAGGGTACATTGGCTTTAACTTGGAACCTAATAAAAACCATGAAGCACTGCTATTTAGATTTCACACTATAATTTTGCAAATTAGGAAAATATAACAGAAGCAAAGCTGGGAAAATAGAGATCTCCCAAGTGAACTTGGGAAAGGTGAAACTATCAGAAGCCTACTATATAAGGTGAAATTCAAAATGGCTATTAAAAAAATATCTGTTCTAGCAACAATTACCCCCTATGTTTGTATTTGTTTCAACACATTTTCAAGAAAGGTGACAACATAGGGGCACAAAGCAAGTAGTCAGTAAATGAAAATTAACATAAACAGAAAATCCTATCCCCGGGAACCGATGTTTCTTTTTTAGATGCCTAACTAAAATGGACCTGGCTCCTGTATTAATGGTTAGGATTGACATTTTTTTAATCTTATATGAGATCCACTGAAATAGCTTTATGTTTTTTCATATTTTTGTATTACTGATAATTAGTTTTTTTGTCTCGGATATAGTTGAGTTAACATTGGATTAACTTGAACACATACATTAGGTTAGGTTTATAAGTAGTGTGCTTAAAGTACCGTATATGTATACTGAAAAATGACTGTGTCATCTTAATCTATAAATAAATACATGTAAGTACTTACTCTGAGGTGTGTGTGTTGCTGCATGCCTTCAATAAAGTACTTTTCTTGCTCAGGCACTGACCTGACTATTTTCCCACATACCAACTGTCAAAACTGCATACAGTATAGAACACACCAACTGTCAAACCATTTCAGCTACAGCAAAACTACTTATAGAAATGCTAAAATGTAAGGTGTTTCAGATTGGGCATCTAATGAATTAGGGGGCAAATCAACAAAAAAAACGGTACAGTGATAGTTGGGATGAATTATAGTTTCCACTAATGGGCAATTTAAAAAAAAAACTAATTTTCCAGTGTACATACCCTTTAATACTGACAGATAATACCTTCCTGGGAAATGTAGGTCGCTGTCCTTTATATCTTAATCAAGCAACCAATAAGTTAATGCAGTAGATTCTTGACAAAGAGTAATAGCATAAGACAACTTTAGCACTTATTATTGCAAAATTATCATGAGATTTAAAGGACAATTATACTCACCTAAATCCCCTACTTTTAAAGTACCCAGGTCATACCATAGAACTCACACGTTGACAGTTACCTTTGCCTGCGAGCATTGTTCTGCCCCCCATTCAGTGTTGTACCCAGGTAATAGCAAGACGAGCTTCTTGCAGAGTGCATCTTTCTGTTATCAGGTCATGGGACAAATAAGTGGAAGAGCAAAATGGCCAGACTTTCAATATGTGAGTTCTCTGGATTGCTGGTAAACCAGGGATTAGACTACCAAGAACAATAAAATATAGTTTAACAGATTCTTTTTTTTGCTTTTATTTTATTCCTTGCAAAGGATAAAGTTTCTAAATGTACCTGTATTCTTTGTAGTAGCTCTGGTGGGCCAGTGGACAAATGTTCTGCTTTTAGAAAGACTATATTACAGGTTCAAATCCTCAAACTAACATAGTAAATGTTTATTTTAATTTTTCCTCAAAGCTTGATAGGAAATAAACTGCAAATTTTGGTGGGGAGAAATACGGATTACACACAGACTCATACTATTAATTTTTATGGACTTTTATTAGGTCTTGCAGGACAACCATACGGAGCAGAAGCGAAAGTTAGGGGTGATTTAATACTGTACAATGGGCTCAACAGTGGGGCATTTTTAGTTGGGGGTGGACATGTCCTTTAATTTTATAAATCAAGACCCACAGCACACAAAGGGAAAGGTGAGACATCTTTTTGAATCTTTGTAAATATTCTCTATTAGGACAATGTTGTCTGGTGACTTTAGTTCCTCTTTACAGGGTATATCCACCTAGAATTTTTTTTGCTGTAGTGTAGCCCACCCCAAAAAAGCTGCAGAAATGTACTTACAGTCTATCGCTCCCCGGCAGTCTGATCCAGACCCTCTGCTTGCCGGAAATTGCAAGCAGGGGCCAGACTAGCAGCCGCGTCTGTGATTGGCACAGTGTTCTCCTGCATATGACAGAAACCTCTTGGAGGACAAGGAAGAAGCAGGGACTGGATGGCTCCCTGACAGCTCCTACTCTTCACTTTCTGGAAATTTGAAAAGGCACTGAAGGAGAATCATAAGGTGATGGGGGGTAAAGAAAGGATTTTTTTAAAGGATAAGTGCACTAAAAAAAAAAAAAAAGTATAGTTTAATTGTAACAGACAGGTTTTAAAAATCTTTCCCAACCTTTTTTTTCCCCCTAGGTCCCTTCTGAGCCTACCTGTGTGTGTGTAAAGTTGCTGACATCTTGGATGACGAAGGTAAGGCTGTAGAGCTCCTCCCTCTGAGAGCCTGCTCATTGCACTCTCTCTTGAGCCCCAAAATCAGTGCTTGTGCCGTCCGTGCACACATGGGACATCGCGTGCGCCGTAACTTCACAAGCACTGATTTTGGGGCTCAAGAGAGAGTGCAATGAGCCAACTCTCAGAGGGAGAAGCTCTACTGTCTTACCTTCGTCATCCAAGATGTCAGCAACTTTACACACACACAGGTAGGCTCAGGAGGGACCTAGGGGGGAAAAAAAGGTGGGGAAAGATTTTTAAAACCTGTCTCATACAATTAAACTATACTTGTTTTTATAGTGCACTTACACACTACACAGTGGGGCCAGTAATGGGGCAAATTTTAGTTTTCACCGTGGACTTGGTCTTTAAGAATAGTTATAGATTTGCTATAATTCGAAAACTAATATGATATAAAAGTTTCCAGAATTTTACTTAATAAACAATTCCATAGCATATAGTACAGTATAGATATGTCTATATCACAACAGATGCATTTTAGAAGTGCTGATGTAAGGTATATTGTTTATATTATTTATATTAATTTCCCTGTCTTTTTCCAATGTGTTGTGCATTTTCACATCCTAAATATAAAAGAAATAGTATATTTCATGTGGTCTAAAACAAGTACCGGTAAACGCCATATTACAGCAATATCTATTAGCCATTTTTTTATACTAGTAAAAAAAATGCAGATTGCTTTTCTGATTTACAGAAAAGTGATATTGTATTTACCTGACCGTAAGCAAATATTAATCTTGTTATATATTGTCTTCATAGAAGAAGATGAAAAACTTTTGCTTTGTAAATACTTGTAATGTATTTTAATGTATTGGATAGATTGTTGAATTTTACCTATCATTTTTACCTATTAATCTATTAATGGTGTGTATGCTTTATTTCATTCTGGGAATAAAAATGATCAAGTATGTGGTTTAAGGTTTGGAAAACATTCATATGCTTTGACGGAAGTAATACAGATTTTGAGAGATGTGTCTAATTCTTCATTTTCAACGTAGTAGCAAAATCATGTTTTATAAGCATCCAAGGTTTGTACAAGAGTTGTGACAAATTGTGTTTGCAGTATCATAATCTGATCCTTTCATTTAATTAGAATTAGGCGTTTATGTCTTTTTATTTGACAATAATATTTTCAATATGCGTGAAAACTTTCTGTTTTATGCCATATGACCAGCCTCTGTCTGCAATATAGGATCCTGCTCCCAATTGAGGAGGGGACTACTAAAGCAAACAGAGAATGGTCACAAGGCTTCAAGCTGGTGAAAGCAGGACGTGTTCAGGAAGTTGTTTTGGTGGATTTGATTATTATTTTGTTTTTATTTTTTGTGTAGGAGTTAGGTTAATTTTTTATTAGTATGTGTATCCGTATTAGTGATGGAGTATGTGTATTTTAATGAGTTTGAAATGTGTCGTATATGTTGCATACACCCTCCAAAATCTGCTTGTGCCCCCCCTCCATGAGCTTGAGCTAGATTCCCAGCATCTCCTCTGAAATTCATCTTGTGTCACTTTTACAACCTCCCCCTCAGTTAGGCACACAAAAGTATTAAAAAAAACACTTTCCCCCACTGCCTCTCCCTACATTATCAGCTGTAAAAACGATCTTGCAGAGACAGGGACGAAAGGCTTTGTTTACTGCAGGCTTCACTGGGGTCAAGTGGGTGTGCCTGCTAGCATAATGCACATTGAGCGACAGCACTCCCAGCTCAGGAAGAGACACCCCCCCACCTCCCCAGGAACCAGCACAACGAGGCTGCTGCAAGGAAAAAAAGTAGTGGGAGGGTTGGGGAAGGGTTTTTTTCATCAATGGAGATACCCTATAAAGTACTGCTACCCAGAGCTGCAAAAGCATTATAGGGTTTCTGGAAGGGCATTCTACACAGATCAACTATTGTTATGGGAATATCTCCCCATTTGTGTCTCCTATCTTCTTACTACTATTTTCAATCAATTTACATAGCTTATAGAAGACAAAAACCTAGCAGAGTTGCGACAATTGGGACTGGTTATACAGTTATACACATTATCATTCATATGAACTTTTTCGCATGGAGTAACTTTTAGACTTGAGGAAAGGCCTTTTCAGGTAAAGCAAAGCTAATTTTCCTATTCATTGTGAGGGTAATAAGGATGTGGAATGCATAACCTCTAAACACATTTAAAGGAGGCTTAGATTTTTTTTGGAGAAACGAAAGTTAATCGGTGTATCCACAGGCATATATAAGTGATTTGTTATGTCCTTGTCTTGAATGTAGTATATGGAAGATGGGTTATGATCTTTATAGGAGTGTTTTAGACAGGGTTGGGTTTTGCAAGAAATACTAAAACTTGATGGGATTTTCCTTACTTAAAATAACTATGTAAATAATTCAAGCTGTAAAGAAAGTGCTAGCAAACCTACTTCTGACCAGCGATAGCACAGCTAAAAATAGATAAAAATAATAACTATTCACTGCGAATGGGAGAGTGCAAGGCTTAAGAAGACATAGATCACTGTTATTTAAGAATCATTGAAACTATTCAGACTCATTTTTATGTTAAGCTTTAGTTCTCCTTTAAAGAAACAGAGCAAGTAAAGCAGGGACAAAACAGAAAGTCACTCTTACCATATTGCTTTGAGACTGGGTAGATCCGTACATGGTCAGTCCATTGGATGTTGAGACTGCCTGTGCCATATCAGCTTGAACAAACCCTCTTCGATCAATTAAGCTGCATAAAAAGAAAACCAAAGAACTTAAAAAAATGGTTTTAGTTTATAACATAATTATGCTAAACCAATACACTTTTAAACACAAATCAAATCACAAAAAAATGATATCCCAGAAACTGCAGATTATAAAAGCCTTAAAAGATAAAAAAAAAATTAAAGCAGAATCTTCTTAAAAGCGTTGGTACTTTTTTATGCTCATGCTATAAGACCGCAGTGTCCACCAAGAAGCCAAAAGTAATTTTTGAATCTCTACTATTACACCTTCAGGTAACCTAATAGCATAAATAATAAAGGGAAACTAGCTTAAAAAATACATATAACATGACTCACCTTGGACTCATTGGTCCACAAAGAGCAGCACTGCAGTTAGTAAATACATTGCCATAGCTATATGGATTATAATTCTCTTTGCTTCTCTTATTTGACCAGGACCCTTTAATCTATTAAAGATAACAAAATTGATTAAATTATTAAAAATAAAAATATTTGCGGTGGTAAAACATGCAAAAACATTCACCAACAAGCATACTACTGGTTTAGTGTAGTAAACCAAAAATCAAGTTAAATTCTTATCAATTTCCATTTAATAAGGACCTGAGAGGATTTTTTTTTTATAGCAATACTGTTTATCTACAGTTTAGTTTTCTTTCAGTTAAGAGTGTGAGATTACTGGCGAATGCACATAAGAGTGCAGAAATATCTCACTAGGGCCTAGAAAAAAGCAAAGAATGTATTGGTAGTCTGGGGGCACTTCTCGTGGTAATCTAAGGTAGAAAACAAAACTCTAAGGGTAAGGCCACACTACAACACACCGTAAAATGCACGCGTTAAGGTACACGTTGCTCCCAAAAATGTATTGCAGCTCACAGCAGTGCACCTAGTGTGGCAAGTCCAACACCAGTGTGCGCTTTTTAACACGCTATTGGATTGCGTGTTAAAACGCACTGGTATGGCCAAAATCTAAATATTAATTAAGAGATAACATGGTGCTCCCGTTCAGGAAATGGTGTTGCTTCTTTTAAAAGAAAACTATATTTCGTTTTCTCATGCATGATTGTGCTTGTGATGTTAGGCGTATGAGAATCCCAGAGCCTTGCATGTCAATGTGGGTGGCCACCAATGCAAGGCGATCAATTTTTGGAGTGCATTTGATCACCATTTTTCAATTGGATAACATGCACGACGATTTCAGACTATCGCGTGGATCGCCGCACAAATGGGCAGTTAAACCTCAGACAGAAAGGCCCACAAACAGCAATTGAAAGCTGCTGCAGTAACAGCCTGTCAGAACATTATAAAGGAGGAAACCCAGCATCTCGTGATGTTCATGAGTTCAAGACTTCATGCTGTCATTGCCAGGAAACAGTTTTCAACCTGTTTATTAGATCATTTATGAAACATTTTATTTCCAGTTATTTAATTTGAAATGAAGGGAGTATGTTAAAAAATGCTTTAGCTGCTTCACATTTTTATGCAATCTTTTTGCTCACCCCACTGAATTAAAGCTGAAAGTATGTAGTTTTAATTTCAAATTAATTGTGGTAATGTAAAACCAAAATTATAAAAAGGTCATCTCTGTCCAAATATTAATGGATCTAATTTTACCTCATCCCTGCCAACCATAGTCCATGCGTTTATTACTTTAAGTCTAGATTATTACAATGCCCTCTACACAGGACTTCCACCACCTATAAGTACAGAAAACCATTGCCAGTCTATTAACAAACAACCCTCACATTTGTCACTCCAGTTCTTCTCTCTTCACTGGCTACCACTAAAATGGAGACATAGAAATCACTAAAAAAACTCTAGACCCTGGGTACTTGAAAAACTTGCTACACTTAAAGGCCTTAGCTCTTTAAGAGTTAATACTCCATCCCCAGAATAAAACTCAAAACCTTTGGAAGAAACCCTTCTGCTTTAAAGCCTAAATGAATTCAATAAGGAGTGTTCCATCCCTGGGAGGTGTTTACATTCAGAGTGAAAAATCCCCTGTTTAGGTTTGCATTCGAAGAAATGTAGCTCCCTTCCACTGTTGCAAACCAAGACATATCATGCTCCTTAAATCCCATTGGATAAAAGAGCTTTATAAATGTTATCGATTTATTACAGTATATACAGTATAAATGGAATTTATACTTGTATACCATACAGTCTACAAGTCTAATTACTTGCATACATCAAGTTGTTATGCCATTCCCTTTAAAGCCAAAGTAAATCTGCAGAATACAATTATTATTGTTCAACTAGTCAGGCTGCATCTTTCAAAGGAAGAAATGGAGAAACACCATTTACAGCATTGCTACAGAAAAGCCATTGTAGGTTCTGTATACACTATAACAAATATATGAGATAATACACTACCTACAGTGTAATATAAGGAAATTACGCCACGAGGAGTTCCCTGACCATATAGAGGTGAAGTAATATCCGTATATTATTCTGTAGGTAGCATATTATTCCATATAATACAAGGTTAAAAAAAGGAAAAAAATCTAGCATGTATTCGAGGAAGACTGGAAAAGTATACAGATACAGCCCAGGTAATACTCAAAATATTTCAGCTACTTTTACAAAACGAACAAACAAACCGACTGGAACATGTCAGAACACACAGGGCTCTAGCTAAACAACCATTAGACAACCTACATAGGGAAATAATAACCACAAACTTTTCTGGATATAACAGCTAGAGCTGGTTGACAGCACTGAGGGTACAGCACCAACATAAAATAAGTGAAGTGCGAGAACCCCCAATCTAAGAACTATATAATAATTAAACTACACTTCTATATCAAAGAACAGATATTACAGGTGGCAAGACGAGAACCACTTCTGTATTGCAAAGGCCATAAATACCAAATATTTGCAGATATTTTCCACAAACCTTAGGCAAACACAGACTTATGCGTCTGATTACAAAGGCCCTAATGGACAATAAAATAAGATATAGATGGGGTATCACTTCTACCTACAGTTCACATATGAAGCTAGAAACTATACGATAAACAATCTACCAAAGCTATTCAGCTGATGCACCAACTGAAAATCAGGGTGGAACCCCCACCTGGGCACAAAGACCGAATAATGGGGCGAAAAATTCAACGCACATGGAAAACCAGCACACTGGCCAAGACCCCAGGGAGAAAAAGATTATAAAACCTTGACAGCCCTCATAGAAAATGTTGTGGAATCAACATAACTTAAATTGAATGATACCTCTATTTAGAGTATTAATATGTTGAAGATATTTTTCTTTTACACGTTTGAGAATTTAAATGTTAAAAACTGGGTACAATTTATAACTATAACCTTACACTCCCTATTCAATTAAATGGAAACATTCAATGTGGAGTAATACCAATAGAGATGGATCTATAAGACATTGCTTACTGAATACTTGCAAAAAGCAAAGAGGTATTGAAATATGACAAACACATTGGGAACTCACTCTAATTTCCCTAAGAGAAAGGGAAAATACTCAATCTAATAAGAATATTTAAAGTTGGAATTAATAACTCTACATAAATACATTTATTAAGGTTAAACTGTTTAATATAACTGCTTTAAATGTTATTTAAAGGGACAGTTCAGTGGAAATTATCAATATTTGTTAAATTGTTAGTTTGTGTAATGCCTTTTTAGTTATTCTACATATTCTCTCCCATTTTGAAAAATCAGTTGATTTCATACCCTTTACTGTTCCCTGCTGTTGACATTAGTGAGCTGACATTTCAGATTCTAACAGTCCTTCTTCCCAGGATGCACCACTTCCTTGGAATGTTCCTAACAGTTATTTCTACTGATTGGCTGTTGGTGATGGGTTAAAGATGCTCAGATCTCTACTGAGCAACTGAATCAACCCAGGCGCTGGGTCAAGGGCAAAACCATCACAGTCTCGATTAGGGGTCCTACAAACAGGAAGTCAGTATTTTGGTTGCATTTATTTATACAAAGACACAATGCTGAATTGGCAGATTAAGGTCATTGGGATAAAAAACGACTGCTTTTTTTTCTGAAAAGGATATGTATTTGCACTGAACTTCCCCTTTAAGAACCAAGAAAAAAAAAACCAGACTAGAATGTGTTATTATATCTATAATTCATGCTACTACATGACTTAGATTTCCCTACAATTTCACATTATTGAAATGGTTTTAATAAATAAGTTTTTTTTTTGTTTTTTTTTTAACCATATCTGTTAAAGGAACTGTAAACCCATATAATTAAATATTTGCAGTCTTTGCCCTCCGTTTGTATTATTCACAGGGAGGTGATAATGCTTATTCTCACCTTCCTGTGAATAATATTTTGCTCAGGGGACCGGGAACTTACCTTCGCTCCACTCCACTCGCAATCTTAGGCGCATGCGCGCCAATACAAAAGATAGGAGAAGGGTAGGATCCTGCACACCTAAACGTATGTTTTGTTTGGTCTGAAGAAGGAACCGCACAGGTTCCGAAACGTCACCAGTAAAGGATACTTTTCACTACTAAGACTGGTGTGCCTAGCATGTTTTACCTTTGATAATACAAAAGATAGGGCGCGATCGGGACAGAACAGCTGTTCTGTGCAGAAGCAGCTGCGAGTGGAGCGGAGCGAAGGTAAGTTCCCGGTCCCGAGCAAAATATTATTCACAGGGAGGTGAGAATGTAAAAAGAACTGTAAGAACTGAAAATAATTAACTGTATAATCTTTTATAATAAGGGATGCTAAGTAAAAATAAAGAAAATGGTACTTTCAACTGTATCTCTCATAAACTTTAGAGGATTCAATTCTCCCAGCAAATGTCTTATAGCATTCAAACAATATGGAAAACATACCCCAAAACTGATATTCTTACAGGAGACTAATTTTTCTTGCAAATCAGCTCCAAAATACATACATAAATAATACTCCCATTTTATAACATCTATGGGACAGATCCCAAAAAAAGAAACTGAGATATAGTAAACAAAAATTTCAAAAAGGTACAAACAACTATACAGGATTGAGACTATCAGACTGCTGGATGGAAAAGAATCTGAACCTACAAGTTTATTCAAATTACTCTATCGCTCATAATTGATATACAAGTTTGGACTATATCTTCTGTTCCACAATATTACTGAAAAAGTCTGGTCAGACCATAAAATTATTACAATGAAACTAAATGCCCAAAATAAACACCAAAAACCATTTCATTGGTGTTTAAACAAATCACTACTAACCAATCACTTGTTCAAAGAAGAAATAGCCAATCATATTACAGATTATTTCTCCTTGAACACCAGTGATCTAATTTCAACATCAACCTTATGGACAGCCCACAAGGCATATATTAGGGCAGTGAGTTTGATATCTGAAACAGGAACTCAGGCAGAGCTGAATGTTTTAGCAAGTGAACTCTCTAAGTGCCCACAGAGAGGGCTCAGAGTGTCACCATTGTATTGGGGGTATAATCATACAAATAGCATCTAGACAAAAAAAAAACATATACTGACACTTTTACCAAAATCGAGAAATAAATTCACAACCTAGAGAGACAACACATACACACAGGCAACCCTAAAACCCTGGAAGAATTAAGATTAGCCAGATAAATTTTACACAATTTGGTGCTCTCACAACAAACCCAGACCATATATATAAAATCTTGCATACATATTAAACTAAATGATATAAACAAACTAAAATAAATACAAAAGAAAAAATGGCAGACTTTCTAAAACAACACACCCTCACACAGGAAATGGCAAACACCCTAGCTAGAAACAACCAAAGCCATAAAACAATTAAAGGCCCATAAAGCACCAGGCCCGGACATTTTTTCTGGGCTATATTACAAAAAATACGTAACTGAACTTACACCATGTTTAACAGAATTATTTAACAGTTCTACCAGGCCAACCAATGCCAAAAGAAATGAACCTGGCTCAAATTACATTACATCCCAAACCAGGAAAAATCATTAGAACCCCAAAATACCGACCCATATCATTGATCAATCAGAATATCAAGATACTACCGAAAATTTTAGCAACCAGAATCAATAAATTCTTCCCATATCTGATTCACCCTGATCAAGGGGGATTTACTCCTGATAGAAAAGCCACAGATAATATCAGATGCATGAGTAATATTTTAGCATACATGGAAAACCAAAAAACACAAGGTTGTATTAGGTCTCTTGACATTGAGAAGGCACAAAAAAAATTACTAACTATCAACTTTGATCTTAAATGGAAGGAATCAGGCTTCCAATAGAAATCCATCAATCACCAAAATATGAATCCCTCTATAACAGTGATGGCGAACCTGTGGCACTCAGAGCTTTTTCTGTGGGCAATCATGCACAAAATCTGGTAAACTCTTACTGTTCATCAGAGTTTGTTACCAGAACAAGCACTAGACAAGCTAGGGAAAAGGGTATTTCTTATCAAAAATGAACGTAAATTGATTTTATGTTTATGTTAAGCTCTGCTTGAATCACTGTTTTAGTCTGGTAATGTAGAGGTTAAAGGACACTGTTGTGAATCTCAATCTCCTGTGTAGAGGTAAATAGATAATCTATAATTGATTCTATGTACTGCATCAGTTTGTGCCGTTTAATAGTTTGAGTTGTTTTTTCTAAAGTAAAAACCTCAGTATTCAGGTTAAAGGGTATGTCCACCCTAAAAATAATTTTTTAATATACGATTCCCCCTGCCAGCCCAGCCCCAACCGCTATATTTATATGTTTAGAAAGCTCCCCAAACTCTACTTACCTCCCCTCTTTCCTCCGCCGCACTGCCGGGAGAAAATGCAAATGAAAATGCAAGCAGAGGGGCGGGACCGGCAGTCGCGTCTGTGATTGGCTGAGCGGCAGCCAATCACTGACGCGGCTGCCGGGAGCTCATTTCGGCGGAGGAAAGAGGAGAGGTAAGTAAAGTTTGGGGAGCTTTCTAAACATATAAATAAAGCAGTTGGGGCTGGGGGGACAGGTGCAATACTATATATTAAGGGTTTTACACTAGGGGGAGGGAATCCTGAGAGGGAGGGAGATGGGGAGAAGGGCTGCAGTACGCATGCCAAACTTCTCCCGGAGGCCAGGTAGGAGGCCGAGTCATATATGGACTCTGCTATCCTCCTGGTGGGCAGTTTTTGGGACTTTGGGGGGGGCTACAGGAGAACCATATGGAGCTGGGATGTGAGGTAAGGATTACACTACACTACATGATGGGGCCAGTAGTTGGGGGGATTATAGTTTTGGGGGTGGACATGCCCTTTAAATTGTCATGTTGGCACCATACAATAAAAAAGTGGGTTTTGGGTGGGAGTTTGGGCAATCTGTCTCTAAAAGGTTAGCCATCACTGCTCTATAATGATAACTACCCCCCATTATACAAAACAATAAGAAATTATTTAACAAAATGAAACAAACTACAAATCTCCTGGTTGAGAAGACATTTAAAATGAATGTTCTGCCTCGAATCCTCTATCTGTTTTGCTGCCTACAAATTTAAAAATCAAAAACATGGTTGGACCCTGATAATGCGTTTTATATGGGCAGGAAAAACCCCCACTAATTTCAATAAATTTGATGTATCTTAAAAAATCTCAAGGAGGTATGAATGTTCCGAATCTATATAAATACTATATGGCAGCCCAGATCACCCATCTAGTTATATGGCATCGCCACCCTGATATAACAAGATGGATAGTAATGTAATCTGACTTAATAAACGCAACCCACATAGACACAGTAGCATGGATGCAACCATCTCAAAGAAATCACCACTATTAGCAAATCCATGTACAACTATAAGGCTTAAAAGGATATGTACACTGGAATATTTTTTTTTTTTAAAATTGCCCATTACTGGAAATTATAATTCTTCCCAGCAATCAATGTATACTTTCTGGTTGATCTGTCCTCTATTTCTTTAGATATCCAGTCTGAAACACACTTAAATTTCAGCTGTCAATCAAGTGCCCAAGTATCAATCTTTTTCTGTTATGTATAGTTTTCCTGTTGCTGGAATGGTGATAGTTGGTACATGAACTTCATTGTGGGAAATTCACTCTTCCATGCTTGCCCTCACAGAGAAGTCAGATAATCTGGCAGGGGGCTGGGGGACTGAGCTTGAAATTTCCGATTGCCACTTGGAGTCAGGAAGGAATTTTTTCCCCCTTCATAAATTTGGTGGGGTTTTTTTGCCTTCCTCTGGATCAACAGTTAGGCAGGAAATGAGGATATTGCTAGATGGGTTGGACTGGATGGACGTATGTCTTCAACCTCAAATACTATACTAAAACAAGTACTGGATTGAAGTCATGAAGCAACACAAACTCACCAGAGTAAGTGCTGCTTACGTGTATTCATTTATAGATTGAAATAAAATCAAGTTTTCAAAACTGTCTCCACCGATCAATCTCTAAATTGTATAATTGTATTATATGTATATTGTAGAAATGCAAATATAGATGTACGTCATTACAAATGTGGGTATCTGGGGGACGTTGGGAATAGTTAAAAAAAATGGAGTTTACGATTTCTGCATTCTCTTTGTTACGATCTACCAGCTTGTCAGTCTGTTTTTTAATTTATTAAAAACATAATTTAAGATGAACTCTAATTTGATTAATTCTACACAGCATATTCTGATTTTGCTTTTTTGATTGTCTAAAATGTAGTAATTAATTGATCGCTATTACCCAAATTAGCACTCACATCAATATTTGCAATTAATCCAGGATTATTAGCAATTACAAGATATACTAGTGCATCTTTTTTATGTTGGTTTATGCACCAATAAGGAAAAAAGCTTCTCATTCAATTTATTTACAAAAATATGTGTTTTTATGTTTTTACATTCCCCACTGCACCAGTCAAGAACATTTAATTACAAGCAACTGATTATATCACCAGTCAGAAAGCAGGCAGGCTCCACAGAGGCTTTAAGTCTATTAATTAAAGGGTAACTGTGGTCTCAAATTCTTCCAAACTAGTAAGGATTGTATAAAAAGCCTTCCATCATACCTTCAAAATAAAACCTTAATCACATCTCTAGATAAAATGTGTGAGAAGTTACTGCTGGAAAGGTTCTGCAATATTACTTCCTACTTGAACACTTGTTTTCAGCCATGTGACCAGCCTCTGCCTGCATTAATAGGCTCCCCTTCTTAACTGTCAATTTTTCCCCAGGTACTTTCTGATTTCCCCAGTTTTAACTGAGCATGTTTTTCCCCAGGGCGGACAGGCGGAGCAAAGGTCAGGTGATGTCACTCAACCTACTGGAAGCAGGAAGAACATTCACCCAAATGTAATTTCTCACAGGCTCCAGACAGAGATGTGATTGTCAGCTCATTCTAAAGGAAATGCTGCAGGCTCTCTTTCATCCCTGTTTTGAGAGTGATTTCTGTGCATTAGCGCACGTTGTTTCATGTTTATGCATGCGGTTTCACTATTTACAAAGAGAAAACGCATGCGATTGGGCGAAAACGCAAAACGCGAACGGACGCGCAATCGCATGCGCATAGGAAATCGCAGGAATGTTCACATTCCCATGATCTCCATGGGTGCAATCGCAAACGAAATGCGCTAGTGTGGCCTAGCCCTTAATGCTTCCCCCTCCCATGTTTTAGGGAAGTTGTAATTCTGCACATAGAAAATCCCTCAACCCTAAAAAGTTGTCTACACACACAAAAAATGAACACATGTACATCTTTTAATATATATATATATATATTAATAGATATATATATATATATTATAATATATATATAATTTATATCACCAACACAGGAAATATCTGCCAAAATAAACATCTGCCAAAATAATTGGTTTTTATGAAGAAGTGAGTAAGAAACTAGATTCAGGCACAGCAGTGGATGTGGTATACCGTATATACTCGAGTATAAGCCGAGGTTTTGGTTTTTTTTAAATGGGTCTTAAAAACCCACCTCGACTTATACTCGAGTCAATACACTTTAACGATTTTTGGAGGCTGCAAATAATAATACAAGTAGTGCTCCTACCGGCCATTGCTGTCCCATCCAAAGATGCCGCCGCAATAAAGGACTGGAGGCAGAGATCACCGGAGCAGAGGCATAGAAGACCGGAGCAGTAGGAGATAAGGACATAGGCGCTGGTACGTAATCGCGCGCGTGCACTGGGACTTACGCACCTCACGTCCTGAATTGCCTGTTCTGCTGTTCTGCACGATGGAGCCTACAGGGAGCGCAGAAACTCCTGCTAAAGGTAGGCAGGAACTTGGTTACCGTAATTGACCTAAAAGAATTAAAATGCCATCTTTCCCCATTTAATATAAACATGACTGGTGGGATGTGTTTTTCCTTTTACATTTCATCCTGTATACGCAAATGATTTTATCCATATCTGCATTGGTGTATTATCTTGGGGGGAAATGAGAAGTTTAATCCCTGAAAGCCTTTTAAAAAGGTGTACCGTATTTTGGAGGAACGTTATTTTTGTTATTTGCTGTACCAGTACATTTACCTTGGCCATACAATTATAAATACCGGTATAACTTGACCCTTGCCACTCCAGGTGTATAGAAACTAAAACTCTCAGCAATCAAAGCATGCTGGGAGTTGTAGTTTCCAAACATCTGGAGTGGCAAGGATTTGGGTATTATGGTACTGGATTTGGCTAGCCTCAAAACCATACAGAATCATAAGGCAGAACACCTGTATATAAAAGCAGTAATCAGTGCCTCGCTTCTAATTTTAATGTGGTTGCTGAGTTCTGTTTATTTAATCTGTTAGAAATTGTTGATCGTGGAAGAAAGCGAAAACGCAGATCATACGATGCTGGATTTAAACTGAAGGTTGAGTCTAGGGCAGAGAAAAGCAATAATTCCATTGCAGGCCGGGAATTTGGCGTTTATGAAAAACAGGTTCGAGACTGGCGAAAAATAAAGACTGATTTGGAGAAGATGCCGAAGTCAAAAAAGGCTTGTCGTGGTTTAACAACCTCACATGGGGCTCTACAGACTGACTTACATAAATGGGTTGTGGAATGTCATCTAAATGGATACTGTGTAACACGCATGGGAATCCGATTACGTGCCCTTCAAATGGCTAAAGATGAGAAATATAAAACAGTGGGTATTGAGATATTTGTTGCATCAGCTGGATGGTGTACACGCTTCATGAATCGGTTTGGACTTTGCTTGCGACAGAGAACGAAGATATCCCAAAAGCTACCACAAAATCTTGAGGAAAAGGTCATGTCATTCCATCATTCATTATAAAACAAAGAAAGCTTTATAATTATGACCTTGGAAGTATCGGGAATATGGATGAGACAGCAATGACTTTTGATCTTCCAAGCAACAGAATAGTGGCATCCTTGGGAGAAAAAACTATTTTCCTTAGAACAACAGGGAATGAAAAAAATAATTTCACAGTGGTTCTGGCATGTTTGGCCAATGGAGTCAAGCTGCGGCCTGTTATTATATTTAAAAGGAAGACTTTGCCTAAAAATGCCAAATTCCCCCCACAAATTACTGTCCGTCCACATGTCAAAGGCTGGATGGATGAACAAGGAACCAAAAAATGGCTAGAGGAGATTTGGAATGGACGACCAGGAGTAGCTTTAAAAAAAAAACCTTCATTGCTAGTTTGGGATATGTTTAGAGCCCATATATGCGAAGATGTCAAAAAAAATGGCTAAGTCTTTTCAAACCACTTTGGCTGTTATTCCAGGTGGTCTTACATCTGTTTTACAGCCTCTGGATGTGTCTATAAACAAACCTTTTAAAGACCGTGTGCGAAAAATGTGGCACGAATGGATGTCGTCAGGTCAAGCCAAATTAACAAAATGTGGAAATCTTATGAAGCCTGACATAGAAATAGTAGCAAAGTGGGTACGAGATGCATCGGAGGACATTCCAGAAGACATCATCAAACGTGCTTTTCAGAAATGCGGTAAGTAATGCCATGGATGGTTCAGAAGACGATGTTTTGTTTCAGCACAGCAGCAGTGATGAAGATGATGTAAATATTGATGATGGTGATGAAGATAATGTCTATGCAGATGAATTTGAGTCACTATTTGCACAAACTGATGATAAGGAATCCGATTTTGAAGGATTTTAAATATGTTTCATATTGCTGTTTAAGCCATTGAACTTTGATTCAGTAAAAAGGTTTCCCAGTTAAAATATTTGCCATGCTTTTTTTTGCTAAGCCCATCACCCAATTACAGTGCTAGTTTACCGTAGTTACAGTATGTATATGTAGATGTTCCTACATGGTTATATGGGTATCAGTACCGTATGTTTGTGGTACCTGATGTTACTTGATGCATACACTGGTAGTGATTACAAAACAGGTTGTTTTTATTTGAAAATAAATACTTTTAAAGAAAACCATGGACATCCTCTTTATTCATTTTCATTTTCTAATCACTTTAGCCAATTACAGGTTTGCAGTAGTAGTGATAATTTCTACCCTCGACTTATACTCGAGTCAATGAGTTTTTAATAATTTTTCATGTAGAAATAGGTACCTCGACTTTTACTCGGGTCGACTTATACTCGAGTATATACAGTATTTGGATTTTGCAAAAGCTTTTGATACTGTGCCACATAAGCAACTAATGTATAAACTGAGGACTGTTGGCCTTGAAGAAAACATTTGTTCATGGATAGAGAACTGGTTATTGGACCGCAAACAGAGAGTGGTGGTTAATGGAGCTACATCTATGTGGGCTAAAGTTCTAAGTGGAGTGCCTCAGGGTTCTGTACTGGGGCCGCTTCTGTTTATAAATGACTTAGAAGAGGGCATTGAGAGCAAGGTCTCAGTATTTGCTGATGACACAAAACTATGCAGAGCTTTGGAAACTTCCAATGATGTGCAAGTGCTGCAAGCAGACCTAGATAGATTATCAAAATGGGCAGCAGAATGGCAGATGAGATTCAATGTTGATAAATGTAAGGTGATGCATTTGGGATTTAATAATCCCTGTGCCACCTACACCATAAATAACTCTGTGTTAAGTGCATCTGTAATGGAAAAAGATTTGGGGGTTCTGGTAGATAACAGACTTAGCCATAGCAAACAATGCCAGGTAGCAACGGCTAGAGCTAGCAAGATATTGTCTTGTATAAAAGGGGAAATAGATTCAAGAGGGAAAAATATTATTCTCCCTCTTTACAAGGCACTGGTAAGGCCTCATTTGGAATATGCGGTGCAGTTTTGGAATCCCATATACAAAAGGGACATCTTGGAAACTGAGGCAGTTCAGAGAAGGGCAACTAAATTGATAAGGGGAATGGAGGGGCTCGAATATGCAGGCAGATTAGACAAGTTAGGGCTGTTTACATTGGAGAAGCGACGTTTGCGTGGGGACATGATTACCTTATACAAATATATTAATGGGCCATACAATGAACTCTCTGGTGCATTGTTCACTAATAGGTCATATCAGAGGACACGTGGACATCCTCTAAGGTTGGAAGAAAAGAAGTTTCATCTTCAGGTTAGGAAGGGTTTCTTTACAGTGAGAACGGTAAAATTGTGGAACTGTCTTCCGGCAGATGTGGTAATGGCAAGTTCATTGAATAGCTTTAAAAAAGGCCTGGATAAGTTTCTAAAACTAAAAAATATTGAGAATTACTGGTATTAATGCATATAGATCTGGTTGATCCAGGGATACATTCCGATTGCCGTTTGGAGTCAGGAAGGAATTTTTTCCCCCTTTTTAGCTGGGTTTTTTTGCCTTTCTCTGGATCGACTGTTAGGTAGGGTTAAAAAAAATATAAAGAGGGGGAATAGGTTGGACTTGATGGACGTATATCTTTATTCAACCTTAATTACTATGTTATTACTATGTTACATCAACATATTTAGTAGAAATGTATATTGGTAATTTCTTTGGGGAGGTGCACACAGATACAGATAAACACATGTATATATGCCCTGCAAATTTTGTCACACTCACCAATTCAATTTTAGAAATAAAATTCAAAAGGAAAAAAAATATAAAAATGTTCGAAAAGCAAACACCCCGTCACAGCTTTTGATTAACTACAACTTGATCAAAAATTAACCCAAAGCTAAATCGTTTTCAGACTCTATTTAGGCATTTTCTTCCCTTATTTATGGGAGTTTCCCAGGACATCTAATGGAAACTGAGTCTCCCAAAGCTTCTAGGTGTAATGGTATACCTGAATTTTTGACGGGTGGAGCTTCTTACACAGCATCATGTGACTGTCATATACTCAAACAATTAGGACAGACAAGGAAGTGTAACTTTACAAGATACAGAATAGAGACCAGTTACCCTTTAAAAGCTTTAGCATGTGCAGAGGAAATGGCAGTCAATTATTATACATATCAGCAGTCACACCTTTGATTAGAGGTAGAAGCCAGAAACTGTAAAGAAGACTGCTGCTTGAATTTAACATTATTGCTGAATACATCTGTCCTGCAAAGTTAAAATGTGATTGGAACATATGACATGTTTATATAAATGATCATTTTAAAAGCCTTTAGTACACTAAGGGACAAAAATAAGGGGTTTACATTTTTTTCTTAGCTGTTGTATTGACTGGTGCTTGCGTATTTGTCATGAATCCAACCTGGTTTGGGTTTATAATATAGACAATATTGTATTCTATGAGCTAGTATAGTGGTAATTACTTTTATAGTTATATTAAGATATATAAATCAGAAATTAGCTGTAGTATTGGTAGTTTTGGCACATTCCTTTATGACATGTCTTTGGTCTGCTGCCCTAGTAATCTCAAAAAAAATAGCAGAAATTAGAATGTTTAATAATACCCACTGTCATGTCATACTGTAAATTGCTTATATGAGCCTAGTTAATATAACAACAAATAAATATTTTAGATGATTTTCATCCAATGTCCAGGATTATTTGCACTGCTTATTTTTCTTTGTCCATCAACAGGAAAAAAATCACTTTATTAACAACCAAAAAGCAAAAAAGGCTTTCTCTTTCTTTCTAAGGGCATGTCCACCCCTTTTTATAAATTTTGGGGTACGGTAGGGCTCCCTCCCCCAGCCCCAACCGCTATATTACTTTTTACAGAAACTCCCCCGATCATTATTTACCTTACCTCTTTCCTCCGGCGTACTGTGCCGGTCCTCTGCTTGCATGAAACCGCAAGCAGGGGGCCGGACCGGCCAATCACGGATGCAACTGCTGGCAGTGGAGAACGCCTGGGGAGAGAGGTAAGGTAAGTAATGATCAGGGGAGTTTCTGTAAAAACTAATATAGCGGTTGGGGCTGTGGGAGGGAGCCCTACAGAACACCAAAAGAGTTACACACTAGTGGGAGGGAGAGCAAAACGCTAACCCTACCTAACAGTTGATCCAGAGGAAGGCAAAAAACCCCAGCTAAAAAAGGGGGGGGAAAAATTCCTTCCTGACTCCAAACGGCAATCGGAAAGTATCCCTGGATCAACCAGATCTATATGCATCAATACCAGTAATTCTCAACATTTTTTAGTTTTAGAAACTTATCCAGGCCTTTTTTAAAGTTATTCAATGAACTTGCCATTACCACCTCTGCTGGAAGACAGTTCCACAGTTTCACCGTTCTCACTGTAAAGAAACCTCTCCTAACTTGAAGATGAAACTTCTTTTCTTCCAACCTTAAAGGATGTCCATGAGTCCTCTGATATGACCTATTAGTGAACAATGCACCAGAGAGTTCACACTGTATGGGCCATTAATATATTTGTATAAGGTTATCATGTCCCCCACGCAACCGCCGCTTCTCCAATGTAAACAGCCCCTACCTTGTCTAATCTGCGCTGTATATTCAAGCCCTCCATTCCCCTTATTAATTTAGTTGCCCTTCTCTGGACTGCTTCCATTTCCAAGATGTCCCTTTTGTATATGGTTCCAAAACTGCACCGCATATTCCAAATGAGGCCTTACCAGTGCCTTGTAAGAGGGAGAATATTTTTTTCTCCTTGAATCTATTCCCCTCTTTATACAAGACAATATCTTGCTAGCTCTAGCTGTTGCTACCCTGGCATTGTTTGCTACAGCTAAGTCTGTTATCTACCAGAACCCCCAAATCTTTTTTCCATTTCAGATGCACCTAACACAGAGTTATTTATGGTGTAGGTGGCACAGGGATTATTAAATCCCAAATGCATCACCTTACATTATCAACATTGAATCTCATCTGCCATTCTGCTGCCCATTTTGATAATCAATCTAGGTCTGCTTGCAGCACTTGCACATCATTGGCAGTTTCCAAAGCTCTGCATATTTTAGTGTCATCAGCAAACAGAGGACCTTGCTCTCAATGCCCCCTTCTAAGTCATTTATAAACGATAAACAGAAGCGGCCCCAGTACAGAACCCTGAGGCACTCCGCTTAGAACTTTAGCCCACTAGATGTAGCTCCATTAACCACCACTCTCTGTTGTGCGGTCCAATAACCAGTTCTCTATCCATGAACAAATGTTTTCTTCAAGGCCAACAGTCCTCAGTTTATACATTAGTCGCCTATTTGGCACAGTATCAAAGGCTTTTGCAAATCCAAATACCCAGTCCACAGCTGTGCCTGAATCTAACTTCTTACTCACTTCTTCATAAAAACCAATTAAATTTGTCTGGCATGATCTATTTCTCATAAATCCATGCTGACTACTACTAATAAGATAATCTCTGGAGACAAAGTCAAGGATATGATCCCTTAACAAAGTTTCCATCACCTTCCCTACCACTGATGTTAGGCTTACAGGTCTATAGTTACCAGGCTGTGAACGACTACCTTTTTTGAATATTGGTATTACATTGGCTTTTTTCCAATCCAGCGGCACATCCCCAGACAAAAGCGAATCTGAAAAGATGAGACACAGTGGTCTTGCTAGAACTGAACTAAGCTCTTTTAAAATCCTAGGATGCAATCCATCTGGTCCTGGCGCTTTATTGATATTAACTTTGTCTAATTGATTCCGTACCATATCCTCTGTTATCCAATGTGAAAACTCTTCATTTCCTCCCTGCACATTGTTACAATCCCTACTGTAAGGATTCTCAACAGTAAAAACCGATGTAAAAAAACGGTTTAGCAGATTAGCCTTTTCGGCATCCTCTACAACCACCTCAGCTCCATTATTTAATGGTCCCACATTCTCAGTCCTCATTTTTTTACCATTTATATACTTAAAAAACATCTTGGGGTTGGACTTGCTTTGTTCGGCAATCCATGTTTCATTTTCTATTTTAGCTAGTTTAATTGCTTTCTTGCACTCTTTATTACAACTTTTGAAGTCCCTGTAAGCCTGTTCTGTGCCTTCTGCTTTCAAAATTTTAAAAGCCCTTTTCTTTTTTTCCATTTCCCTTTTTACCTGAGCATTAAGCCATGCAGGAGTGGACCTAATTTTTTTACACTTGTTTCCTAAAGGTACCGATTTGGAAATGTTATAGTTTAATATCCCTTTAAAAGTGGTCCACATCTGCTCAGTATCTTTACCTAGAAACAGTTCCCCCCAGTCTATGAGCAGGAGCGATTCCTTTAAAAGCATAAAATTAGCTTTCCTAAAGTTAAAAGTTTTTGTTAAGCCAGTGCACTTTAGTTTTCTGCAACCTATATTAAATGACACTATATCATGGTCACTATTCCCTAAGCTTCCCATTACCTTCATCTCCAAAATGAGCTCTGGGTTATTAGATATCACCAGATCCAACAACGCATTCTTTCTAGTAGGAACTTCTACCATCTGTGAAAGAAAATGCTCATATAGGAAATTTAAGAACTTTATACCTTTTGAGGTGCTGGCAGTTCCATTACTCCAATCTATTTCAGGGTAGTTAAAATCCCCCATAACCAGAACATGCCCCATACCAGCAGCCTTCGCCAACTGCATATGGAGATTCATTTCCACCTCTTCCCCGGCATTTGGCGGCTTATAACACACTCCAACAATTAATTTACCTACCTTCTTGCTTCCTGTACACAGTTCCACCCATAATGTTTCTGCCGCATCGTTTGCTCCCCCATCTATTCCATCTTTTAAATTTGGCTTCAATTCCTGTTTAACATACATACATACTCCTCCTCCTTTCTTATTAACTCGGTCATGTCTAAATAAGGAGTACCCTTCAATATTTACTGTCCAGTCGTGTGAATCATTAAGCCATGATTCTGCTATACCAATTACATCATACCTTTCCTTTAACGCTATTATTTCAAGTTCGCCGGTTTTTCCAGCCAGACTCCTTGCATTTGTAAACATACATTTTAGATTATCAATTGATTTACTTCCATACATGGTCGTACATGCCTCCTTATCCTCTATGCTCCCCCCTCCTCCTTCTCCTCCCTCCGTTGTGTTACTAGCCCCCAGATCCCTAACTTCTCTATCTACCCCTGTGTAGTTAAACCGGCAATCCGTGTTTCATTTTCTATTTTAGCTAGTTTAATTGCTTTCTTGCACTCTTTATTACAACTTTTGAAGTCCCTGTAAGCCTGTTCTGTGCCTTCTGCTTTCAAAATTTTAAAAGCCCTTTTCTTTTTTTCCATTTCCCTTTTTACCTGAGCATTAAGCCATGCAGGAGTGGACCTAATTTTTTTACACTTGTTTCCTAAAGGTACCGATTTGGAAATGTTATAGTTTAATATCCCTTTAAAAGTGGTCCACATCTGCTCAGTATCTTTACCTAGAAACAGTTCCCCCCAGTCTATGAGCAGGAGCGATTCCTTTAAAAGCATAAAATTAGCTTTCCTAAAGTTAAAAGTTTTTGTTAAGCCAGTGCACTTTAGTTTTCTGCAACCTATATTAAATGACACTATATCATGGTCACTATTCCCTAAGCTTCCCATTACCTTCATCTCCAAAATGAGCTCTGGGTTATTAGATATCACCAGATCCAACAACGCATTCTTTCTAGTAAGAACTTCTACCATCTGTGAAAGAAAATGCTCATATAGGAAGTTTAAGAACTTTATACCTTTTGAGGTGCTGGCAGTTCCATTACTCCAATCTATTTCAGGGTAGTTAAAATCCCCCATAACCAGAACATGCCCCATACCAGCAGCCTTCGCCAACTGCATTCATTTCCACCTCTTCCCCGGCATTTGGCGGCTTATAACACACTCCAACAATTAATTTACCTACCTTCTTGCTTCCTGTACACAGTTCCACCCATAATGTTTCTGCCGCATCGTTTGCTCCCCCATCTATTCCATCTTTTAAATTTGGCTTCAATTCCTGTTTAACATACATACATACTCCTCCTCCTTTCTTATTAACTCAGTCATGTCTAAATAAGGAGTACCCTTCAATATTTACTGTCCAGTCGTGTGAATCATTAAGCCATGATTCTGCTATACCAATTACATCATACCTTTCCTTTAGAGCTATTATTTCAAGTTCGCCGGTTTTTCCAGCCAGACTCCTTGCATTTGTAAACATACATTTTAGATTATCAATTGATTTACTTCCATACATGGTCGTACATGCCTCCTTATCCTCTATGCTCCCCCCTCCTCCTTCTCCTCCCTCCGTTGTGTTACTAGCCCCCAGATCCCTAACTTCTCTATCTACCCCTGTGTAGTTAAACGTTCCCTCCCCCCCCATACCTAGTTTAAAATCTCCTCCAACCCCCTAGCCATCTTCTCCCCCAAAACAGTTGCACCATCACCATTGAGGTGCAATCCGTCACTACTAAAGAGCCTGTAGCCAACAGAAAAGTCAGCCCAGTTCTCTAAAAACCCAAACCCCATCTCCTTACACCACTCTCTTAGCCACGCATTTATACTCCTGAGCTCCCGTTGCCTCCCTAGCGTAGCACGTAGCTGCGGTAGTATTTCTGAAATCACTACCCTGGAGGTCCTTGCTTTTAACTTGGCCCCTAATTCTCGGAAATAATTTTTAAGGACCTCACCTCCACCTCTAACTTTGTCATTGGCACCAATGTGAACCAAGACCGCCGGGTCACTCCCAGCCCCACCCAATAATCTGTCTACACGATCCACCACATGTCGAACCCTAGCACCAGGCAGACAACACACTGTTCGGCATGCAGGGTCCTGGCGACAGATTACCCTATCTACCCTTCTAATAATAGAATCCCCTACCACTACCACCTGTCTATCCTTCCTAGCCCCCAGTTCTCCCTCCCTTGTATTGGAGATGGCCGTCCCCTGGGTGCTCAAGGGAAAGGCCTGCTCCATACATGCTGCTTCCGAGCCATCGTCCTCCACATCTTCACCTAAAATGGCAAATCTGTTGGGATCGACCAGCTGGGAAGAAGCCCCCCTATCCTTCCGTCCCCTACTTCCCCTGGTGACCCTTACAAATCTATCTTCCTTCTCCACCTTATCTGCCCCATCTCCACCCACCAGTTTACTGGCCCCTGCCAGTACCTGCATTTCCCCCAGGTTTGCCAAGTCCTGCAATGCTGCAAGTTTACCCCTTAGATTCTGTACCTCAGATTCCAGATGGGCAACCCACTCACATCTGACACATACATAGGTCCCCTGGGGCGGCTGCTCCAAGATCCCATACATGCGGCAGGATGCACATTGCGCGGCCCCAACAAAACTGTCCATACCAAACAGCAATACACAGCAGAGACACAGCAGAGAAATAGTGTTGTTCTTAAACGCTTTCTTGTTTTAAACGCTTTAGTTTTTTAACGCTGTCAATTCTCTTAAAAACAGAAAAATCTCTTAAAAACAGGAAATCGCTCAGAGCTAATCGCTCATGGGAAGTGCCTTAAATGAGGTTCAAGAAGAGGGAGGGCTGCAGCACGCATGGCAAAATTCTCCCGGAGGAGAGACAGGAGGCAGAGTCTTATATGGACTCTGCCAGGCTCCTGGTGGCCAGTTCTTGGGACTTTGGAGGGGCATAGCAGGGCAGCCATTTGGAGCAGGGATGTAAGGTAAGGATTTTATTACACTACAGAGTGGGGCCAGTAGTGGGTTAAATTATAGTTTTGGGGGTGGACATGCCCTTTAAGTCTTGTACTGCCATCTTCTTTACTTTTTCAAGGCCCAGTGTAATGTACTTTGCTATAAGGTGTGAATTTGTATTCCTGTGAATACTGGGCTTCTCGTGAGAAGGAAAATGAGTGAAAATAAAAGCAGAATTAATGCCATGTATAATGCCCAAAAGACATCGTGGAAGAACAAAGTAGAATATTGGAACTGATGAGATCAAGCAGTTGAATTCTTAATATACTAATATGAAGCCTATGAATTAATTAGTACATTTCTAGAAGTCAGGAGCCATAGCAAAATCTTCAATAACATTTTTCAGGCAGGATGAAATTAGCAATAAAAACAAAGCCAATCAGTAAACTAAAGATCCAAAGAATTCTAAAGACATTCATACAGTAAATGAAACAATACACATATTGCTAAATCAATTTTGGTCCCAAAAAACCTTACAAGTCTAATTGCTTGTATGGCCCCCATTAGTCCTTTTTAATAGATCTTATATCTACTGATAAATTAGATTTTTTGTGCTGTCATTTCCTGATTATTTAAAAGCTGAACTAAAGGGTAATTTTAGCAGTATAGGATAGTACTCGCCTTCCTGAGAATCCCTTACTAAGGGTGTGGCAATACAATACATGGTAATGAATGTGAAAAGCATGATTTCAATGCAGTGCGTTTGCACTGTGATTTTGTAATCTACACATAAAATTATTATTGCATGCACTTTGAAAACAGATGTGCATACAGTGTGGCCACCCAGTTTGAAATGCACTGGCATATGATTCTCACACTCGCAATCGGAAGTGTATGATAATTGTGACATTATGGATTATCCCTTACTTGCTCCTCTCTCTGCAGGCTTTGTTTCAGTACTTTCCTATACTTCTTTACAAAAATGACCCTTTAGTTCGCATTAAAGTGCTACTGCTATTGTCGAATCATTTTAACAATGTTATTTTTGCACATTCAGTAATGTTAATGTTTAAATAAACATACTTACATCTTCATTTGTAGTTTGATTGGAGCTGATTAGGTAAGTATGAAAACCTGAAAGTCCAACAATTGACCACACAGAAAAAAAACAAACCACAGCTTCCAGAACAGTGCACATAGTAAAGGAAATATAATTTTCATGTATATGTATATTTTAAATAAATAAGTAGCTTTCAGGGGAGGGAGGTAGGATACTGTAAACTAATCTTCCTCCCTGTGTGCAATTGAATTAAACCAAAGTAGTGTCATATTTACAAGCAAGCACCTCGCTCACTTCTTCTATTAGCTGATCGGAGGATATCCTGAATTCACTCTTTATCTTTTGTGCATGAGCTCCTATAGGGAAATGTAGAAGGGACTTCAGGCCAGTCCAACAATCAACTGTTAAAGGACATGTACACCATTTTACCCCACTCACATTATGCCTTTCTACCAAGTTTTTATGTGCCCTGTTCGTTTTCTTCCTGTCATTTGTAAATATTACATTTTATCACCTTTTCCAGTCTAACTTCATTATATAGTAAGGTGTCTCCTCCCACTGGATTTAAATGAGATCTCATGTTAGCTCTGATTCTAGCCAGGTCTGTGTGTCAATGCTTAATTGAGTAAATAACAAAAATGTGGCTTCCGGTTCACGAGGAGAGAGCAGCACTTCTGAGGTGCTTTGCGATGCTCCCTCCAAACAAGCATCAAAATAGGCAAACTTCCCCAACCTAAAGCAACTCGGACATCGGAACTTAAGCCTATACCACCAATGGACAAGTTCCTGAAGACACCAAATGCTTGCCAATCATCAAAATATGAAAAACAGAGGAGAAAGCATGAACAGACCCGCTCAAACAAAATGGCAGCCACTGACCCTGCACAAACCACAAAGGAACAAGAAGACCGCAGCACATGTACATCGAACGAGGAATCAAACGAGCACTCCATGCAAAGCTCTAAAATTGCCATTGAGGTCGCAAAATTATTAAAATCAGATATAACCAAGACCATAAATAAATCGATCAATAAAATAGTCCAGGTACTCCAAATAGAACTCAGCTCTCACTCTGACAGCCTGGACGAAGCAGAACGTACACAAAGTTTGAAAAACAATGGGATTTATACTAAATTTTTTTTATTAGTTCTATCTGTTTTGTTGCACACCAAATTACTTTTATGTTGATCATCATGCCCAACCCTTACCCCCACCCTACGAAGGAAATAACTTCAGGAAAACCTACCACCACTTTGACAATGACAGTAGCTCCTAAATCCATCCTATATCTTGAAGGCTTCCCCACATTGATACCAAGATCAGTCAATATTAAAACTGATATCTACCATATTATGGCCTCTACTACTTTCTTTAAATCAATATCAACAATGTGCTATGATCAATAACTGTACAGAAGACAAACGCTTCTTTTATAAACTAATGGTTGCAACTACTGTTTTACTTATTAACTATGTTCTTATCTTTACCCCACAATCTAGTTACAGATCTTGAACCACAAAGGGAGTTGACTGCAGTAGGGACACAATACCCAAAACCAAAAAGGACATGGGCAGGAAAGAACACCCGCTACATACAGCCCTACTTTCTATGAATACCCCAACCCGTTCAAAAGTGTCGACCTACCATGGCTGCTCTGCTGGGGTAACAATTATATTTCAAGACAAATACAGGTAATTTAATAAGATTAGATTAAAATGCAATATTTTTACTCCTACAGATGTTGTTGTGCCCAATACCCTAGCAATTTACTGTATTACAGAAATACATCTTCCCTATTAGCAATGGTTAAGTTTAAAATATTCACTGTACTTGTATACATGCTTTTTACTCTAGCACCAGGATATAGATCTCAGACCCTACAGGGAACTAGCCACTATGGGGAAGATATTAAATTCAAAACCAAATTGGAAAATGAGAGAAACCAATTGTAAATATATAGCCCATGCTCTTGATCACCCCCAAACCATCAAAGATAGAACCCTACCATGGACACTCCTCTGAGGTTCCGACATCATCATTTTAGTGTGATTAAAAGTAAAACCCCACCATCAAATGTCGGATGTTTAACCCTCTTTTAGACATAGTGTTCCTAAAAGCTTCCATGTGTAAACATGGTAAATTCTCAGAAGTCTTTGTTCCTTATTTGCATATTGCTGAAAAGGGAGTATCAAAGCCTAAATTCTCTCCCTACCTTATTTAATGTATTAATAATTATTGACTTCCTACCACCGCTTTTCTACTGTACGCTCAAATTATAGCATACTGCAAAAAACAAATCACCAATATTACAGATATATTCAAATCCACTCCGATAGACAGCATATTAATCACCCCTGATACCAAACTATCACTAGCCACACTGCATAACATACTAAAAGGCTGGTATCTTAAACCTCTAGAAATAACCAACGTTAAGAAATGGGAGACTGACCTTTAAATCCCCGATATAATCCCTAAATTTTTGGCAGGACAACTCTCTATCAAAATAATCAGAACAAATAAGAGATGGAGAAAGGCGCAATTTAAAATAATCCACAGGGCCCATATATCGTTCAATATATCACAAGTAACAAACCTGAATCCTAAAATACTTAAAGCCCCAAATATAAAACCCAGAACCCCACCATGATACATTGCCTATGGTACTGTCTATTTATACATAATTTCTGGAATGGGGTCTGCTAATATATAACTAAGGTGACTGATAAAATAATACTTAATGACCCACTCCTAATATTGTTTGGATGTGCAGACAACTTGTGTGGCGAAATAACTGATAAACACATCAAAACACCTAGATGGACCCACATGACGGCAATGATTGCCAAAAGATTAATAATGTCCCATTGGATAGAAGAATCACCTCCATCCATCACATTATTGAAAACACAGCTGCACCAGACTATGAATCTAGATAAATTAGATTCAGAACGGTAGGCTGATAAAACAGCTATAAAATTCTTTGCCACGTGGAGAAACTACATAGAATATACCTTTACTGACAAAGAAATCTACACTATTATGAATACATTTCAATTTACATCTTGGTATGATCTTGAAGATCTTAAAAGGTACCCTAGGGAAGTTAAAAGTCCATCCTTATTTATTTACCCACTTCTAGATGTTCAAGCCTAATAGAAATTAGAATAATCTGCCAAACGTTCCATGGGAGGGTATTGATCTTCAGTAAACACCCGACATAGGCAATTCAATTAAATGCAAACATATTTTGATTTTTCCTTTATTATGATTTTATTACTATTATGATTTCTATTTATTTTATACTGTTATACAGAAATACACTATGTTGTTTATTGTTGTGTTATACCAAGCAATTACACTATGTTTATATCTTCCCACCCAATCTCCCCAATCCCACTAAACATCTTCTGTCTCTCCAAAAAAAAACCATATCTGAACTTATCAATAAAAAAAAGACAGTATAACATACCAAATAAATAACATCTTCCTTCAATGACCTAAAGCGAAAATTCAACTGGAAAATAACTATTTTTATCTCACAGGATAACAAAATAAAACTCTGAAATGAATGCACCCTTGAAGGAGAAATTCAACAGGATAACAAAATAAAACTCTGAAATGAATGCACCCTTGAAGGAGAAATTCAACCTTGATCCTCAAGCCAAGATCCCTCAGCTCACAAATATATGATACGCTGAATACAGAATACAA
Source organism: Hymenochirus boettgeri (assembly GCA_019447015.1). Classification (NCBI taxonomy): domain Eukaryota; kingdom Metazoa; phylum Chordata; class Amphibia; order Anura; family Pipidae; genus Hymenochirus; species Hymenochirus boettgeri. The sequence continues at coordinate 102,953,238 of CM033473.1, read as the reverse complement.
AAGACCACTGCTAACCTAATACAAAACTAAATATCCAATATATGGGAAACCCACCTTGATCTTACTCTTCTCAGCTATGTCCCGCTTGTTTCAATCTGAGCATAAGATAACAATGTTAATATTTTGATTGCTTGGTATACCGTATATACTCGAGTATAAACCGACCCGAGTATAAACCAAGGTACCCAATTTCAGCTAAAAATCCTAATAAAACTTTTTTTAAAAGAAATTTCTGAGCGGGGGGGGATCTATCATATGGCCAAACTTCAATTTTAGTGTGGACATGCCCTTTAAAACAAGAGAGTCGGCTTGTAGCATACAGGCCACACAGGAGAAGCTCATGCAGCCAAAAAGGCAAGTACCAGTAGGTTAGGACAGTTATAAAAGCAACCTTGACATGGTGGCTGGGCTTAAAATAATTTGGCCAACTTACTAAACTAATTGCTTTAATTTATCCAAGGTTTATGGCAGGCTGTTTGAAGCAGCAACCTTATGGAGACATAACCAATATGCAATTAGAATTGTTTGTGCACTAGAATTTTATTGTTTGTATTCTATTTTTGGTTGCACTTTTAAATGGATGTACAATGGATGTCCTATTTTATATATTGTAATGGCAAGTTCATTAAAATTATAATTTCAAGAGAGGACTGGATATAATTTTTAAACTTTGCAAGTTACTGGTATTAAAGGAGGCCATATAAAATGGAAAAAAAAAACTAAAACAAAAACAAAAAAAAACAATTAAAATGAAAAAGTACCTGGGGCAGGGAGTTAGGACTCTAAATAGCAATATTTCAGCCTGGCCAACTAGTTGAAAGCAGAGATTGGTTTGTCAGGTTGGAATATCAGCCTGTGTGTACCCAATCTTACATACATCAAAGATAAATAAAAGTACTACTATTCTATTAAATAGAATCAGCTTGGTCTAAAGGATATCTTGCAGGACTGTCCTTTAAGGCATTGAGAAATCCAGTTTGCTGTGAACCTGTTTAAGAGAAAATGCAAGACATAAGGAAAATAAATTTACTGTTTGCAATAAAATAATATGCAGGATAAAGTCACAAGTCTTATGATGCAGTGGGTGTTCACACCCATACACACACAGTCCCATAGTCTAGCAGCAGTAAAGGACATGTTAATGTGTGCACATGCAAACTGTAGATGCACTGCAGAAAATGTAAAAAACAAACAAGGCACCATAAAATTCTGCATCAAAAGTGTATTCATCAACCATGAATCACAAAGTCGTCTTAACGTTGACAACATCTGTGCAACATTTCAGGTGAAATTTATCTCCTTCAGTTCTCAAGGACATAGATCATTTTATACTTTTAACTATACAAAATCAAACTTTCCAATTAAATATGAAAATACTAGCAAGTTTAAGAAGCACATCGTTACTGCACACCTCTGTTTAGGAGATCTAACCTTTTTAGAGCCCTTTTGTATACTTGACCTGTGAATAACGTGACCAGTTGTCTCTAATGAGGCAATGTGAGGCAAAAACCTCAGGTGGCCGCCAGGCCAGGAAATTTTTTTTTAAAAAAATATTTTTCTGCAAAAATATAGAGACTGCAGAAAGAGTGTGAAAGATTGAGAATATAGGAGAGAGATAGATAATGTGAGAAACTACAGGAGAGAGAGAGATGGAGGATACACTGCAAGAGAGAGAACGTAAAAGATAGAGAATAGAGACTGACAGGAGAAAGAGTGTGAGAGATAGAGGATAGAATATGTATGGAACCAGGGGTGTGTTTAGGGGGGGGTTAATGGTGTCTGGAATCTCCCCTTTCTGCTTGCTCAGTGAAGTCTGCTGTTCTACTTCTCATGTTGTCCATAGACTGTTACAAAGCTTGTTATATTGTTAATTCAGCTCTGAGTAAGAAACAGCATTTGTATGTTTCAAAAATGTATCCAGTCTGCCATGTGATTAACAGCAACATAACAGAACTGTATTAACATTAACCCTGCAGCTGCCTGAGGTAAATGCTGAGACTAGGTTTATATAAAGTACTTACTATATACTTACTCCACTGTGATGGAGCTTAGTGATACTAAGAAATCTTGGAGGTGGTTGTATAGTTGACTGTCAACATTGCAATATATATATATATACACACACACACACACACACACACACACACACACACACACACACACACAGGAGTGATTGTTCCATATATTCTTTATACAGAATGATTGTTCAATGTGCCCATACATGGTCCAAAGTTATCAGCACCTTCTACTGTAATAAAGGGAGCGGTAATGAAAATTTTCTGTCTTGCCCAATAGGTCCCGATACCGACAATATTCAGCAAATTCTGTGAAATCTGCCATCAGTGTCACAGCTCTCACTTTAAGACACTAATGGTAATGTAGTGCAAATATGGATTTCTCAAGAAAACACAACGTTAGGTGGGGTACATATGAACACATGTTCCACCACGGCACATTTGTCAATGATTTAGGGGCATGTTAAATTGCCCGTTCATCTGATCTAGGCAAACGGGCGACACTTGTTCAGTGGTAAACCATTTAGGAATCCCCCCTCGAAAATCCTGCGCTAGCCAAAGGGACCACACTGTCCCTTTCATCAGGTGTAACCCACATCCCAAGTGAACACTCTTTTAAAGAAAACACTGTGTTAGACCAGTTTGCAGCACCCCTAAACGTGACAGTGTTTGAAAGATACAACTGAAAGTTAAAGGCAAGTTATTTGGGTGAAAACTAACTTTTATAAATGTTTTTGCTAATCAGACAAAATGTATGAAATTTTAGGACGACCTGTGTCTGTAAAAAAAAACAAAAAAAAAAACTTTGCTGGACGATGCACAGACCGCCACTATCAGCTCCTAGGTACATTTGCACTGATAGTGATAGATCCTAATACATTGCAAACGAGAATTTAACCATAGTGGGACTTCAACACCAGCCATTAGCTGGCATTAAACAGACCCGCAATGGTTAGCAGCTAACTCTATATAACATTGCTTGGGCCGCTGTGCGGTTAACTTTCACATAATCCATACAGCTGTCCCAAGCATGGAGTATAAGTTATGCTAACCAGTATTACACCAGTATTACTTGTGGCTCTTGGTGTAACACCCTGTTAGTTCTGAGGCAACAACTCAAAATATCTTGCCCCCCCCAAAATTCACTTTTTTTAATAAGATCTCAAACTGTTTAATTGGTACACAGACTCAATCTCCCGGCTTTACAATACACACCTCCGGGTAGACACGCTAGCCATTTGCTGTAATGTTATCTGTCTGCTCAGTGAAAACGTACAGGGTGCTACACAAAGAGAATTCCTTAGCACTTGAATAGAGTCTTCTGGAACAGGTATATTTAAATGCTACGGGTTCCACAAATGTTTAGTCAGATGTGCAAAAAGGTGGGATGGTTGCACATAAAGAATCACTCCTCTTTAGTTTTGGGCATATAAGGAGGAAAATCAAATTGATATTTCAAAGGGTAACTAAACTTAAACATTTTAAATCCTAATGCGAAAGCTTTTCTCCCCAGAACACGTAAACAGTAAAAGATTCTTCTCTAGTAATTTGCATTTAGTACAAGTAAAAGATTCTGTAACAAAGAAGGCTTCCATGATGTCACCAGTGCAACTCATATCCCATGTTGGCTTCAAAGAGCCACACCCCCTGACCCCAGGATTCACAGTCTCGATGCACAGAGTTTCTAACGTCTGTTCTAGCGAAAGATAAAGTTTCTAAATGTACCTGTAATCATAGTTAAGTTGCTGGTGGCGTAATAATGTAAATGTAAAGGCTATGTTTTTAAGAACACAGCCCAAAAAGTCCAAATCCCCTAGTTTAATATGAAACAATACAACATAGTCTACAACCCGTGCTTATTGCTTTTTTGGGGGGGGGGGGTTGTGTGTTTCCATCATGTTTCTAGAAAAATATAACGTTTTTGCATATGTGCAGACTTTATATATATATAGCAGCTCTGTATATTTATCAACCAGCGTGAATTTCTGACAGCCTTCCTGGATCAATACAAAACAGCAAACTGATTTTATGGACATTTACTAAAATGTACTTGCATTGATTGCAGTGGGGCCACACTTGCCCATGCAAAGGGCTGGTTTTGAAAACAAAAAAAACATTGGGGCACCGGTTCAATTCCTCAGGCTTACTTTTCTCTACCTAGTATCCCTTGTGGCATAGAGGAACAAAGCTTTCTTTTTAGCAAGACACAGAATAGAAGGTTGCAGGTTCCATTCCCCATACTTACTGAAATGCCAATGGCTACTAGTATGTGAAAAAGTCCCATGGCTACCAGTATTAAATGAAATGCCCACGGCTACCATTATTTAATGAAATGCCCATGGCTACCAGTATGTGATGAAATGCCCAGAACTACCAGTATGTGATGAAATGCCCAGAACTACCAGTATGTGATGAAATGCCCAGGACTACCAGTATGTAATGAAAATACCAGTATGCTACCAGTATGTATTTCTGTCTACACCTCTGTCTGTCTATTTCTCTGTCTTTCTTTTTATAACTTCCAGGCTTTTTTTTATCTATCTCTGTTTGTCTCTATAAAATACCCACTTTCAAATCATTTATAGATTAAATAGAAGCGGCCCCAACACATGTGGCACCCCACTGTATGTCTTTATGCAACCTCCAGTACTATGTTACTATGTAACTGTTATACAGACATTATGCATTAGGCTAAAGTTCTAAGCGTGCCTCAGTGTTCTGTACTGGGGCTACTGTTATTTAATCTATTTATAAATGGCTTGGAAGTGTGTACTGAATGCAAGGTCTCCGTCTGCTGATGACAACAAACTATGTAGAGCTTTGAAAATTTCAAATGATGTGCAATTTCCTCAAGAAGACATTGATAATCAAAATGGGCAGCAGAGTGACAGATTTGATTAAATATCGATAAATGTAAGGGGATTTAATAATACTTGTGCCATTTCCCTTACCCCCTATTCTGTGTGGAGTTTTTTTGCCTTCCTCTTGAACAACTGTTAGGTAGGATTAAAAGATGTGAACACTGGGAAATTTGTTTTTTTAAATTGCCCATTACTAGAAATAATATAATATAATTCTTCCTAATTTCACTGTACCATTTTATGTTAATCTGTCCCCTATTTCCTTAGATATCTAGTTGGAAACATCTTACATTTCAGCTGTCAATCAAGTGCTTTAGTATCAAACTCTTTCATTAAGTAGTCCTTACTCTGAGGTGGTGTGTGTGTTGCTCCATGAATTCAAACCAGCACGTGTTTTGCTTAGAAGCAGTATCCCCCCACTCCAACTTCCATCTGACCTGACTTTTTACCACAAACCAACTGCCAAAACTGCAAACTGCAGTCCAACTCACCATTCCAGCAACAGCAAAACTGCTCACAAAATAATAGTTTATGACAGCAAGGCACTTGATTGAAAGCTGAAATTTAAGATGTTTTAGACTGGCTACCGTATATGCTCAAATATAGAATCAAGAATTATAGCTTCCAGTAATGGTCAATTTAAAATAACTTTTTTCAGTATAGAAACTTTACTTGTAAACCGTGCTTACCCTGTGCTATCTATCCCAGTGAGACTGACATTAAATCCCCCCCCCAATAGAGTTTAAAGGACATGTCCACCCCCAAAACTATAATCCCCCCAACTACTGGCCCCACCATCTAGTGTAGTTTAATCCTTACCTCACATCCCAGCTCCATAAGGTTCTCCTGTAGTCCCCCCCCAAAGTCCCAAAAACTGCCCACCAGGAGGATAGCAGAGTCTATATAGGACTCTGCCTCCTACCTGGCCTCTGGGAGAAGTTTGGCATGCGTACTGCAGCCCTTCTCCCCCTCCTTCCCCCTCCCTCTCAGGATTCCCTCCCCCTAGCGTAAAACCCTTTAGCTATATGATTCCCCCTGTCCCCCCAGCCCCAACCGCTCTATTTATATTCTTAGAAAGCTCCCCAAACTTTACTTACCTTCCCTCTTTCCCCCGCCGAAATGAACTCCCGGCAGCCGCGTCCGTGATTGGCTGCCGCTCAGCCAATCACAGACGCGGCTGCCGGTCCCGCCCCTCTGCTTGCATTTTCTCACAAGCAGAGGGCTGGCAGCGTGGCGGAGGAAAGAGGGGAGGTATGTAAAGTTTGGGGCACTTTCTAAGAGTATAAATAGAGCGGATGGGGCTGGGGGGACAGGGGGAATCATATATGCAAAATTGGTTTTTAGGATGGACATACCCTTTAAAATCTCCAACCCTCTAGCCATCTTTTTTTCTCCAAAACAGCTGCACCATTATCAGTGAGGTGCAACCCATCATTACTAAAGTGCCTGTAACCTCAAATTCCAAATGGACAACCCACTCGCACCCGACACAGACATGGGTACCCTGGAACGACTGCTCCAAGTTCCTATACATGTGGCAGGGTGCACATTGCATGGTATCAACAAAATTTACTCACGAGTCATCTCACAATATGCAGATTTTTTTTTTTACAACCTTATGAGTCAGCACAGATATATTAACAAAGGACAAATTATGAGAAGAACAGAGACTTTTTTGATGAATTACATTTAAAAAAATTACATTTTAATTATTATAAATTATAATATCTTCAAACAAAAACACAAGGCACCAAATTTATCCCAAGTTGTGGTCATTTTTTAATTAGCACAAACATTTTTAATCTTTTAATGTTTTTTTAGCTATTGATATATCACAATTTTTAACCCTTTTCAGTGGCAGCAGAATTTTGTTTGCGCTCCGTGCCAGCAGAATTTTCAGGATTTTGCCCTAATCGATTATAGACTAATTTTACAGTAGAAACCCCCCCAGTAAATCAGGAATACTATACATTGTTTTTTTCAGCACAAAGCTACTTTAACATGGTAACAAAAATGTGTAACTTTTCTGGACATTTTACCGGAATTATGGGAAAATATGTAAAAAAATAAAATAAATAAATGTGCAAATTTTCATGGATTTTTCCATTTTACTCAACCTTAAGGTTACACACAAAAATCTTTTTTTTTACAATGATACCGGATATATATAGGTACACTACTGTTTCTGCACAAGAGACCACCCCCAAACTAAAACTGCAAGAATACTACACCAAACTGAAATACATAACCACTTCTGAGGTTTAACATAGAACATCTACCAAATTAACTAAAATATCCCCACAAGTGAAATATTTTTAGAAACTACATACCCGCAGGATTTTACGTGTAAGGTAAGTTTGGATCAAAATGCAAATACCCGGGCGTAGCTCTTCATCCAATTGTAAGTTATTTTCTCACATTTTCTTTTTTTTCCTCAACTGTAAAATTAGAGACAAAGTCAAATGCGAACTTCAGCTAAAATCTGGAGAGAAAAGTTCAAAAGCATCTCAAATATGAAAGCCTAACCCCTCCCGAATAAAATGGTATGCCCCATTCATGGGTGTACCTGGAGACATGGCTACCAACTAACCCAAAGGGGGAAAAATGTCAAATGGCAGTAACAGCAAAAACAAATAGCCAGCTCTCTACTTAAACAGTATGCAGTTTTTCCACAAAACATCCCCTAACTCAGAAATACCCCCAAAAACTATATATTCCTGGAATCAACACACCTTCAGCTATGTTACGCATCAATGGTATGGGCGCAGTTTTCACAGAAGTTTGCAGAAGTTTTTTTGCAGCTTTTCTGAAAAAATTAACATAAAACAACATTCAAAAGGTAGAAATAATGCCAAAACCCCATGGAATATAAAATAAAGTTACCAAATATCAATCCCCCAAATGTCCTGAATCAAACGGTATACCATATGCATGGTTACACACGCGGACGAGAAAGCAAAAAGCCACCAACTCTGAATTTGAACAGTCTGCAGTTTTTCCCACAAAACACCAGCATAACTCAGAAATACCCCCAACAAACTATATATTCCTGTAAACTACATACCTTCAGCTACATAACACTGTAGTTCTTTCATTAATACCATCTATGTTGTGGGCGCAATGTTCTTTGTAGAAGTTCACACTGTTCCTGAAAAATGAACAAAAATCAACTTTCGAAGGTAGAAATCATGCCAAAACCCCATGGAATGTAAAAAAGTTACCAAATATCTACTAACTCAAATTGGAAGCAGGCACAAGTGCAATTACAAGAAAAAAATCAAAGTGCTCTGTAATTTAAACACTTATTCCTACACTTTTTCAAAGGAAACAGCCCCAAAACTTGAAAATACCTCCCACAAACTATATATTTTTGGAATCTACACACCTTTAGCTACGTTACTGTGCCAAACTTTCATACATACATGAAGAATTCCAGAGCAGTAATCCAAATAACTCTGTTTTTATGAGATTTTGTGAACAACAAAATAAGAAGATTCAAAGGTTGAAATCCTACCTAAACCCACCTGACAAGCAAAAAACCCCACTAAATGTCAATCTCCCACATGTCCTGAATCAAACAGTATGCCATATGTGTGGGTGCAAACAGAGACATAGCCACCAACTAGCTCAAATGGGATGCATGCACAAGTGCAATTACAAGAAAAAATCAAAGTGCTCTGTAAATTTGAACAGCCCAAAACTTGGAAATACCCCCCACAAACCATTACCATATTTTTGGAATCTACACACCTTCAGCTTCGTAACTGTACCATACTTGCATACATACATGAAGAATTCCAGACACAAATCCATAGAACTCTGAGCTTTTAGAAGATTTTGTGAAAGAATAAAATAAGATCCTACCTAAACCCACTTGACAAGTAAAAAAGACCAAAACACTAAAAATCAAACATGCCCTGAACCAAACGGTATGCCATATGCATGGGTTCACACAGAGACATGGCCACCAACTAACTCAAATGGGACGCATGCACAAGTGCAATTACAAGAAAAAATCAAAGTGCCCTGTAATTTGAACAGCATGCTCTTTTTCAAAGGAAACATCCCCTAACCTTGGAAATGCCCACCACAAGCAAACCCCCCCACTAAATGCCAATCTCCCACATGTCTTGAATCCAACTGTATGCCATATATGTGGGTGCACACAGAAACATGGTCACCAACTAGGTCAAATGGGATGCATGCACAAGTGCTATTAAAAGGAAAAAAAATCAAAGTGCTCTATAAATTTGAACAGCCCACATGTTTTCAAAGAAAACAGCCCGAAACTTGGAAATACCCCAACAAACTATATATTTTTGGAATCTAAACACCTTCAGCTACATACCTATGCCATGGTTTCATACATACATGAAGAATTCCAGACGCTGTCATCCATAGAACTCCGTGCTTTTAGGAGATTTTGTGAAAAAATAAAATAAAAAAAGGTTGAAATACTACCTAAACTCAATAGACAATAAAAAAAAAAACAATAAATGGTAATCTCCCACTTGTCCTGAATCTATGCCATATGTGTGGGGGCAAACAGAGACAGGGCCACCAACTTGCTCAAATGGGACGCATATACAAGTGCAGTTATAAGTAAAAAAAAAATAATCAAAAAACGCCCCCCCCCACGCACACACTCTCCCCCTTTTAGCGATATTTTAGTGAAAACTGGTTGTTACTGAGGATCGCACATTTTACTGTTCCTAAAAATTCAGAGCAGATGTGGACCACTTTTAAAGGGATATTAAACTATAACATTTCATACGGGATATAACTATAGTGATACCGTTATATACGGGATATAACTATAGTGATACCGTTATATACGGGATATAACTTACTTACTGCTTGAATAAGGTGGTAGGAATTGTTTGAGTAAACTCAAAGCACTGGATTACTAAAACAAATACTTGTGTTTAAAAAACACTGTTACCTGTGGAGCGGGGGCTGGTAGGAGACAAAGGAAAGGTTTTTTTTTTTCTCTCTCTCTCTGATTGGATGGGGGTGTAACTAATTTTTGGAATCTGAGGTACAGAGTCTAAGGGGTAAACTTGCAGCATTGCAGGACTTGGCAAACCTGGGGGAAATGCAGGTACTGGCAGGGGCCAGTAAACTGGTGGGTGGAGATGGGGCAGATAAGGTGGAGAAGGAAGATAGATTTGTAAGGGTCACCAGGGGAAGTAGGGGACGGAAGGATAGGGGGGCTTCTTCCCAGCTGGTCGATCCCAACAGATTTGCCATTTTAGGTGAAGATGTGGAGGACGATGGCTCGGAAGCAGCATGTATGGAGCGGGCCTTTCCCTTGAGCACCCAGGGGACGGCCATCTCCAATACAAGGGAGGGAGAACTGGGGGCTAGGAAGGATAGACAGGTGGTAGTGGTAGGGGATTCTATTATTAGAAGGGTAGATAGGGTAATCTGTCGCCAGGACCCTGCATGCCGAACAGTGTGTTGTCTGCCTGGTGCTAGCGTTCGACATGTGGTGGATCGTGTAGACAGATTATTGGGTGGGGCTGGGAGTGACCCGGCGGTCTTGGTTCACATTGGTGCCAATGACAAAGTTAGAGGTGGAGGTGAGGTCCTTAAAAATGATTTCCGAGAATTAGGGGCCAAGTTAAAAGCAAGGACCTCCAGGGTAGTGATTTCAGAAATACTACCGCAGCCACGTGCTACGCTAGGGAGGCAACGGGAGCTCAGGAGTATAAATGCGTGGCTAAGGGAGTGGTGTAAGGAGATGGGGTTTGGGTTTTTAGAGAACTGGGCTGACTTTTCTGTTGGCTACAGGCTCTTTAGTAGTGACGGATTGCACCTCAATGGTGGTGGTGCAACTGTTTTGGGGGAGAAGATGGCTAGGGGGTTGGAGGAGATTTTAAACTAGGTATGGGGGGGGAGGGAACGTTTAACTACACAGGGGTAGATAGAGAAGTTAGGGATCTGGGGGCTAGTAACACAACGGAGGGAGGAGAAGGAGGAGGGGGGAGCATAGAGGATAAGGAGGCATGTACGACCATGTATGGAAGTAAATCAATTGATAATCTAAAATGTATGTTTACAAATGCAAGGAGTCTGGCTGGAAAAACCGGCGAACTTGAAATAATAGCGTTAAAGGAAAGGTATGATGTAATTGGTATAGCAGAATCATGGCTTAATGATTCACACGACTGGACAGTAAATATTGAAGGGTACTCCTTATTTAGACATGACCGAGTTAATAAGAAAGGAGGAGGAGTATGTATGTATGTTAAACAGGAATTGAAGCCAAATTTAAAAGATGGAATAGATGGGGGAGCAAACGATGCGGCAGAAACATTATGGGTGGAACTGTGTACAGGAAGCAAGAAGGTAGGTAAATTAATTGTTGGAGTGTGTTATAAGCCGCCAAATGCCGGGGAAGAGGTGGAAATGAATCTCCATATGCAGTTGGCGAAGGCTGCTGGTATGGGGCATGTTCTGGTTATGGGGGATTTTAACTACCCTGAAATAGATTGGAGTAATGGAACTGCCAGCACCTCAAAAGGTATAAAGTTCTTAAATTTCCTATATGAGCATTTTCTTTCACAGATGGTAGAAGTTCCTACTAGAAAGAATGCGTTGTTGGATCTGGTGATATCTAATAACCCAGAGCTCATTTTGGAGATGAAGGTAATGGGAAGCTTAGGGAATAGTGACCATGATATAGTGTCATTTAATAGTTGCAGAAAACTAAAGTGCACTGGCTTAACAAAAACTTTTAACTTTAGGAAAGCTAATTTTATGCTTTTAAAGGAATCGCTCCTGCTCATAGACTGGGGGGAACTGTTTCTAGGTAAAGATACTGAGCAGATGTGGACCACTTTTAAAGGGATATTAAACTATAACATTTCAGGAGAGGTTTCTTTACAGTGAGAACGGTGAAACTGTGGAACTGTCTTCCAGCGGAGGTGGTAATGGCAAGTTCATTGAATAACTTTAAAAAAGGCCTGGATAAGTTTCTAAAACTAAAAAATATTGAGAATTACTGGTATTAATGCATATAGATCTGGTTGATCCAGGGATACTTTCCGATTGCCGTTTGGAGTCAGGAAGGAATTTTTTCCCCCCTTTTTTAGCTGGGGTTTTTTGCCTTCCTCTGGATCAACTGTTAGGTAGGGTTAAAAAAAAAAAAAAAAAAAAAAGATAGGTTGGACTTGATGGACGAATGTCTTTATTCAACCTTAATTACTATGTTACTATGTTACTATGTAATTTGTTTTGTTTTTTTTGGTACCGATGAAAAATTTCGTAATAAAATAGGCATAATTTCTCTTGAAATCAGACAAATAACATTGTGAAGCTTGCCCATTTTCCAATTTGAAATCCGATCATAAAAACCCCTCCCCGGAAATCGTTTTCCAGGAAGTGATTTTTCATTCATTGGCAAAGATCAAAAATTTAAATAATTTGGTGATCAAAAGTGATCACCAAATTTTTTGCTAAGTAGCAAAGGCAAAAAAATCAAAACAAAAAAAGTAGAAAAAAATCCTATTTGTATAGTATTTGAGTTTGAATAAAGACATACGTCCATCCAGTCCAACCCATCTAGCAATATCCTCATTTCCTGCCTATCTGTTGATCCAGAGGAAGGCAAAAAAAACAAAAAACTCGCCAAATTTATAAAAGGGGAAAAAAATTCCTTCCTGGCAATCGGAAATTACCCTGGATCAACTCTAATTTATGTATCAATACCAGTAACTTGCAACATTCCTTGTTTGCAGAAACTCATCCAGCTTTTTTTTTTTTAAACTGACCAATGAACCTGCCATAACAACGTCCATTGGAAGACAGTTCCAAAGTTTTACCGTTCTCACAGTGAAACCCTTTCTGAACTTGAAGCCTAAATGTTTTTTCTTCAAGTCTTAAGGGATGTCCACGTGTCCTATGACATGCTCTATTGGTGAACAATGCCCCAGATAGTTTATTGTATGGTCCGTTAATGTATTTATACACAGTAATCATATCCCCACGCAAGCGCTTTTTCTCCAGCGTACATAATTGTAACTTTTATAGTCTCTCTTCATATTCAAGCTCCCCCAATCCCTTTATTAATTTAGTTGCCCTTCTCTGAACCCTTTCCATTTCAAAGATGTCCTTTTTGTACACAGGATTCCAAAATTGCACTGCATATTCCAAATGAGGCCTTACCAATGCTTTGTAAAGAGGGAGAATTACATTTTCCTCCCTTGAATCCATAGCTCTCTTTATACAAGACAATACCATACTGGCTCTGGCTGTTGCTGCCTGGTACTGCTTGCTTCCTTTAAGTTTGTTATCCACCAAAACTCCAATATCCCTTTCCAACAGGGATTCACTTAACACAGAGCCATTTATAGTATAAACAGCACAAGGATTTTTAAGTCCAAAATGCATCACCTTACATTTATCAACATTGAATCTCATCTGCCACTTAGTAGCCCAATGTGACAATCTATCTACATCCCCCTGCAACGATTGCGCAGGTTTTTAATGGTCGACAAAGTTTTGTGTCGTCCGCAAACACAGAAACCTTGCCACTTCCAAATCATTAATAAATAGATTAAATAGAAGCGGCCCCAGCACAGAACCCTGTGGCACCCCACTTAGAACTTTAGTCCATAATGATGAAGCCCCCTTAACAACTACTCTCTGCATCCTATTCATTAACCAATTTTCTATCCATGTACAAATGTGAATCCCCAGACCAACAGACCTTAGCTTATACATTAGTCACCTACGGGGGACTGTATCAAAAGCCTTTGCAAAATCCAAGTAAACTACATCTACTGCTATGCCAGAGTCTAAATTTCTACTTAATTCCTCATAAATGCCAAGCAAGTTAGTTTGACAAGATCTATCCCTCCTAAACCCATGCTGGTTACTACTTAGAATGTCGGTCCTTGAAACTTGCTCTAGAACATGTTCACTTTAAACTTTTCAGGATCTTCCCCACCACTGAAGTTAAACTTACAGGCCTGTAAATACCCGGCTGGAATGACTACCCTTTTTGAATATTGGAATAGCATCAGGCTTTATTCTAATCCAGAGGAACACCTCATGATGTAATCTGCAAAAATAAGAAACAATGGCCTAGATAAAACTGAACTTTTATTTTATCCAGTCCAGGAGATTTATTAATATTAACCTTATTTAGTTCTTTCTGTACCATATCCTCATTTAACCAAAGTGCACTTGAATATTTTATACCATTATTGCTACTATACTCTATGATATCTGTACTTGGATCTTCAATAATGTATACAGAGGGGAAAAAAAATATTCAAGACATTTGCTTTATCGCCATCCTCCGTAACTAACGTATCCCCATTAATTAATGGTGCCACATTCTCAGTCCTCATCTTCTTACTATTAATATACTCAAAAAAATGTTTAGGCTTAGTGATGCTTTGTTCAGCTATCCTAACTTCATTATTAATTTTAGCTAGTTTGATTGCTTTCTTACACTCCTTGTTACAGTTTTTATAATCCCTAAAGGCCCTTCCGTTCCCTCTGACTTAAAGGTTTTAAATGCCTTTTTTATTCCTTTCCATTTGCCTCTTTACATCAGAATTCAGCCACATGGGCGCTTAAAATCCCCTTAAACACTTCTGTTCAGTACCTTTACCTGATAATACATTATTCCAGTTGAAATTCTGAAGAGCTGCTTTTAACCTGGGAAAATTTACCTTCCCGAAATTAAAAGACTTTGTTAACCCAGCGCAGTTTTTCTTTTGATAAAGTCCAAACGACACTATTTCATGGTCACTATTTCCTAAGCCTCCAGTTACTTTTAGATCTATAATGTGCTCCACGATGTTAGATATTACCAGATCCAACAGAGTTCCTTTTCTAGCAGGAACCTCAACCACCTGTGAGAGAAAATTATCCTGCAGCAAATTCTGGAACTCAACGCCTTTTTCTGTGATCGCAGTTCCACCACACCAATCAATTTCAGGGTAATTAAAGTCCCTCATAATGAGCACACTCCCAAAACTTGCAGCCCTTGCCAACTGCATATGAAGTTCACTCACCTCCACTCCACTGCATTTGGCAGCTTATAGCAGACACCAACAATGACATTACCCCCTTTTCTGTTGCCTAATTCCACACATATTGCCTTCATTTTAACATTCATATCGCCAGTTATCACTTCTTTTATATTTGGCTTCAATTCTTTTTTAACATAAACACATACTCCTCCCCCTTTCCTTTTTCCTCTGTCCTGCCTAAACAAGGCATATCCTTCTAAATTTACAGCCCAGTCATGAGAACTGTTCAACCACGTTTCTGCTATACCTATTACATCATACTTTTCATTCAACTCCATAATTTCCAATTCACCCATTATGTCAGCTAGGCTTCTCGCATTTGCAAACATACATTTTAGATTATGATCCTGTAATTTATTCATACACTTTAATACACATGCCTCCCTATCCTCTATGCTAGCCCCACCCCCCCTTCCACCCATCCTTAGTTCCTCCTCCTTTGTATCAGAGATGGCAGATAAATGAACCAAGGTAATTTGTAAGGACTTTCTGTGATGCATATGTGATATGTCTGGTGAGAGTTTGCGTTTATCATCCTTAGATAGGGTAAAGGTTATGAGCTTTCACTATGTGTGTCGTTTTAATATGATTTATAAACCGTAACAGAGATATCATTGTTTTTTGTTGTTATGAGCTTTTCATTATAAGCAACATGAACACAAAATATATGTTGCAAATAATGTATCTTAGTCAAGGACAGTACAATATGTTTGTTCTGTTCAGTGTCCAAAAATGATAATGTGACTATGATGTATTTCTAGATCAACAAACAATTGAGAAAAATACCATGACTCAATATAGCGAGTCATAGGAGGATGTTACAGCTGTATATCGGTTATCCAATCAAGTTTTAGACGAATATGTGCACAAGCTGTGCATGAAGTAAAGAACCAATCAGCATATAACACTTGATTATGATTGACATTTTTTGGTAATAAAAGGGGAGCAGAGAAGATTCTATTGTTTTCTTTTCTGTTCGCACTTACACATTTACCGGATATAATTAAATCATTGTATAATCATAATATTGATTGCATTTTGGTTGTTATAATCAATAAATTGATTACATTGGTTTTATCACCAGCTTGGTGTTCTTATTGACTTTTGGTTAAAACTGGCATGGAGATTGTATTGCTTATTGGGTGTCAAGTTTCAGTGGGCATACTTGCATTGTTTAGGCAATACACCTTCCATACTGGGGTTACCTTGAGGTGGTTGGAAGGCTTTTCCCTTTTATACATAAAATTGTAACTAAAACCCCCATGTTTTTTCGGTTTGAACTAGCACAGATATTATAATATTATATCTGGCCCAAGGAATGTGCATCAATCATCTTTTTTTATGTTTGTTATAATGTTTTGGTCAGATCAGTAGCACTTTCACTATATGTTATAGTAATTTTGCCATAGGTGTGCTCCCACAGCCCCCCCTTTTGTGTAGGACTTAATATAGTCTTAATATGGAGTTACCCTACAGAATAGCTTGAGGAGTTCATTCTTAACCTTAAAAAAGTATCCAAGAAATTTTAAAGATTGAAAGCACAATCAGTAATGGTAATGGTGTTCTTGGACCTCTTGATTCAAGTAATTGATGGTGCTTTAAGGACCAAAATGGATAGACTAATTCTTAATTGTTTAACTATTAATTTTAATAATTGTACGAAGAATTGCTGGTTGAGTAATGTCCCTCTGGGGCAGTTACTACGTATTATGGAATTGCTCCAATCACGATAACTATAAGTACAGAGTATTATGACACAGTAGAGATTTAAAGGGACACTAAACTCCCCTAAAGCCAGAAAAATAACTATTTGCCATTCGTTTGTATTATTCACAGGGACCCGAGAACGCTTATTCTCACCTCCCTGTGAATAATATTACTCGGGGAACCTGAAACTTGCCTTACAGCTGATCCACTCGCAGCCGCTCTTTAACTGACAGCCGCTCTGTCCCGACCGCGCGCCCTATCTTAGGCGCATGTGGGCCAATACAAAAGATAGGGCACGTGATCAGGAGAGAACAGCTGTTCAGTGAAGGAGCGGCTGCGAGTGGAGCGCGGTAAGGTAAGTTCCAGGTCCCCCGAGCGTAATATTATTCACAGGGAGGTGAGAATAAGTATTCTCACCTCCCTGTGAGTAATAAAACGAATGGCAAATAGTTATTTTTTTTCTTGCTTTAGTTTGCCTTTAAGACAAACAAGAAAAGATGGTCAATGCACATTCCTGGGCCCCATATACTATCATAAGATCTGTGCTAGTGCAAACAGTAAAAACAAGGGGATTTTTAGTTACAATTTTATGCATAAAAGTGAAATGCCTTCCAACCACTTCAAGGTAGCCCCAGTATTAGAAGGTCCTAACAAATTACCATGGGTCATTTATCTGAGCTAACACTCTCTGCTTGGTTGCATTTTCGTGGGTAGATTGTCTACCTGCCCTTGCATTGGATAAGTATTGAAGGCTATCACTTCCCCCCCACCTACTGGCTTTTAACAAGGAGGGATAGTTAATTTTAATAGTTGTTAGAAGAAGCGCTGGTTGAGTAATGTTCCTCTGGGGCAGTTACTACGTATTATGGAATTGCTCCAGTCATGAGGACTATAAAGTACAGAGTATTATGACACAGTAGAGATTTAAGGACAGAGTACCAACAGGAGGTGAGAGCTTGAGAAAAAGGAAACAATAGAGATTGTAAGCACTTACAACATCCTAAAAACAATGATAAGAAGGGAGACAAATATAAAGCAAAAATAGTATTAGAATATACTAAGGATGTAGGTAGACTACTAAGCTTTGTTATAAAGCATATCCTTAATAAAAATTCTAAGATATTTAACTTTATTTTATTGGTATTATATAGCGGTATTCAGTACTTTTAACATTCACATACACTTTAAAACATGTATACATGTCCTTAAGAGAATTTATATATGCACTTCTTCAATGTGTTAGTTATGTCTGCACTGATTTGATGTTTATTATTTGAAATGTTGATGGCTATTACTTGAAATGTTTGCTCTGATTAAAAGGAGTTAATAAATCAGGTTTTAATGAACACTCCTTATTTTACCTAAATTACATTAGAGGAAATAAAATGTGGAAAAGACCATATGAGTGCACCGGACATTTATTCACTATTATAGATATATAAATATCATATATATCCGTTCAGAGCAGTAAATCTATATTCAATTTAGGCTGATGAGGGCTATATAAAATTATACAACAAACTGGCATAGCATTTATGTGAAAATATCAAAATGAAAAGCAGAATAACGCATAACATCTAAAATTAAATTTAAAGGGCATGTCCACTCCCAAAACTAAAATTTCCCCCACTGTGCAGTGTTTAAAAATCCTTACCTTACCACTCTGCTCCAAATGGTTCTCCTGCAATGTCTGTCCAAAGTCCCAGAAAGAAAGAGTAGGAGGCTGGCTGTGAGTGAAAAGGTTTTCACCTCTTACCTTTCCTCTGAGAGGTTTCTGGCTTGCCCACTGCAGCCATTTCTCCAACCTCCCTCACTCTCGATCTCTGTTTGCTGCCTGGTGCCCTAGCTTTAAATACTTTTGCTGTAGTATAGTGGACTCCATCCCACCGCCAACCGCCATATTTGTTTGCAAAAAAAAAAAAAAAAAAAAAGAATCGGTAATGTACTTACAGAGCCTAGTTCCCCTGGCTTTCTGCACTATAGGCAGCCACGCCTGAGATTGGCTGCCTCTCAGCCAATAACGCCAATAACAGAGGAGGCTGCCGGTTCAGCCATCTGATTGCAATTTTCTGCAAACAGTGGGCAGGGTCTGAACGCCGGGGGAAAGAAGCTCTGTAAGTACCTTTCTCTTTTTTTTTTTTGCAAACAAATATTGCAGTTGGGGATGGGGTAGTGTCCACTACATTACAAAAAAAGTTTATATGAGAGGTGTAGATAACCTTTAAGTAAACAAAAAAAATGGTAGCATTATACTTACGAAGAATGACGTGCGTGATAACGAATGCAAATATAAACACCGTCAGAAATGAGAGTGATAAAATGAACATGTAAAAAAATCTGTAGTTTCTTTTTCCCACGCAGTTTCCCACCCAGGGGCAATGGTGATCAAAGCGTTCTGAAAAATGGCAAAACAAAACATACAAAAAAGAACTTATTAAGTAAATAATTTTACACATTCAATCAAGAATGCGAACCAGATGGAAAACATTTAATCCAAGCCTATTTTAAAAACATCAGACAATTTTCTTATGTTTCAGAAATGGAAGTTTAAAAGAGAAAAAAAAAAAGGCAATACCAGATCAGATTAAAATCAAAAAGGGATTTTACATTTAGATTGTTACATTTCTAACAAAGAATGTAGTGAAATAAATTGTTAAAAGACATCTACGGGATGGAGAATTTAGCAGTATACAGTAGGTCTTTCTAGTTAATCCCTAGTAAATTAAATTTGCAGTACAGAAAGGTATGCACATCTAGACAATTCCTTTCACATATACAGGCACAAACTGACATTTTTACAAAGGCACATTCCCATAAAGAGGCACAGAGTTGTGCATAAACACACACAACTGTGCACCCTTGTTTGGCTTAACATTAGGAGAAAACCAAGTTCTGCTTTCCACTGCATTACAGGATTCAAATGTAAACTATAGGCTCAGTTTTTAATCTGCACAGCCCTGAAAATTACATTTATTAACTGCTCCAATCAAATAATCTCTAAGCCTTACCAATAATACATCCTGTATACGGCCATAAGCAGAAAGAAGCTTTAAAAATTCCTTTGTGTTTCAGCCTTACTCAGCCCTCCCCATTCGGCCCAGAGCAGGACAACCAATATGTCTTTACAGCGATCATATTTGAACCAGAGGAAACTACCTTGCACAAGTACACCAAGTACTCTTAACTGCAAATAAGGACTTTAAAGACTGTGCTAACATTGCTCCTATAAGAAGTCAAATTGGACATTGGCCTATTTAAATGCAGTCTCCAGAAAGTGCCAATTAGCTAGGGAGATGGAAAATAGACTCTCCACAGAAAAGGACCCCTTCGCCTCAATAGCAGCAGATATAGCCAATTTAAAACAAATGGCTGCTTCACAAGCAAAATTGAATGATCTTGAGAATTTATACCATAGACAGAATTTCCAATTTTTGTGGTTCCCGGTGGGAGTAGGTGTACTTGCCTGAATTATTCTTGGAGACCTGGCTTAGAGAAGTTTGATCCTGTCAATTCATCAGCTGTTTTCAGGAGTATCCTTCAATATTTACAGTCGTCATGTGAATCATTTAGCCATGTTTCTGCTATACTGATCACATACCTTGCTTTTAAAGCTATAAGTGTTGTTACAATAAATAATTGTGAATTCACCTGATTAGTGTGCTTCCCCATATCTTTCTTGTGCTAGAGAACTTTCTGGTCCCTGGAGTGGAGGGCTAGGGGAACTGCACCTATCTACTTTTCTGGCATACAGCCAACACCGGTGTGCTGGAGTGTTCCTTAGACTGTATTGAAATAGAGGTGTACCATATCAGCCCAGAGAACAGATTGATTAATGGCACAATTATGTGTCCCAGGACTGGGCAAGATATGTTGTTACATTGCTATACTCATAGGACCAACTGTTTAAACTTAAGGTATGGAGAATTATACAGTGATGTGAAAAACTATTTGCCCCCTTCCTGATTTCTTATTCTTTTGCATGTTTGTCACACTTAAATGTTTCTGCTCATCAAAAACCGTTAACTATTAGTCAAAGATAACATAATTGAACACAAAATGCAGTTTTAAATGATGGTTTTTATTATTTAGTGAGAAAAAACAACTCCAAACCTACATGGCCCTGTGTGAAAAAGAAATTGCCCCCTGAACCTAATAACTGGTTGGGCCACCCTTAGCAGCAATAACTGCAATCAAGCGTTTGCGATAACTTGCAACGAGTCTTTTACAGTGCTCTGGAGGAATTTTGGCCCACTCATCTTTGCAGAATTGTTGTAATTCAGCTTTATTTGAGGGTTTTCTAGCATGAACCGCCTTTTTAAGGTCATGCCACAACATCTCAATAGGATTCAGGTCAGGACTTTGACTAGGCCACTCCAAAGTCTTCATTTTGTTTTTCTTCAGCCATTCAGAGGTGGATTTGCTGGTGTGTTTTGGGTCATTGTCCTGCTGCAACACCCAAGATCGCTTCAGCTTGAGTTGACGAACAGATGGCCGGACATTCTCCTTCAGGATTTTTTGGTAGACAGTAGAATTCATGGTTCCATCTATTACAGCAAGCCTTCCAGGTCCTGAAGCAGCAAAACAACCCCAGACCATCCCACTACCACCACCATATTTTACTGTTGGTATGATGTTCTTTTGCTGAAATGCTGTGTTACTTCTACGCCAGATGTAACGGGACACGCACCTTCCAAAAAGTTCAACTTTTGTCTCGTCGGTCCACAAAGTATTTTCCAAAAAGTCTTGGCAATCATTGAGATGTTTTTCAGCAAAATTGAGACGAGCCTTAATGTTCTTTTTGCTTAAAAGTGGTTCGCGCCTTGGATATCTGCCATGCAGGCCGTTTTTGCCCAGTCTCTTTCTTATGGTGGAGTCGTGAACACTGACCTTAATTGAGGCAAGTGAGGCCTGCAGTTCTTTAGATGTTGTCCTGGGGTCTTTTGTGGCCTCTCGGATGAGTTTTCTCTGCGCTCTTGGGGTAATTTTGGTCGGCCGGCCACTCCTGGGAAGGTTCATCACTGTTCCATGTTTTTGCCATTTGTGGATAATGGCTCTCACTGTGGTTCGCTGGAGTCCCAAAGCTTTAGTAATGGCTTTATAACCATAACTCAGGAGTGATAAACCTCAGTTAAGTTATTTTTTAACAAGGGGGGGCAATCACTTTTTCACACAGGGCCATGTAGATTTGGAGTTTTTTTTCTCACTAAATAATAAAAACCATCATTTAAAACTGCATTTTCTGTTCAATTATGTTATCTTTGACTAATAGTTAACGGTTTTTGATAAGCAGAAACATTTAAGTGTGACAAACATGCAAAAGAATAAGAAATCAGGAAGGGGGCAAATAGTTTTTCACATCACTGTATTATTCTATATTGGCTGTTGGAGAGGACGGTAAGTAAACATTAGAGACTCCTATGGCACGTGTTCTGTCTGGATATGTCCAGCACTGTTTTTTTAAGAGGGGCAAGAATTATTGATTTTTTTTAATCCCAAAATAGGATATATGATGCTCAAAAAAAACTGGCCTCCAAATATGATTGGAAAAACCATCATGATTTGAGAAATATTTCTCAAAACACAATTGGTTAAGATTTTTTTTTTAATTATTGATATTGAATAAGATAAGGTGTTATATACATTTCAAGATATATTGTTGTACATAAATAAAATAAATATAATTTAACAGCACATGGTTTCTGTGTGGTTATTTTCCAAATAAAACAAAGATCTGCGTACGACAGTTATTGCATTGTAAAACAGTTTAGCAATTTGAATCGTCTTGTATACACTTATTATGGAAGGGTAGGTGTAACTTTAATTAACAATATTAACAAACAATGTTCCATGGTTCATTACTTTCTTAAACCCCTAGTGGATTATTATATTTTATGGTTTACTACTTACTATGCCTGTGGGCTATTACTTCTCATATATTTTTGCAGTATCTCTTTTTGTTTATTTGTTCAGCCCCAGTTATCTTATTGTTAAAAATAGTAAGATGAGGCACTTATGTGTTTGGGCTTGTTTGATTTGTGTCTAGGTTGAGGAGTTGTTACATGTTATAGGGGACATACACCACTTGTCCCAGATATTATTAAATGTTTTTGGACAACCCCTATTCAGGTATACCATTCTTATATATGGTATATGGTCGTTTATGGCTGAGATCAGTGGGATTTGACCTTGTATCATTGCAAGTAGTTTTATAGCTGTGAATAGTGTGGTGCATAGGAATGTTCTATGATAGCTGTCCACCTGGAGATGTTGTTATATTTAGTAGGCGCACCTTTGGGTCCATTCCCACAGGGGAGCCCATTTCGTTGTGGAGAAATCTGATGATTTGTTTCCAATAGCTTTCTACTTTAGGGCAGGAACATAAACATGTGATAAAACATGCCTGGGTGGTCTTTGGCATTTTGGGCATATTGGGCTGCGGTTTGGAATGAATTTGGATAGTTGTATTGGTGTTAGGTAGGCTCGATGTAGGGTATATAGATGTGTCAGTTTGTCTGTGGCTTTTAGGAAATTCGTCTGTGTGCCGTCAGGGCTTCCTCCCATTCGGTATCTAGTAGGGGGCCTACGTCTTCCTCCCATGTGTGCTTTTTAAATGTAGGGAATTCCTGTGAGGGTGGGGACTGCAGATCTCTATATATGGTGGTTATGAGTTGTTTGGACCCAACAGTAAGGAGTATAGTTTATTTGAGGGTAGGTGTATAGGTTGCCCTTTGAACTGGATTTGTAGTGTGTGCCTAATTTGTAAATATCGAAAAAGCATGTGGTTGGGTAAGTCAAATTCTTTTTGGAGTTGGGTGAATGTTTTTATAGCGTTGACTAGTATTAGTTGACCTAATTTGGAGATGCTGAAGTTTAACCAGATTTCTGCCTCTGGAATTGTTTGAAATTCTTGCAGGTGGTTGTTGTTCCAAAGTGGGGTCTGTAAGTTGATGTGACGTATTTGCATTTTTGTCAATGCGGCGTCCCAAAGTTTTAGAGCTTGGTGTAGGATTAGATTAGTGCATGGAGTTGTGAGATGTGGAGTGCCCATACTGCCTTTGCTAAGCAAGTATAGGGGGTCTGGGAACATTGTTGCATCTGGGATTTGAGAGAGTTGTAGTATTATGTTGGATTAGGAGTGTCCCCAATGATAGAAATGTTTCAATTGTGAAGCTATATAATATAAGAGGGCGTGCCAATCCACCCAGGTCAAGTGGTTTGTTTAGTGTTTAGTCCATTGTATTTTTCGTTTTGCCTTTCCCCATACAAAGGGTTTTAATAGGGCGTCTAATTTTTTGAAGAATCTTAGGGGTATCCATATTGGGGAGTGCCATAAGATTTAAAGTATTTTCGGTAGTAGTACCGTTTTTATGAGGTTTATCCTGCCTATTACTCCATGGGGTAATTTGGTCCAAATTTGGGTTTTGTCTTTGATCATTTGTAGGAGAGGTTCTAAGTTTAAAGATGTGTAGTCTTTGGGATTATTGGATATGTAAATACCGAAGTATTTTAGTGTAGCGGTTCTTTTGAGTAGGAGGAGTTCAGTGGTTTTAGTTGGTGGGAATTGATCTATTGGAAGGATTTTTCCCATAATCACTAGGCCCGAATATGTGCCATGGCCGTCAATTATGTTGAGGGCTGTTTGTAGGGTTGGGCCTTGGTCGGGAAGGTAAAGTAGGAGGTCATCGGCATAGAGACTTATTATATCATTAAGGGATTCTGATTGGAGTCCCTGGGTGGTGTTTTGTGTTCTCAGCTTTGATGCCAGGGGTTCAACTACTAGTGCATATAATAGGGCAGCCTTGTCTTGTGCCTCATGCAATTGTGATTGGGGTGGATGTATGTCCGTTTGCCCGGATTTTGGTTGTAGGGTTAGAATAGAGGATTTTAAGCCATTTTATGAAGTTTGGTCCGAAGCCAAAAGCCTGAAGAGTCTGCCATAGAAACCTCCACTCCACAGAATCAAATGCTTTGGCTGCATCCAAACGAACAATCACCCTAGAGCCGTTTTCTTTGTGAGGGGTTTGTAAGTGGAGGAATAGTTTTCTTGTATTGAAGGTGGTGTTTTTGCCTGCTATAAATCCTCTCTGGTTTGGGTGGATGAGTGGTGTGATGACTTTACTGAGTCTTAGGGACAGAAGTTTAGATAGTATTTTTAGATCAACTTGAAGGAGGGAAATAGGGTGGTAAGACTCTGGTAGTTGATCATGTCTATACGAGACATGGTATTGTAGGAGGTGGAGAAACAGGAGTATGCTTTTCTTGTTGGGTATTTAAATCTCCAGGTGTTAGCTATGTGCACAGAGGACA
The DNA here is from genome assembly GCA_019447015.1 of Hymenochirus boettgeri. NCBI lineage: Eukaryota > Metazoa > Chordata > Amphibia > Anura > Pipidae > Hymenochirus > Hymenochirus boettgeri. The sequence continues at coordinate 102,928,299 of CM033473.1, read as the reverse complement.
TGAGTCTAGAAAAGAGAGTTTCAGGGTTCGCCGGTGGTGTCTACTGTGGTGGATGTATACAAACTTTTGCTAGATTCAGCAGAAATCTCCCAGCCATATTACATCTATTTCTGGGTGTGAATTGTAGGCCTTGTTGTACTATAGATATATTAAACGGAGGGGGAACATAGATGGCTATAAAACACAGGTTTGGATTGAATTTTCCCGTATAAAGACATAATTACCTTGTTGGTCGAGTCTCAGCTCCAGCAATTCAAACAGTATTTTACATGCAATTAGGACTGCCACTCCGCGAGAAGTGGTAGTGTGTGCGCAGCAGTAAGCCCAGCCGATCCAATTTTAATTTAGTCAGTTCTCCTGTCAGGTGGGTTTCCACCAGGGCTGATACATCGGGCGAGTATTTTTTAAGAGATTGCATTACAGAAATGTGTTTAAGATTGTTTTGTAGCCCACACACATTCCAACTTATTAGTTTGAGTGTCATTTATGGGGGTAGTGGAGGTGAGATTGACCAGTTTGTATCATAGTGCATTTTAGGTTGATAAGGTACATCACTGTATTGCAGAAAGATAGTAAAGGGGTAGAGGGATATTGGTTGGGGTAGGGCTTAATTTAGAAGGTAATACAACTGGAGGTGCACTCTTGTCCAAACTTTGGATGCAGATGCCTCAAATGGTTTTCCCTTCAACCATAACTGTTACAGCAAACATAAAGAAGCAGAGGATCACACTCCAGTCAATTTAATTTATTGTGGACCACACGTGATGTGTGGTCCACAATAAAGACTTAAATTTACTGGAGTGCGATCCTCTGCTTCTGTATGTTTGCTATCATTTACAAGGGTTGGGGGTGGGTAGTGAAGAGATAGTTATTAGTTATATGAGAACCAAGGTTAACTTTAGCATAACAGTGATAGTTTCATGTTACACCTGTTTCTAGGTGTGGAGTTGTGAATTGTAGGCCTTGTTGTATTATAGGTATGTCGAACGGAGAGGGTACATGTATGGTTATAATAAACACTGGTTTGGGTTGAATCTTCCCATACATAAAGACATAATTACCTTGTTGGTCTAGTCTCTGCTCCATTAACACCAGCTGTGTTTGTCGTGTAATTAGGACTGCCACTCCACGAGAAGTGGTGGTGTGTGCGGGGCAGTAGGCCCAGGCAGTCCATGGGCGTTTTAATAGTTAGATGTTGTCCTGTCAGGTAGATAGATTTCTACCAGGACTGACATGTCAGGTGAGTATTTTTTAGGAGGTTACATTACAAAAATGCGTTGGAGTTTATTTTGTAGCCCACGTGCATTGCAGCTTAGTTTTTTTTTTTTTTTAAACTTAGAACATTTTAAACATAAAAAAGAAAACATTGTTGAACTATGTTAGCAGGGGCTCCAAACTTTTTTGAATTTTTTGGGGCATTTTCTGTGTTTATAGATGAGGTTCTGGAATGGAAGTATATTGTTGATTTGGGCTATCCATGTATTAGTGAGAGGCAGGTCAGGGGCCATCCACTTGAAGATTATAGTTTTCTTTGCTCAGAATAGGGATTCCCATAGAAAGGTTATTTGGTAGGAGTCTTCAATTTCTAGCGTGTTTATTCCCAGTAAACACAATTTCAGATCTGGTGGAATTGGCCATGGGAGCATCTTAGACAGGAGCTGTGTAATTTCATGCCAGAATGTCTGGACTAGGGGGCAATCCTAAAAAATGTGGCAGAAATATGCGAGTTGTTGGTGACATTTCGGACAACAGTTTGTGTTGGTTGGGGAGATACGGTGTAGTTTCTTCGGAGTAAGATAAGCTTGGTGGGTTATATACAGTTGGATAAGTTTGTTGTTGGCGGAGGGGGCTGCATAGATACGAGCAGTGGCCAGTTTGTTGTAATCTTACATTGTTAAGTCGGGCATGTTTCCGTTCCAAAGTTGAATGAGGTGCTCTCTTTGTTGGGGTTTTTTGGCTTGGTATAGATACGTGATATAAGGCCTTGTAGCCCTTGGGTTTTGAGAATCCCAATGGTGGGGTGTTTGTTCAGATGTATTGTGATGCTAGGGAATTCGGTGTGCAGACAGTGTCTCAGTTGAGATATTTATTAAGAGATATTTATAAAAGTACCGTATATACTCGAGTATAAACCAAGTATTTAAGGTTCCAAAAATACCTTAAAAACCTATGCTCGGTTTATACTCGGGTCATAGGTAAATTCACCTGAAAAAAAAAATGCCGGTAGTGAAATGAAGAATAGCGCGGTACCTTACTGAGTTGCAGGACAGAAGACCAGAGCTGTAATGCAGAGGGAGTGAGACCGGGACCAGCTGTATGCAGAGCGAGACCGGAGACACTGGAGTTGTAAGGCAGAGCGTGTGGGCCGAGCGTAACTTACGTGTCCGCGCGCTCTGCTGACGTCATCAGCCAGACCCTTCCTTTACCGGACCCTACAATGGAAGAGCCTTCAGACAGCTGGATCGGAGAAGTGGTTGAAGACACTTCTACCAGCACTCAGCCTTCCAACAGTAAGGGGCATGTTTTTTAATGTGTAAGAATTGTGCATGGGGTGGTTTGGGGGTGGGGATTGTAGTGCTGGGGTGGGAATGGCTGCTGGGTGGCAGTATGAATGACAGTACCAGTACAGTAATTTATGGTATTGCAGTTATTTAAAGCATTCCAGCACTTGCTACAAAGCATGCTGGGAGTTGTAGTTTACATCTGACTTGCAATGGTTAATACCGGTAGATTATTATTACGTTACTACCGGTATATGGTTTTAGGGCAATAGGCTCTTCTTACATTTATTACCGTATGCTTGTTATTGATTATTATACCGTAGCTGTTTTACTTATAATAAAAGTCAATTTAAAGGGCAACTAAAGCCTCAGAACAATCTTGAATCAGAAGGCAGAATACCTTGATATAAAAGCAGTAATCAGTGCCTCGTTTGTAATTTTAATGCGGTTGCTGGGAAATTTTTCTTACTGGTTCTTCTGTGTTTTTTTAATCTGTTAGAAACGGTAGGTCGTGTAAAAAAATTGCGCAGATCATACGACGCTGGTTTTAAACTAAGAGTTGTGTCAAGAGCAGAGGAAAGCAATAATTCTGTTGCAGGCCGGGAATTTGGCGTTGATGAAAGACAGGTGCGAGACTGGCGAAAAATTGAGTCAGAATTGGAAAAGATGCCGAAGTCAAAAAAGGCTTGTCTTGGTTTAACAACCTCATATGGGGCTCTAGAGACTGACTTGCATAAATGGGTTGTGGAATGTCGTCAAAATGGATACTGTGTAACACGCATGGGAATCCGATTACGTGCCCTTCAAATGGCTAAAGATGAGAAATATAAAACAGTGGGTATTGAGAACTTCGTTGCATCAGCTGGATGGTGTACCCGATTCATGAATCGGTTTGGACTTTGCTTGCGCCAGAGAATGAAGATATCACAAAAGCTGCCACAGAATCTGGAAGAAAAGGTGATGTCATTCCATCAATTCATTATAAAACAAAGAAAGCTTTATAATTATGACCTCGGAAGTATCGGGAATATGGATGAGACAGCAATGACTTTTGATCTTCCAAGCAACAGGACCGTGGCATCCTTGGGAGAAAAAACAAGGAACAAAAAAATGGCTAGAAGAGATATGGAATGGACGACCAGGAGAAGCTTTAAAAAAAAAAACCCTCACTGCTAGTTTGGGATATGTTTAGAGCACATATATGTGAGGATGTCAAAACAATGGCTAAGTCATTTCAAACCACTTTGGCTGTTATTCCAGGGGGGCTAACATCTGTTTTACAGCCTCTGGATGTGTCTATAAACAAACCTTTTAAAGACCGTGTGCGAAAAATGTGGCACGAATGGATCAAGCCAAATTGACAAAAGGTGGAAATCTTATGAAGCCTGACATAGAAATAGTAGCAAAGTGGGTACGAGATGACATTCCAGAAGACATCATCAAGCGTGCTTTTCAGAAATGCGGTATAAGTAATGCCATGGATGGAAGCGAAGACGATGTTTTGTTTCAGCACAGCAGCAGTGATGAAAATGATGGGGATGTTGATGATGGTGATGATAATGTCTATGCAGATGACATTACACCAGCTCAATTTGAGGCACTATTTGGAGAAACCGATGATGAGGAATCCGATTTTGAAGGATTTTAAATGTGTTTTATGTTCCAGTATATTGCTGTTCAAGCCATTGAACTTTGGGTCCCCCAGTTAAAATATTTAGCATTACAGTACTAGTTTACAGTACCATTGTTACGGTATGTACCGTTATGTAGATGTTCCTACATACGGTAGTTTTTTGACTTTACATTACCGTATGCTGCTAAGTGAAGTGACTACTGAACAAGTTGTTTTTATTTACGGTAAAATAAATATTTTAATGGATCTCCTGTTTATTCACGTTCATTTCCTAATCATTTTTACTAATTACAGGTTTGCTTTAGTGTTCATTTTTTCTACCCTCGGTTTATAATCGAGTCAATCATTTTTACTAGTTTTTTTAGGTAGAAATGGGTACCTCGGTTTATACTCGTGTCGGTTTATACTCGAGTATATACGGTAAGAACTATTTTAATAAGTTTTATTCGTCCTACAAGATTAATAGGTAGGGTTAAGACGAGGTTTGGGTTTTTTGGCATATTTTATGGAGAATGGGATTCACATTTAGTTCTGTGAAGTCTTTTGGATTACTGGAGATCCATATTCCCAAGTACTTAAACCTGGAAACTATGGGGATTTTCCATGTAAGAGTTTTTGTTGTTACACAGTTCGCATCCAACAAACATATGGAGGACTTCACCCAGTTAATACCAAGACCAGAATATGGTTTAAAGTGGGATATGTGCTTTTCTATTTGGTTTAGTGAGTGACTGGTATCAGACAGGAAGAGAATTATATTGTCGGCATATAATCCAATTAGGTCGGTGTGCCTCTGCTTAGACCTTTGATAGAGTGGTCGGATCTTAATCTAATAGCAAGGGTTTCAATGACAAGTGGCAAAAGATATGGGAAAAGGGGACAGCCCTATCTGGTACCCCTGTGCAGTGGGAATGGGTGTGATTGTATTCCATTAACTATCACTGTTGCTTTTGGGTTCTGGTAGAGTAGTTTGATCCATTGGATGTATTCAGGGCTAAATCCAAACTTCTTAGGCCCATAGGAAATTCTATTCGACTGAATCGAACGCCTCTGTGGCGTCTAGTGATAGGATTGCTCCATCACCCATTGTATTGTGCTGAATCTGTGTGTGGATTTGGGCTTTTCTGATGTTTGAGGATGTGCTTTTTCCCAGCATGAAGCCTGTTTGGTCCGGGTGGATGATTGTGGATATCACTTTCTGGAGGCGATTGGATAGAGCCCTTGCGAGTATTTTATAGTCGTTATTAAGAAGTGATATTGGCCTCTATGCACTGTGGTCGGATGGGTTTTTGTCTGGTTTCAGTAGTAATATTTTAGTTGCATCTAGCATTGAGGGAGGGAGTCTTTGGTTAGTGAAGGCAGCTGTGTATGTTTGGAGAAGTTTCTCTGTCAATGCTTTAATTTTTTTGTAGAATTCAATTGGTAGGCCATCAGGGCCTGAGGCCTTACCAGATTTCATGCTTGCAAGAGCATCTGATATTTCATCCAGGGAGAAGTCTTTTTCCAGGAGTTGTTTTTGGGTTGTATCCAGTTCTGGAAATATAATATCTTGTAGGTAATTTAAATTGGTTTGAATTGTCTGTGAGGATTGTGTTTGTTATTGGGCTTGGAAGCAGTTTGTGAATGATTGGAGAATTTCAGTTGGAGCCTTTTTGTGGGTCTCGAATTTCTAGGATGGTTTGTTGAGATTGGTTGGTTTTAATTAAGTGAGCTAGAAGTTTAGCAGATTGGTTACCTTGTTCGTAGAACCTTTGTTTTTGAGAAAAAAAAATGTGATTAGCTTTTTCTTTTTTAAGAATATTGTATTGTCTTTGGATTTGTTGCCAGGAGCCACAGGTTTCTTCGGATGGGTCATTGCAATATATTTGTTCTGCTTCTTGTAGCCTGTTAGTATTTCCAGCCTGGATTGTTTTTTTTTTTGGAATTAAATTGAACTATTTAGTAGACCTCTTGCATGTGCTTTAAAGGCATCCTATATTATGTCTTGTGGAGTTTGATCGTCGTCTAGAGTAAAGTATAGTTGTATTTGGTTTCCCATTGGGTCATCTTCTATTTGAGAGATCCAAAAGGGGTGTATTTTAAGGGATCTGGGAGATTTGGTTTGTTGTATGGATAGGGTAAGAATCATTGGTGAGTGGTCTGAGGAGCTTCTTGGGAGATATTCCACTTGATTTACCTGTAAAGCCAAATTTGCATTTTAGAAGTAGTATTTAGAAGTAGTATATGCGTGAAAGTACGTTGTACTTGTATGTATGTTTGATTACAAAATCTCCAAACATCGATCCAGTTTAGTTACAACATTAGATTGGCAAGAGTCGTAGGTCCATTGTTACTTGAGGTTAGGAGGGGAGCTGGGAGTTTGTCTTTACTGGGGCACATTAGCATATTGAAGTTGCCCACACAGATTATTAAGGCCAGTGGGTAGTTTAGTATGAATGATATTAGTTTCTGGAGCAACTGAAGTGAGGCTGGAGGTGGGTTGTAGAGACCCAGCAAAACAGAGTGTTCCTTCTATTTCTAGTGCTACACATATGTATCTTCCTTCATCGTCTTTTTGAACTTTTAATATATTGATTTGTAGGGATGGTCTAATTAAAATAGAGGCTCCTCTAGAGTAGGCCGAGTGGGTGCTGTGTGCGGCCCAGGCTATCCAGGGTTTGTGTAGCCATCTTTGTGTGGATTTTAATAGGTGGGTTTCCTGGAGACAAGTGATATCAGGTTTAATATTTCGTATAGTGTCAAATACTTGAATACGCTTAAGTGGATTGTTGAGAACCCAGACGTTCCAGGTAAGTATCCAAAGTTGAGGGGGATGCATCTGTCTTTAGGATAGAGTAATTATACCTCCGTTTATGTCAGTTGGGGATCAGAGTAGGGCACAGGGAGTATGGGGGGGAAGAGAGGGAGAGGCAAAGTATACATATGTGAATTTTGGTAATAGGCATAAGACATATATTGCTTTAGAGTACATAAAGATATCTTAATAACCATTATCATATATACATTTTTTAAATTTAGTATAAATATTATATAAAGTAATTGTAAAAACTTTGCTTTTGTTACAGAGCAGCACTGCTTAGTGCACATTTAACTTATATAAGAGCTAGTACCATACTATCACTTTTCTTGAAGTTAAGTAATCGTCTGCTGGGAGGGGGAGGAGCTATAAAATTGTATTGTTGCTTTTGTAATTACAATACCCTTCCATTATATTTTCCCCCTTAGTTTATTTTAATTCTAGTGGGACTTAGAGGGAAGGTTAGCAGCTGCAAGGCATGAGTTACAGTTCAGACAGGTTATTTATTAGACTTTTTTTAACAACTTATAGTGATATAGTAATTGTCTTAGAGTTTATGTAGAGTTCATGCTTTGAGGATAGCATCAGTGGAGTTGTGTATATTAGAGTCTGTGCATCGTTACCAGAGAGGTTACTTTTGGATGTGAATCTTGGTTTACGTACCTCTTTTCTTTCATATATTCATACCTTGTCTGGATATCCTAGGTGTTAATATGCATTTTGGTGTCGGGGTAGTTCCAATTGAAGGTATATATATATATCCATAAAGTACATGTATGGGGGGTAGTGCATCTGGTTTCTGGATAGCTGTAGGGTGGGAGGTAGGGAAAAAAAACAAAGTTGGCCAAGGTAAGGGAGGGTTTGGAGTAATGATCCTGGTTAGGGTCTCGGAGATCCTTGTCTGGAGTGCGAGATGTTTAGCATCTCTTGAGCGTCTTTCCACGATCCACATTCCTCTGGAGTTTCAAAAAAATGGGTGCGATTTTCGGCTTTAACTCTCAGTCTTGTGGGGAACATCATAGAGTTTTTTAGACCTGCCTGTCAAAATCGTGCTGTGATTTCCCCGAAATGTGGAGCGTTTCTTTTGAAGGTCTGCCGAGAGGTCTGGGAACAGCATTACTGGAGAACCTTTGAAAGTAGGTTAGTTTCATTGTCTGTTTGCCCTTAGAATGCGATTGCTGTCTCTAGCGCTCAATATTCAGGCTATTAGGAGTCTTGGGTGGGAGCCAGGGGGTGAGGCTTGTGTTTGAACTTGGTGGGCTCGTTCCACTGAGAAAACCAGCGACAGACCAGCTTCAGAGAATGTTTGGGCCAGCCAGTTCTCTATAAAAGTTTCAGGGCTTGTCCCTTCCGCCCTCTCTCTAATACCTACTATACGGAGGTTGTTGCGATTATCCTATTCTCGAGGTTGTCCGATTTCCGTTGGTGCACTTGTAGTTGTTGTTGCAGATGAGACTTCTTGGATAAGTGGGTTAGTGTAGATATGCGCTCCTCTGCATCTGTTACCTTGTGCTTTAAGGTTTGCAGGTCGTGTCTCAGGATATTGACATCCACCTTCACCTCCTCCATTATTACCATTAGTGAAGTTCTGGACTCCTGTATAGCTGCCAGGAGATGCTTTTGGAGTGTCTGTAGTTCAGGGGATAGTGAAGGATCCATTGGCTGGATGTGTATGGACCAGGTCGCGGTGAGGTTCCTCCATGTGGGCGGGTGCAGGTTCCTGCAATGGCGACTCTATGGTCTGGTTGCGGGCCTTGTGTGTGAACTTCTCAAGTTTGGCGGCCACAAAGGTGTTTTTTTTATCCCTGTGGCGTGTCATTCGGGTTCTGGATATTTCACCGAGGGTTAGGGATCAGTGGGGATAGCAGACAGTGCCGGATACTCAAGGGAGGTTAGTTAGTCAAACGGATCGCTTGCGAATCGCGTCTTACTCCATTGCTGTCCAGGACACGCCCCGCATTCCAGCCTAATAGTTTGAGTGTCATATATGGGGGTTGTGGAGGAGAGACTGACCAGTTTGTATCATATTACATTTTAGGTTGATTAAGTGCATCACTTTATTGTAGAAAGATAGTAAAGAGGTAGAGGGGTGTTGGTTGGGGTAGGGCATAGTTTAGAGGGGTTGGGGGTAGGTAACGATAGTTATTGGTTGTGTGTGAACCGTAATTAACTTTCTTAACATAACAGTAATAAGTAATGTACTGCATCTATTTCTGGGTGTGGAATTATAAATTGCCGGCCTTGTTGTATTGTAGATGCATTAAATGGAGGGGGTGCATACATGGCTATAATTGATACAGGTTTAGATTAAATCTTCCCATATATAAAGACATGATTACCTTGTTGGTCAAGTCTCGGCTCCACAAGCTCAAAGTGTGTTTTTGTGCAGTTTGGACTGTCACTCCACAGGAAGTGGTGATGTGTGCTGGGCAGTTAGCCCAATCAATCCATGGGTATTCGGATTTGTGGATTACAAAAATGCGTAGAGAGGTATTGTTGGGGTAGGGCATAGTTTAGAAGGGTTGGGGGTAGGGGGTAAGTAGTGAAAAAGTAGTTGTTAGTTATTTGAGAACTATGGTTAACTTTCTTAACATAACAGTAATAATAACATATTAACTTTGCGGCTTTACACTTTACATGTGAGAGCTTTTCGCCGCTGCTCTATAATAAATACCAACGTTAGACTTGTTATTCCAGTTGGGTAAGCGGGGGAGAAGAGGAGAAGGGTTGTGGGGAACTTGGGAAGTAAGGCAGTGTTCCAGTGGTGGCTCCATTGATCGTATTTGGTTGGTCCATAGTTCTAGTTTATTATGCGATTATATTTTCTAATTTTTATAATTTTAGCCATTATGGGTAGGTACCTCGTGTGAGGTGTAGAATGGCCAATAAAGGGGTAAGTTCAGTTGTTATGGATCTTGTAGCTGGTCCTTGGGGAGAAAAAGGTTAATTTTGTACCCTTGGAAGACAGAAAAGACAAGGTTGTTGTAATGTACCTTTAGATTATTTTAGCCATTATGGGTAGGTACCTCGTGTGAGGTGTAGAATGGCCAATAAAGGGGTAAGTTCAGTGGTTATGGATCTTGTAGCTGGTCCTTGGGGAGAAAAAGGTTAATTTTGTACCCTTGGAAGACAGAAAAGTCGAGGTCGTTGTAATGTACCTTTAGATTGTTCGCGGCCCTCAGTGGCTTTCTCTAGATCTGTTGGTCTCGTGGTCGGGATTTCTGGTCAAGCCATGTGGAAGCTTCCTCAGGGGTTAAGAAAAAAAGGTAGTACGTTCTCCGTCTGTCATTTAGGCGTTCCAGATACATCGTGGCATACTTTATATGGTGATTTCTCATGCGACGTTTGACCTCTCCGTATTTTGAGCGGAGTTTTTGTAGGTCTGTTGAGAAATCGGTGTATATGGAAATTGAGGCATTTTCTAGATATGTTGCCCTTTCCCTTGCTAGCATGAGTGCGGCATCCCAGTCTTTGAAATTTAAAAATGTAGCTATAAGGGTCCTGGGGGGGCCCATGGTGGAGTAGGTCTAGGTGCAAGGAGGTGGGCTCTCTCTATCACGAAGGTAGAAGAGAAATTGCTCCTACCGTACGTGTTTGTAAGTAGGGTTTTTAGAAATCCCACGGATAACTTCCCTCAGCTCCCTCCAGCAGGCCGACGAGGTGGATATCATTGCGCCTTGACCTGTTCTCGAGGTCGTCCTGCTTCTGCTGGTGCGGAGTTGTACTTATAGGTTGTACGATTGGGCCTGTAAAGGAGTAAAGATGTCCTCAGTGTTACTAACGTGGGTTTCCACCTCAGTCCTGCAATGATTGAAAGTCTTGTCTTAGGAGCGAGGTATCAATCTTTACCTCCTGTATTTTAGCGGTAAGTGCTGCTTTACATTCCGCTATTGCATTGAGGACTATATCAGAGGCATCTGTCGAGGCATCAGAATCTAGTGCCAGTTCATCCAGTGGTTGTGAGGCCTGGTCCGCGTCCCTGTCTTGCCAGCGGAATTTCTCCAGCTTGTCTGTGGTACGCTTCGGAGGCATTGTGCTTTGTGTTGCTAGTTTTTTTTTTATACTGTTTGGTTTGTCTTCCAGATTGGGTAAGGATGTTACAGGACTTTACAGGATTGCTGTGCAGAGCTCCGCGAGTGCACATCCTACTCCATGCGGTACCAGACCACTCCCCCATGATTGGTTAAGATTAGAATATTAACCAAACATATTTGGAGGTGGTATTTTTGCAATGCTATATAAAAGTAGCGCAAACCCGCACAGAGCTCAGAAGACATCGGGACATGGAGGAAGACTCTAGGATCAAGAAAAGATTGATCCTGCACCCTCCTGCTGGGATTTAACAAGAGTGGCTCTGAGATGGGCCATTTGGGGCTTAAGGTGTCCTATAACTTGAAATAGAAACCCACCTTTCCCGGCTGCCCCTATGAGGCTCTTTGTTGGGAGAACTGCAGCTTAATACCAGAACCCCTGGCTCTTAAAAGGGCCTAGGATAAGAGGGGGTCCCCAGCTCAAAACCAGGACTAACCCCGGCACTAAAAAAAGCCTTTGACAGAACTGAAGAGAACCTATTATTAAATATCTGGTTACGCATGCATGAAATAAATTAATAAAAATAGCAGTTGGGTTTGTGGGTTAACTCACAAGAGAATAGCACTGAAGGGGGGGCTTAGACAAAAATGCTGTGGGGAAAAAAAGTCTCCTGACATTTTTGTAAACCAACACAAATGTTTAGAGATGAATATTTTTGTGAAGAATGGCAAATCTACCCATCATTTGATGCCATCAAAAACTGTGATGCTCTAATTTTACATTACTAATAGGGGCTCTGTTAAGCAATATATCATATACAGAGGTTTTTTTTAGCTATTTATCATTTATCCTTAAATGAAAGAAAACCTATTAAAAATTGGAACATATTAGCTAAATAGTTTGAAATCACATATGTATAACTTTACCTATATATGTGGATTCTGATGTGGAACTGATACAGAACATTCCTCCTAAAATTCAAAATTACTAAGTTGTTTATAAAATGTCCATTTCAAAGGTTTTTGTTTGCATTTATGCATGTTGGGTACAGTTTAATTCATGACATGAAACTGATCAATACTTAGTGGGCTTTTATTTGCAATGGTGGTTAGATCAAATTTCAATCTTCTTTGACACTTTTTTGTTTTTCTTCAAAAAATCTGCTAAAAGTGCACAAGAACTTTGTACAGAATTCTGCATGATCATATGGGATGTCCAGTGGGTCTTTTTATAAACTTTTTATTGGGAATTATTAACTATATACAGGTTGACAAATATAATTTTATTAGGTCCTGCATCATTATTGATATGAACTTTTTCGCAATTCAAACATCTAAATTTACTGCCCAGTCATATGAATCATTTATTCTTTTTGCTGTACCAATTACATAATTCTTTCCTTCAAAGCTATCAGTTCTAATTCTCCAGTTTTTCCAGCCAGACTCCTTGCATTTGTAAACATTTTAGATTACCATTTATTTCCACACTTTGATTTACATGCCTCATTTCTTTATGCTACCCCCTTCTCTTCCCCATTATCTTATTAACACCCTGATTCCTTTTTCCTCTATCTACCCGGTTATGTCCACAATCCCTTCCCATTCCTAGCTAAAAATATCCTCCAATCCTCTAGCTACATTCACCCCCAAAAAAGCTACACCATCAACAGCGAGGTGAAGCCCATCCCCACTAAAGGGTCTGTAACTGACAGAAAAGTTTGCCCAGTTCTCCAAAAAGAAAATAATTTGTAGCTCTGGTGTCACCTCCCAGAGGTTAGCCTGGTGTGCATCCAGAGCCAGGGGACGTCCACTCCCCTCTTATATTAGCAGATAGCGGTATGTAAGGTATACTCAACCTGCTATATTCAACCTGATGCGTTTCTCAGGTGCATCCTTAATACTTGGTACCTATGAGAATTTTATACTGCTAATATTTATGTTTTACAACAACATCGCTGTAGTGGTTCAAAAGCCTTCCAATTCTCTAAAAACCCAGGCCCCTCCTACTTACACCACCATATTAAACATGCATTAATACTTTTTGCTGACCCTTCAGATTCACAATGGGCAACTACCTTACATCTAAGACAAGCAAAGGTCACTTGGAATGGCTGCTCCAAGATACCATACACGCAGCAGGGTGCACATTGCATGACCCCAACAAAACTGTCCATCCTAAGAGCATACAACAAAAGATAAGGAGTAAACTTGTTTTAAATCCTTTGTAAGTGTAGCATTAAAGGGCATGTCCACCCTTATAATAAATTTTTGCCATATGATAATATTCCTTCCCCCAGCCCCAACCGCCATAAAAAAATTTTAAGGAAGTCCCCCGATCTTTACTTCTCTTCCCTCTCTCCTCCGCCGCACTGCCCGGCCTTCTGCTTGCAAGACACTGCAAGCAGGGGGCAGGACTGGCAGCCGCATCCATGAATGCCAGGGGAGAGAGGGAAGGTAAGTAGAGTTCAGGGGACTTTCTTAAAAATCTTTTAGAGCGGTTGGGGCCAGGGGAAGGTATACTAAAATATGGCCAAGGGTTTTAATAGTAGGGGGAGAGATGTGAGGGGGCAAAATGGGAGGGAGAGGGAGGGGGAGGCCTGCAGTGCGCATGCCAAACGTCTCCCGGAGGGGAGACAGGAGGCAGAGTCCTATATGGACTCTGCAGTACTCCTGGTGGGCAGTTTTTGGGACTTTGGGGGGGGGGGGGGGATTAATGGAGAACCATTTGGAGCTGGGATGTAAGGTAAGGATTTTATTACACTACAGAGTGGGAGAAATTATAGTTATTGGGGTGGACATGCCCTTTAAAAAATTAAAGGCGTTTTACCCTTTCAGTGCCACAGAACATATATATATACGCTCTTTGCATGAAAGGCTCAACTTGCCACAGAATGTTTATATACATTCTGTGGCTGTCACTTAAAAAAAAAAAAAAAAATCCCTCCGTGGTGTTACGGGAGCAGCCAGTCCCACAAAGAGGAAGTGTGTATTGGCGCAAAGGGAGACCCCGGTGATGTCATGGAACTTCCTCCTTCATCGGGGTCTTCCCTTTGAGAGTGGGGGTACTGCACTGTGATCTCCATTCAGATCGCAGTGCAGTACAAGCTATAGTAAGCTATCACTGTGCGATAGCTTACTATACTATTTGTGAATGGAGGTCAGAGTGCAGTATAAGCTATAGTAAGCTACTATACTATTTGTGAATGGAGATCAGTTCCATTCACAAACAGGATTTTTTTTCTAAGTCTTTGCTACTGACCAAACACGTAAAAAAATAGGGTCAGAGATCAATACTTGGTGATCATTTCTGGTCACCTAATAATTAATATTTGCCAATGAATTAAGTGATTTTTCCCAATAGGATTCGACTTGGAAAACGGGACCATATTCCAAGTTCGTTATTATGATTATCTTTGGGAATGATAAAAAAAGTGAAATGCACATACACTTTTTTTTTTAACACTAAAACCATAAATTAGAATTAAACTTTTCTCCAAGCTTCCCAATGTCCAGGTGGTATCAGAAAAGTAAACGCAGATAATTATTCCTCGAATTTCAAAGGAAACTACGCCTATTTTATAAGGAAATTTTGCAGAGGTACCAAAAAAAAATTTGAATTTTTAGGATCAGTAAAATGTGCAAAAAATTGTGTGTCCTACCTACCTAAACACACTTGCTTGTCAAGTGTGTTTAGGTAGGATTATTAATTTGGCACGGTAACGTAGCAGAATGTGTGTAGATTCCAAAAATATATAGTTTGTTTGGGGGTATTTCCAAGTTTCGGGGCGGTTTCCAAATAACAGAGCACTTTGATTTTTTTCTTGTAATTGCACTTGTGCCTGCTTCCCATTTGAGTTAGTTGGTGTGTTCCCATGCATATGGCATACCGCATGATTTAGTACATGTGGGAGATTGATATTTTGTGGGGGGGTTTTATTGCTAGTTTAATTTGAATAAATTATGTGCGGTGTACAAAGCCCATCAGAATCCAATTAGACTGGAAGTGCTCTTGGTAACAATGATATATGGAAACAGAGAGAAAAGAAAAAAAGACCAGGCACTCAATCATCACGTAAGACTAAATATTAAACAAGTCCTTTATTATGCAAAATTGGGAAACATTGTGCAAAAAATAGCATAAAAACAATGCGTTGCTCAGAAAGCCTGTGGTGAGAACATGTCCAGCGTCTACACCCCCGTAGTTGTCATGTGATTCCTCTCGGACCCTTTGGCCTTCTGTATTGATGCTCTGCTCTTTGATTTCCCATGTTGACTGGTGACTGACCTTATGACAGATGAGTATATGGGTTTAGACCTTGTTTGGGCTAGGGGGATGGACCAACCCAGACTTCTGGGCAATATTTATTGATTAGGACACATGCTTCTTTTTTTTAATGCTATTTTTTGCACAATGCTTCCCAATTTTGCACAATAAAGGGATTGTTTGATATTTAGTCTCACAATGGTTGAGTGCCTGGTCTTTTTTTATTTTCTCTCTGTTTCATTTGAATAAAGTAAGCGGTTTGAAATTACAGAGCAATTCTTGTAATTGCACTTGCGCATGCTTCCCATTTGGAGTTAGTTGGTGGCTATGTCTCTATGTGCACCCACCCATATGGCATACCGTTGGATTCAGGACATTTGGGAGACTGGCATTTGGTAACTTTTCTTTCATTACTTGGGGTTTTGGCAGGATTTTTAACTTTGAAACTTGTCTTTTCTTTATTTTTTCAAAAAAATTGCTTAAAAGTTCAAAATTCTACAAAGATCTCCACACACACCATTGATGGTATGCATGACAAAATGGCACCGTTGATTAGCTGAAGGTGTGTAGATTCTGAGAATATATATAGTGCGTAAAAGTGTGAAATTCTACACAGAACTGCGCCCACACCATTGGTGGTATGCATAAAAGATTGGCACTGTTGCGTAGCTGAAGGTGTGTAGATTGCAATAATATATAGTCTTGGGGGGTATTCCCAATATAGAGGGGTATTTAGTCTGACAAATCTGAAAAGTTGCTGTAATTGGGCCACTGTGCATTGGCTCACTTTGTGGCTAGTTGTCCGTGTGTGGCATACCATATGATTTAGGACATTTGAGAGATTGATATTTGGTAACTTTTTTTTTACATTTCATGGGGTTTTGGCATGATTTCTACCTTCAAAACTAGATATTTGTTAATTTTTCAGAAAATCTGTGAAAAGTGCGAACTTCTACAAGGAACTGCGCCAACATTATTGATGGTATAAATGAACAAATTACAGCATTACGTAGCTAAAGTAACCATGCATATGGCACAATATTTGATTCAGGACATTTGGTAACTGTTTGTTTTGCATTGCATGGGGTTTTGGCATGATTTCTACCTTTGAAATTTGATTTTTGTAAAATTTTCCAGAAAATCTCCAAAAAGTTTGAAATTTTACGAAGAACTGCTCCCACACCATAGATGGTAGGAATGAACAAACTACAGCATTACATAGTTGAAGGTGTGTAGATTCCAGATATGTAATAGTTTGTGGGGATATGTCTGAGTTGTGGGGGTGTTTTGTGGGAAAAACTGCATTGTTCAAATTTGGGGTTGGCTGAAAATGTTTACTTTTTTTGAGCCATCGCTCATTGTCTCACTTTTCGCATCCACGTCCGCATGGTTAACCATGCATATGGCATACCATTTGATTCAGGAAATTTAGGAGATTGATATTTGGTAACTTGTTTTTAGATTCCATGGGGTTTTGGCATGATTACCTTTTGAATGTTGTTTTATGTTCATTTTTTTTTAAGAAAATCTGCGAAAAGTGCAAATTCTGTGAAGAACTGCACCCACACCATTGATGGTATGAATGAACAAACTATAGCGTTACGTAGCTGAAGGTGTGTAGATTCCAAGAATATATAGTTTTTAGGAGATATTTATGAGTTAGACTGTTCAAATACAGAGCTGGCTAAATTATTTTTGCTGTTATTGCCATTAGACATTGGTCCCCATTTGGGTTAGTTGGTAGCCCTTTCTCCAGGTATACCCATGCATGTGGCATAATGTTTTATTCAGGAGGGGTTAGGCTTTCAAATTTGAGATGCTTTGGAACTTTTCTCTACAGATTTTAGCTGAAATTTGCATTTGATTTTGATTCTGATTTTACAGTTGAGGGGGAAAATAGAAAATGTGAGAAAATAACTTATAATTGGATGAAGAGCTGTGCCCGGGTATTTGCATTTTGATCCAAACTTACCTCACTCATAAAATCCTGCGGTTATGTAGTTTCTAAAAATATTTCACTTGTGGGGATATTTTAGTTAATTTGGTAGATATTTTATGTTAACAGTCAGAAGTGGTTATACATTTCAATTTGGTGTAATATTTTTGAAAGTGTAGTTTTAGTTTGGAGGGGTCTCCTGTATAGGAAAAGTGGGGTACCTACATATATCTGGTATCATTGTACTCGGGAGTATCAGAGCTTTTAGAAATTGTAAGATTTTTGTTTGTATACTTTAGATAACTAAATAAAAATGGGAAAAATCCATGAAACTTTACAAATTTTGCAATTTTTTTTACATAATTTCCCATGTAAAATCTCCAGAAAAGTTAGAAAAAATATGTTACCATGTTAAAGTACACTTTGTGCTGAAAAAAACAATGTATAATATTCCTGATTTACTGCAAGGTTTCCTACTGTAAAATTAGTATAACCCGAAAGATCAAAATCCTGAAAATTCTGCTGGCACTGAACGGAAAAAAAATTTAAATTCTGCTGGCACTGAAAGGGTTAAAGCAAACAATGCTCTTAAAAAAATGCCCACTCTTCTGCAAAGCAGATTTATATGGTGAGTTTTAAAACCAAATACCATTAACAATACAGATGCAACCAACAATTTCGTTTAGAAATCTAGGGCCAAAAAAGTGTTACTAAATAACCCCATCCAACTTATCCTAGTAGTAAGAAGAAAAACATGTGAAAGTTTAAAGGAGTCCAGCCCCAAAATAAAAAAACTTACATACAGGTAAATCACCCCCCCAAAACCCTAAACAGTAATAGTTTGAAATCTGAAATATATAAGTGTAACCTGAAATCTTGCACAATGTACTGTTTTTCCTGTTTCTGCTTCCTGGTTCTTCCAGTTAGCAACTGTCAGTTATGGATTTTACAGTTGATATCACAGCCAATGATTGAATGTTAATCCCCTGTCTGCCTCTTCTGAGCATGCCCTAGCTCAGTACAGGTTTCTAAATTGCTCAGTTTCCATGAGGCATCCAGAAGCATACCAGGCATACAGTAATGAATTCAAAGGGCAAAGTAGGATATATCAACATATTTTAAAGAGGCCATTCTTTCTAAAAGATGTTGTTATGAGGGTGGAGTTGTCCTTTAATACATTCACACGGTCTGCAAACCCCAATTCCTTAAATGTCGTTTCTTTTTTTTTTTATGCTACCCTTACAAACAATGCCCACTTTCCCAAAGCTTGCGCACTGGCTCTGAAAAGCAGGTTTATATGGTAAGGTTCAAAAGGCAGATTTTCTACATTTTTCCCGAAAATCTACTAAAGACGTGAAATTCTACAAAGAACCTTATCCGGAAATCTGCATATAGGTGTGAAAGAATGCAAACATTGTGTAGCAGAATGTGTGTAAATGTAAAAAAATAAATCGTTTGTAGGAGTTATTTTCAAGTGTGAGGGGTATATTTTTCTCTGTAATTGCACCTTTGCATTGGTCCCCTTTTGGGTTAGTTAGTGGCCATATCTATGTGTACACCCATACATGTGGGCCATCATTTGATTTGGGGCATTTGGAGATTGACATTAGTGGATTTTTTTTTTTTAATACACGTGGGATTGGCCAAGATTTCTAACTTAGAATTATTGCCACCTTCAATTTTCCCCAAATAATATAAAAAGTTGAAATTAACCATAGAACTATGTCCGAAATTCTTTAAGTGTGAAAATGTAAGAATGGCACTTCTATATAGCAGAAGGTATGTAGATTCTAAAAATATTGTTAGTGGGGAGTATTTGAGATTTTTTTTAAATTTTTTGAAATAAAAAGAACTCATTGAGTTTCACTTGTAATTGCACTTATGCTTTGGTCCTTAATGGAGTTAGATGGTGGCCACATTTCTGTGTTATTCATTATTCATACAATATGGAATTATATGGAAGAGCTATAAAGATGATATCATTATGATATGGGATGACCAAGTTTAATGGAATTTTTAGAAATTTTAAAAATATTTTCTTAAATTTTAATGTAATGTCAGTTTGGAACAAGTGGCTTTCTAAGATTTAGGCATATTAATGAGTGATGGACATCTGGCAACTGAATATTCTATTTAAAAATGTAGATGCCAATTAATTTATAAGTAACAACAAGAAAAATTGTATTAATAATATTCCATATAGACAATTCCTGCATATTAGCATATATATTAGAAAAAAGGTTTAAAGAAAGAAGGGGAATAGATTCAAGAGAGAAAAATGTTATTCTCCCTCTTTACAAGGCACTGGTAAGGCCTCATTTGGAATAAGCTTGTAATAAATGGCCGGGAGGCCGGGTACTTACAAGTACGCTTTAGGAGGAGGTGTATAGTCCGGGAATTGCAGGACACAGAGGCTGCTGGGAAATGTAGGCTGGATGCCGGAACAAGGTGAGTAACGGGAGATTGGATGCAGGCAAGGTAAGTAACTGGAAGAACTGGTAGGTAAGTATGTAGCTGGAACAACCGGTAAGTATGCTGGTACTGGAAGAACTGGTAGGTAAGTATGCTGGTACTGGAACAACGGGTAAGTATGCTGATACTGGAACAACGGGTAAGTATGCTGGTACTGGAACAACAGGTAAGTATGCTGGTACTGGAACAACAGGTAAGTATGCTGATACTGGAACGACAGGTAAGTATGCTGATACTGGAACGACAGGTAAGTATGCTGGTACTGGAACAACGGGTAAGTATGCTGGTACTGGAACAACAGGTAAGTATGCTGGTAGGCAGGACCAGGAACCAAGGCAGGTGAGTACTGAGCCGGGAGGTAGCTAAAGCTACAATCGGGCATCAGGTCCAGGAGGACACCGGCTTTTCAAATTTCACGCCGCCCACCCGTAAATGCAGAGCGGCGCGGGACCGGAGCGGCAGGTAAGTTCGTGACAAAGCTGTGCAGTTTTGGAATCCTATATACAAAAGGGACATCTTGGAAATGGAAGCAGTACAGAGAAGGGCAACTAAAATAATAAAGGGAATGGAGGGGGGCTTGAATATGCAGGCAGATTGGACAAGTTAGGTCTGTTAACATTAGAGAAGCAATGTTTGCATGGGGATATGATCATATTGTATGGGACATACAATAAACTCTCTGGTGCATTGTTTTCTAATCAGTCATATCAAAGGACACAAGGACATACTTGTTTTTCTAACATTGCAAATCGCATAACGCACCGAAATTGCACGATTTTGGGTGCGTTGAGATTGCGCATAAAAATGCAGATCGCATGCATTTCCCTATCTCTAAAGAAAAAAGCACAAGTGCAAACGCATCATAATCGCACTGGAATCTTACACGCAATCGCACCAGATTGCGTGTGCCCCGCAGTGCGGCCATGCCCTTAAGATTGGAAGAAAAGAAGTTTCATCTTCAGGTTAGGATAGGTTTATTTACAGTAAGAAAGGTGAAACAGTCTTCCAGCATATGTGATAATGGCAAGTTCATTGATTAGATTATAAGTGGGCTAGATAAGTGGGCTAGATAAGTTTCTAAAACTAAAAAATATTGAGAATTACTGGTATTAATACTGTAGTTCTGGTTGATACAGGGATACTTTCCGATAGCTATTTGGAGTCCGGGTTTTAGGTTTAGGTTTTTTTGCCTTTCTCTGGATTCAACTGTTAGGTAGGGTTAAAAAAGGAAGGTAAAAAGGTTGAACTTGATGGACGCATGTCTTTATTCAACATCAATTATTATGTTACTATAAAGATAAAAATTGATAAAGCTAAAGCAAGAAATAGACCAGAATTATTAGGAACAGAGGAAATACTGGGAGATAAGCCATGTATTATTTTAGAAAGCCACAGGTATTAGTACCACCTACTGTAATATAGAATCAGTACATAAAAATATACTTGAATGGACAATAACTTTAGATGTGAAAGTTGTTCACTGTGTAACCATGTCTATTGTAATTACACCAGACCAGTGTAGTAAACACATTAATACATTTTAATAAATAAGTCCATTTGAGTACCCTGCTTCTCTGTGGAGGTTGTATGCTGAAAATTTAGGTTGCACCTTGACCTTTGTAATTGGATCTCAGCTGGAGTGCTCATAAACATTACAATGCAGTAAAGGGGGGCCGATAATGTACCAATGTAAATTGTCTGTGATGAAGACAGCAGTAGTTTTTCGGCATTGCTGACCATCTTTTTTGCCCCCCCACACCTTGCAGATATTTGGCAAATCCACAAGATAAGGCAAGGTTCTTGGAAAGTTGGGAGGCAAGTTAACGAATGTATTGGCTGCATAATACACACCCGATAGAGACCAGAAATATTCACAAATATACTACACATCCCAGCAGCCTCTGACTAACTGCACTCTAATGGGTATATAGAAGAAAAGACCTAAATAAAATATATTAAGTCAGCAAAAGACCCATTAAACCTAGGATAGGCAACCAATAGCCCTCCAGATGTATGAAAACTACAACATTCCCTGGCTGCCATTTGCTGTTGCAAAAAGCTAGTAAAGGAATGCTAGGGGTTGTAGTTTTCAAACATGTGGGGGCCTACTGCTTTCCTGTCCCTATATTAGGACTGTGTAGGGACCAAATATAGCAGGTAAAAATGAAACCGAGGGTTGCACTCCAAGTGAAAATCTTAATTTTATTGAAAACCACAGACATGTGGAAGGACTTTTGAGGCGTCTGCACCCATCTGTTAGAGTGCATTTTCCCTTGTTTGTTCCAGTGGATCAAATATAGCAGCCACATCTTGGCTATACTACTTCAATTAGGTAAACCTTAAACTTTCATTATATTTAATCATAATATTGTGAAGCGAGGCCCGCCATCACTGGGGAGTATAAACTTTATTTTGACATAGGTCTGTGCCCAACGTTTCGGGGTTACCCCCTTCCTCAGGTGCATGAAGGAAGGGGGTAACCCCGAAACGTTGTGCACAGACCTATGTCAAAATAAAGTTTATACTCACCAGGTGAGTGCGGTCCTCGCTTCACATTATTTATGATTCTATATACCTGCTGGTGGTTAAGCAGTTTTGAGAACCTAGCACCACCCAAAGAGCTACAGAACCAGGAGTGCGAGGAGATCTTCAATATTCACCTCTTTCATTATATTTACCTTAATAATTAGAACAAAAAGGTGACAGTCTCTATAGACCGAGGTGTCTGAAACATTCCCCATATAGCACTGCACACATAAACGGGGTAAATAGCAAAGACTTATCCATGAAAAGGTCTCATAATATACATACTATTGGAGTTTGTGAGTAAACAGACAGTCACTGCTACAAAACACTTAATTACCTTTATTAATTATACATGTAATATAAACCCACAAAACCCATCTAAAAACCTATTAAAATACCACACCATATGTGAACCCTCCATTCCCACAACTTACCACATAAACCCGATACAGCACAGACCAGGGAGAATGACCAAGCCAAACAAAACGGAAAAAGGGCAAGCAAGCAGCGGCTAAAATGCTCCTTAAGTTCGTGCACATAGATACGGCAAGTGGCCATGTTTCCACCCAGGCCTAAAACACCCACGGATGCGCAGCCAGCTCCTGGAGGTGCCACTTCAACTAGCTCTGAACTACAAATAGCCTTCCCAGATCCCAAACAACAGCAAGTACTCGCTGCTATCCAGGATACCAAGTCCTCACTCACAGGACTTGTAGGAGTTAAAATAGATATTGGGCTTTTACGCGCGGACATGCATAAACTCCGCCAACGTGTAACTGAAACTGAAGTCCGTATAACCCTGATTGAGGACACAATCTCCCCTCAAACAAGGGAACTTGAATCTCTTAAAAAATAAACTACAATTGTCTACAGCAAATATCGATGACCTAAAAAATTTAAGTCGTAGACAGAATTCCTAGGTTTCCCGGAGGGATCTGAGGAAGAGAAACAGAGCACCTTCTTGGAAATTGGCTAGTTAACAAGTTTGGCAGAGACTCTTTTTTCCTCCACATATGCCATATAGAGGGCACAAACCATCCCAGAAACCAATCCAAGGAGCCAGACCCAGACCACTCATTGCCAGATTCTTGAATGCTACAGATAGAGATAAAATACTGCGCCTGGCACATACGGATACAAATATTATATACGAAAATTCACCAATTATGATTTTCCCAGATTTTTCTCTGGACCTACAAAAGTGACGCTCAACATTCATGGAAATAAAACGCTGCCTTAAACAAGCTAATGTCAAGTACTCCATGGCATATCCGGCACGGCTGAGAATCGTCCATGAAGGAAAAGTTATATTTTTTGACAACCCCAGTGAAGCTTCTGCAAGGCTAGAATTAAGGTTAAACAGACCAACCCCTGCAACACCAAAGACGGTATGAATGGTAAATATACTAAACAGTTTAACTAAACCAACTAGCCTCCAATACATTATTATCTGACCCATACAGCCTGCCCCCCTTGCATTTTTCTTTCCCCCTCAAGACTCTCTATTACTTCCATAAACTCCCGGAAACCAATACTAACCTGGAATGGATATCTATATAAATAGTGGACACTGCAAGATACACCGCTCCTAGCAGTCCTAAGGGTACTGCCCCATATACTCCCTACTAAGAGCTTGTTATAGTTAATTTAATTTTATGTTATAAAATGTTATTTCCCCAAATGTGAATCTATGTGTATGGGTTACGCTTTCATGACTATTGTACATCTCATAATCAAGATAGATATAAAATATGTGATTGACAATACTGGTTTCCTAAATTGTTAAAAGATATAGAAATACTATAATTGAAATGTATAAAATTAGAGGATTGATTTTCCATACAACGACCACTTAAGAGTTTTAATGTGGAACGTAAGAGGTCTTAATGACCCCCACAAGAAATTAAGAGTATTTACAACAATACAAAGCCTTAAAGGACAATTATACTTACCATTTCCCCGATCCATTCCTGCAAAGTACCTAGGGTGAGGACCTAAAACGCTAAGTCCTCACCTCTGGGTACTTTACAAAAGTCCTGCACTTCTTACTTGTAATCTCCCTCGTCGCTCTGGTCTGATCCTTCCTTCCTACTGGCACTGTCAGTAACAGTCCGGGAGGCAGCCAATGGGAAGACACGCTTCTTTGCAGAGCATGTCTTCCCATTGGTTGCCTCGCGACCTGTCACTCGAAGTGCCAATGGGGAGGATCGGACCGGAGCGACGAGGGAGATTACAAGTAAGTAGTGCAGGACTTCTGTAAAGTACCCAGAGGTGAGGACTTAGCGTTTTAGGTCCTCATCCTGGGTACTTTGCCAGAGTGGGGGGAAAGGAACGAGTGGCAGGTGAGTATAATTGTCCTTTAATATAGACATATGCTGTATTCAAGAAACCCACCTACTTCCAGATACCCTGGGCAGAACCCAAAAATACTGGGTTGGATGGGCAGCCCACAGCACACATTCTGTATACTCAGGAGGAGTAATGTTATTATACATAATCTATGTATAAAAGTACACGAAGTACAAACAGATAAATCATATATAGAGAATATATAGAGATGCGGAATATACATAGATGCGGAACAGGCTGAGAACTGTCAACTACCTTTGAAGATAGTTAATTAGTTGTAGTTTTACTGGTAGATGCACTAATTCCAACGTCTTCTTTACAGGCTGACGCCCTAGTCTGTGATTGATTAAGACGAATTAGATTTCCTAGATGTGAAAATCCCGGTTGCTCCTATTTTTAATTGGTTGCTCTAAGTACATAAAAGCCTTGATGATATAAAAGGGAGACCTATAGTCTCTGGCAGAGGCTCCCTGCATGAACATCTGAGCGAACATGTAGACATACTTCTTAACCCTTATGGTTTTGAAGTTATCCACTTACATTAGAGATAGAACAGATATTCTTGATAAACTGAAAGATGTTATTTGGAAAACTACTTATCGATAGGTAACTTTAGATGTAGTCTCCTTATATTCCTCAATAAAACACAATAGAGGGTGTCACGAATGCCAGTTTGCTGGGCACGTGATCTGACCAATCAATCGGTACTCGCTGCCACCACTTTAAGTTACGGCCTTAAAGACGCCCCAAAAACACTCTCGACTCTCACTGACTATGCACACCCCTGTCCTGGCAGCTAAATGGTTAACACTACACCATTCATTCCACCAACTAACTGGTTAATTAGCATCAGTCCTTCACAAGCAGTCACAGAGTTAATTAGCATTTACACTGCCAAACACGTAACCACATATAAACTTATCAGAGGCTTACCGAGTTCTTTTAGAGCATCAAAGACAAAACATATTAAATTTTAGATTTAATATTCCAAAAAGGTGGACAGTGCATATAATACAAAAATAAAATAAAATGGTGTTATAATAAAATGACATACAATAGGTACAACAGTTATATAAAATAAAAAGGATAAAAATATTCACAGACCCTACTCACTGGAAGAAGTCCTGTATCCCGGGACGGGAAGAAACATCGGGTCCATACACACGGTTTTAGCATGTAGACTGGTTAAAGGGCATGTCCACCCCCAAAACTATAATCTCCCCACTACTGGCCCCATCATGTAGTGTAGTTTAATCCTTACCTCAATCCAGCTCCATAAGGTTCTCCTGTAGTCCCCCCCAAAGTCCCAAAAACTGCCCACCAGGAGGATAGCAGAGTCCATATAGGACTCTGCCTCCTACCTAGCCTCTGGGAGAAGTTTGGCATGCGTACTGCAGCCCTTCTCCCTCCCTCCCCCTAGTGTAAAACCCTTTTCCCCAAAGATTCCCCTGTCCCCCCAGCCCCAACCGCTATGTAGTATTATTAGAAAATGCCCGAAACATTACTTACCTTCCTCTTGTCTCCGCCGCACTGAGCTCCTGGCGCCGCGTCCGTGATTGGCTGCCGCTCAGCCAATCACAGCGCAAGTGCCGGTTCCGCCCCTCTGCTTGCATTTACTCGCAAGCAGAGGGCCTGACAAGCGCGGGCAGAGGCAAGAGGGAGGTAAGTAAAGTTTGGGGCATTTCTAATAATACTAACATAGCGGTTGGGGCTGGGGGACAGGGGAACCTTTGGTGAGAATTTTTTTTTAAGGGTGGACACACCCTTTACATTTTGATGCTCAGTCTGTACACACTTCGATATAGAGAGAAAACCATCCATACTACCATCTGTGTGACCATCTGTGTGCTGACAGGTACAGTTCTGTATTCACCACCTGGAGTACAGTGATATGTAGGGGACTGTACCCAACCACTCCTAAACTCAGGCATCTGTCCTCCCTCTGATACACTCTCCTGCTGGACAGATACTCCTTTATCCTCACTGCTATCTGTATCCTGTGGGTCTAAAGTTCCCCATCCCCTGGGTCTAAACTCAGACAGATACTGGTCACTCTTAACCCTTTCCTTGCCTTCCTGCTCATCATATCCCTGCTCCCTCAGACTGGGACAAACCAGTGACTGTTACTGGTATGGTTTTGTCCTCAGGGATAGCTACCTTCTTTTCATCTACCTGGGACACTCCTAGCTCTGTTAGCTGTCCCTCTTTAACCCTTCCTCTTCCTTCTCCACCACCACTGAGGTTGGTACTGGCGCTACCACATGCCCACAGCTACCCTCATTTTCCCTCAGTCTGAGTGGAAACATCCATTAGGACCCTGCTCTGAGTCCTTACCACCTGCCCCACACACTCCTGCACTAATTACTGACTGCTATCCAGGACCCTCAGGCAGATTGGGCACAGGATCAGGGATCCTAATCTGGAAATCCCTCTCTACTACGGGTAATTTACCCAGAAAATCACCTCTGGGATACTTTCCTTCCCCTTCTACATTCACACATGTAGACAGTACTGGTTCTGGCACTGACTGACACCTGCTCTGGTCTCTCAGCCCTCCCTCCCAGCTACTGTGACAATCCCTACCTACAGGTACTATACCTGACTCTACCAGAGAGTGAACTGGGGGATCCCTCTCTCTCTCTCCATTCACACAGTTAGGCAATACTGGTTCTGGCACTGACACACATCTGCTATGGTTTCTCAGCCCTCCCTCCCAGTTACCTTGCCCCTTGTTACCTGTTCCCTTTACTGATTACAGTGGGTGGTCACAGTCCAGCGTGGCTGGACTTAGTGTGACCGGATCATTTGGCACAAAAGCAGAGACCATTCTCCCCAAATCATTCCCCAGTAACACATTAACAGGAATTTCATTGGATATCCCCACTTCCCTCAGACCTCTCCCCACACCCCAATCCAAGTAAATCTTTGACTCCCACCCACTCCCTTTACCAAAAAAGTCTTCCCAGGAAAAATGTCCCCAAAGTTAATCATCTCTGGACGCACCAGAGACAAGTTAGCTCCTGAGTCCTGTAACCCCTGAGTAACTTTATCCCCCACAGTCACAGTCTGCATATGATGACATAAATTCTCTGTCTTACCAGATACAAGCATTACCACTGGATTGACAGGGGACAGTGGTCCCTTTCTTTCTGGACAGGAAGCTCTTACATGTCCCGTCTGGTTACATATAAAACATCTGCGTGTATCTCCATGGTTTACGCTCACATTGGGCCTTTCAGACAAATTCTCACCAGCCTTGACATTCTGCTGTGCTGCTTCCCTGTGGTGACTCTCCTTCCAGGTTGGTGATCTTTGTAAAGTTGGACGATTCGGATATGTTTCCACCCTGTTGGCTGCATAGGTGTCTGCGACTTCTGCTGCTTTTTGCGCTGTTTTTGGCTCCCGACAAACTGTCACACATCTCCAGGACAGATATTAAGGAACTGATCCATTACCATAAGATCCTCCAGCTCCTCAAATTTGGTAACCGATAGTCCTTTAATCCACTGGCGAAGACTGGTTCTCAGATTACTCACAACATCTGAGTAGCTGTCAGTGGGACCTCTCTGCAATGCTCAATACTTTTTGCGATACACCTCTGGCGTGAGGTTATACTTCTTAATCAGAGCCTGTTTCAAAGCATCATAGTCCCCATCAAGCTCTGGTGGTAGTTCAACAAAGGCATCTAAAGCTTTGCCTTTTAATCCAGGTGTCAAGTATCTTGCCCACTGCACCTGTGGCAACTGATACTGTCTGCAGCACTTTTCAAAACTTAACAAAAAAGTGTCCGAATTGCTATCATTGTCCATGACAGGAAACTTGGGTGAACCATGCAAAGCAAACAGACCCTTCTCTGGACTCACTGGACTGTGGAGACTGGGTCTGGTGCTGGAGCTTTGCCAACTCCAGTCGAAATGCACGGCCTGCGGCTGCAGCTTCGAATTCTCTCTGCACCTGCTGCTCAGCTGCTGCAGCTTCCATTTCACGCTGTGTTTGCCGTTAAACTGCTTCCCGCTGGGCTTGCCATTCAGCTCTCTTAGCTGAGGGTCAACAATTGTAAATCCTTTTGCAGGGAAGAAGTACGGTCTTCCTGTACTGTAGTATTCTCATGCTGAGAAGATCCAAGGTTAACAGTCCTCTGGGATAGCTAAATCCACATCGCTTCCCGACTCAGTTGTGTAGTTCTGCTGCTCCTGGTCACTCTCCAACAATGCCCTTATCAGCAGCTCCTTGGACCTGTCCAGGACATCAATACCTCTTTCCTCACAGAGGTTGATCAGGACCTCCTTGGTTTGTCTATTGTAAAAGGTTGCCATTCTTAACTAACCTTGCCAAATAAAAGATAGAAAAGAAAAACAGAGAAGACTGATACCCTTGCAAGGATACAGGTCTTTAGTACAAGGGTTTAATACTTAATCCAAGCACTAATGCTGTAATAAAAAATAATTTATCCCAACCGCTGCCAGCCAATTTGTCACGAACTTCGGGCACGTGATCTGACCAATCAATCGTTACTCGCTGCCACCACTTTAAGTTACGGCCCTAAAGACGCCCCAAAAACACTCTTGACTCTCACTGACTATGCACACCCCTGTCCTGGCAGCTAAATGGTTAACACTACACCATTCACTCCAGCAACTAACTGGTTAATTAGCATCAGTCTTTCACAAGCAGTCACAGAGTTAATTAGCATTTACACTGCCAAACACTCAATCCACATATAAACTTATCAGAGGCTAACTGAGTTCTTTTAGAGCATCAAAAGACAAAACGTATTAAATTTTAGATTTATTATTCCGAAAGGTGGACAGTGCACATAATACAAAAATAGAAGAAAATTGTGTTATAATAAAATGACATACAATAGGTACAATGGTTATATAAAATAAAAAGTATAAAAATATTCACAGACCCTACTCACTAGAAGAAGTCCGGTATCCCGGGGCGGGAAGAAACATTGGGTCCATACACATGGTTTTAGCATGTCCCCTCAGTATGAACACAGTTATAGGGGCTACAAGGATTTTTAAACCATTTGATGAACTACCCCCTCCTCATGAGGTGGGAGTGTCTAGCAATGTCAGATTTACGACTAGCCAAAAGCATTCATTCCCCCTCAGTTAGGCAGACTCCTTATAAATGTAGATATGTACATTGTATTGGGATATTGACCACATATTCCTCTCCTGTATTAATTATCAATTCCTCCAATACCAAACATGACCTGTGTGTAATCCATATTTCCCAAGATATTAATAACTCGCCTTGGCAAGGGAATAAGGGCTCCATGTTGGGTATCATTTTGAGGGGCCTTCCTTTCCATTCACAAATATAATATTGGTTTCTGTCTTACATATTCCAATACCAAAATACATTTATTTTACATGTATGACTGTCCTTAAAATTACCTCTTATGGTACCCACTAGACCCCTAGCTGAAGAGAATTCCATATACATGGTTCGGCCCCACATTGTCTGGAAAAGGAGATCTGGTTCCATGCTTCACTAATCGGAATATAAACAATAGGACTGTTCTAGGGTGGAATGGTATTTTTATTGGTCCTTTGAAATAGCTAACACCAATAGTTAACCCATTCTTATCAAGTCACTACACACTTTCCTGATATAGATCTATTATTTTTATTATATAGTATAGTTTTTCAAGTATATAAAATCTCTCCCTGCAGAGATTCTTTCTCTGACACACACCCCTAAACACTCTTGTTCTCATTGGTGGTTTGTACACTGATATCACTGAGACACACCTATTCACTCACAGGGATTGGAGGAATTCTATATTTAGTTCCCTGTTACACAGTATTCTGATGTTCTGAAGACGGCCCCGTTTGTGGGGCGGAAACATGTCAACCTCCATGTTGGAATAAACTTTCTTATGTTTGTGAAGCCCTGTGAGTCCCTCCATTTCTAGAGTTGCTGCATATCCTTGGATTGATCACCCAGGCAGTTTACGCTCAGGAGTGCCCGCTAACCACGACACCTTTATATATAACAACATATATGTTACAGTTGGTATATTGTATATGTTCTGGACTACCTATTAAGCTCCACCATTGTGCTGTTTCATAAATTTTAATATATCCTTTCAGAGTATACGGTACCATGGGATTTTGTTTTGTAACCATTACTGTTGTTACATTGGAATACATAATTATATGCATGATAAATGGTGGGTCTCAGGGCTTTTCCATACGATTTCCTGTTATTACAATGTTTGGTGTTATTACAATGTTTAGTTTTGTTCTTAGACACGTGTATACTTTACATAACATGTTTGATGCTTTTATTAGTCCCTACCCTTTCCCTACTTACCTATTTAAGGTGAGCAGTTACACAGGTGGTTGGCCTCGGATGAAGTGACTTTGCGTCATGAAATGTGCCAGGCACTACCTGTGTACATCCCGATCCACCTAATCCTATTGGCGTTTGTTTGGTTTTATCTCTGAAAGTTCAAGTTATCGATTTATGGCTCTTTGTCTGTTGCCTACTCCTATGTCTTTCTTCTTCACTGGATTATGTGCTGTCATGGGTTGGACGGTGTTGGGAGTGTTTAGCGCCACGGAACACGCATGGTTTGAGCTCCCGTAAGAATAATCCTGGCTGTTAGTTGTTTCATTTATTAACTAACGGCAAAGGTAGCTGATGGTCCTCAGCCTGATCCCCATCGGTTTCCCCCCTTGGGGTTTTGTAATTATTACATTAAGATTCATATTTTAGGAACGGCAGCTGGACTTACACCCTGATCTCAGTTCAAACGTTCATCCACAATAGACCTAATAGGGTTCAAATATCGTGTGATATTTTAATAAGTTTTTAGATGTTTTGTTGGGGGTTTATATTACATACAAAAAAACAACATGACAATGTCCTAGCAACAATAATATGGGCCCACATCGTTTGAGTCCTCTATTAGCGTATAATTCATACCTCACAACTTAAGGAGAAGCTTACTTATATTTGATAATATATTATTTGCTTAACCCCCGGCTACTTTCGTAATATCGATCCTGAATGTAATATACGAATAATGCGTTTGTTCGTAGTAACAACTACTCACCCGTCCATCTGGGTGGTTCAGGTGCTGCCAGCCCCGGACCCTTCGCTTCGTCCGTATCCAATATCAGAAAACACCTCACCCCAATCATAGGCACCGGCGCAAACCGGAAAAAGCAAAATCACTATGGTGGTGTGATTAAGCAAACTGAATTTATTTAAGCCATGACATTTAAAATGTCATGGCTTAAATAAATTCTGTTTGCTTAATCTCACCACCATAGTGATTTTGCTTTTTCAGGGGTGGGCCGGTGCCTATGATTGGG
This sequence comes from Hymenochirus boettgeri, assembly GCA_019447015.1. Classification (NCBI taxonomy): domain Eukaryota; kingdom Metazoa; phylum Chordata; class Amphibia; order Anura; family Pipidae; genus Hymenochirus; species Hymenochirus boettgeri. The sequence goes on along the minus strand of CM033473.1, from coordinate 102,896,453 downwards.
GTGAGGTGTTTTCCGGTTTATATTACATGTATAATTGATAGTTAATAAAGGTAATTAAGTGTTTTGTAGCAGTGAGTTAGGTCTGTTTACGCATATCAACTCCTATTGTATGTATATTATAGGAGACTTTTTCATGGATACGTTTTTACTATTTATGAATGCAGTGCTATATGGGTAATTTTTCCGACGTCTTGGTCTACAGAGACTGTCACCTTTTTTGTTCTAATTATTGGCTTTTATTACCCTGCACTACTTCAGTTTAAAAGCATGGGGCAGCACAGTGGTTAGCACTGTTGCCTTACAGCGCTGATGTCCTGAGTTTGATTCCACCCTTGGACACATCTGCAAGGAGTTTGTATGTTCTCCCCATGCTTGGGTTTCCTCCGGGCACTCCGGTTTCCCCCACCCTCACTTGGCATTCAAGATGTTTGGAAACTACAAACTCCCGCATGCTTTTATTAAGCTGGAGTTGTAGTTTCCAAACATCTTGAATGCCACCCCACTTGGCATTCAAGATTTTTGGAAACTACAACTCCCGCTAATAAAGCATGCTGGGAGTTGTAGTTTCCAAAACATCTTGAATGCCACCCTCACCCTCAACCCAGTTAAGTTTGTACCTGTGGCTCTCTTCATCCAGATCTGTGGGCTCTCCTCCATCCAAGGGCTTCCTGGGACTGTGTGCTGGTAAGTTCCTCCCATTCCAGCAGCAGCTCTCCTCCATTCCGCGCAGCGTCCTCTCCATTCCGGCAGCCGCCATCAGTCCATGTACTGGCGCGCCGGCTGACGTCACTAATTGGCGCCGCTGACGTCACTAATTGGCGCCGGGCAGTGACGTCGCCAGCGTGCAGTACATGGACTGATCGTGCGGCTGCCGGAATGGAGAGGACGCTGCTGCCTAATGGAGAGGCCTGATCTTCAATGGTGAGTGACTCGAGTATAACCGAGTCCGAGTTTTCAGGCTGATTTTTCAGCCTGAAAAACTCGGTTTATACTCGAGTATATACGGTAGATTGTAAGCTCTTTGGGGCAGGGCCTGATGAGCATTGAGTAATTAATTGTAAAGCGCTGCAAAATATGTAGCGCTATCCTATATAATAAAACGCAAGTGTGTGTCCCTGTGTCCGTGTGTGTGTGTCCTGCAAAGTGCGTTGCCAGAAAAACTGATACGGCATACCCTCCAACTGTACCAGAAGGCACATACCAATTTGTACCGGATTGCTAATTATTGTACCGGAGCAGGAGGTTTCCGACTCACTGTAAGAAGCAGAGCAGAGCTTACGTCACAATCTCACACAGACTACAGCTACGGGACTCTCACTCTGACTCCTCCCCTCCCTCCCAGTCACCAGCAGTCAGCAGAGATTTGTGGGCGGAGCGGCTCTGGGTCCTGGTAGCAATGGGGAGGGGATGCAAGATCCAAACATCCGATCCTGAGATTCCCGACTAGGAACTTCACAACACAGTGAGTGTTAAAAAAAAAGTTGACTGAAGAAGATCGTGCTGGGTTGGGAAGGAGAGGCTGGGGATAGATGACACTGCTGTAATGTCATGTAACTCTAACTATCTATCTATCTATCTATCTCACTCACTCTATCTATCTATCTCACTCACTCTATCTGTCTATCTCACTCACTCTATCTGTCTATCTCACTCTGTCTATCTCACTCTGTCTATCTCACTCTGTTCTCCGGGCAAATAGAGCCTTGTCTATCAAGGCAAGATAGCAGTGAAGATTGGCTCTTGCCACTAAAACTATCTTGAGGATTCCCCGAGTGTTACATGTAGTATCTTTTAATATCAGTGCCAGTGCCAGAGTGCAGTAGTGAATGCAAAAGACCTAGCCTGTTATTCCTGGCTGGGGAGGTTTCTATTTTTACTCACTGATACACTTTAGTGGTACACAAGGCCGTGCTCTAGATTTCTGAGTTATTCTAATGTCTAACTGCATCCATGATTTTTCATGTTTCTCCTGTAAAATGTTTTTACAGGCCGAGAAAGAGATTCAAGCATTAGATTTCATTTTTTACAAGTATATTGTTTAGATATTGATTGGTGTATTTATTTTCTTTCAATATCTGTAAGTAAATTTATTGGCGTTCATTTTGCTTAAGATGTTGCCAATCCGCTTCTACATCTGCTGGTTATCGGCCTCCCTCCTCGAACGAAAGAAGTAGTTATCACTGGGCCACACACGTGAAACTAAAATACTGTTTTGACCTGGCAAAATATTCGGCCCGCAGTCCTCTCATTGTAGTAGTGTTGTGATCACTGTAGTGTAAGGTAGTACAACGTTGTAATCTTAAATGTAAGTTTGAAATGGTGGAACCCAAAGAAAAAGAAATATTGTAACAAACCTTGCTTCTAATTCAGAAAATGTGCACCGTGTGTACACTGGTAATTTTTAACTTGCAGGAATGCAAGCAGAATTAAGTGCAAAAAAGTAATACATATATTTATATCTCTGTGAGTATGTAATATGTTCTCGGTATGAATTAATGACTAGCAAAAAAGTGTACAGTGGTGGAAATTTATTAAAGGTATAAAATTTCTTAGCTAGTTAGTATTTTTTTGTAAAAGGACTATCATTAAACACATATGTATAATATATAAACTTTTCTTTCTAAAAATCTGATAGCAGGTGCGAGTTTCCCATTATTTCTACAGTATGAAATTATCCTGTATGTGAGCCACTTACTGGTAACAATACAACAATATATGATAGGAGTTCAAGTTGTGGGACACCCAACACCGATATGGTTGGTCTGTTCGACAAACGGCGCATAACGGTTGGTTGTTTCGGACACCCGCCGATATGTTTCCAGTTCAGACACCACTGCCGAGTATGGTTTCTGGTTCTGACTGTGCAAAAGGAATCAAAGACAGGAATAGTTATTTATTGAGACGGTAATGATTAAAACTCTATTGTAAACATGTATTAATAAAGGATACTAGAGAGATCAGCACCAATGATATTTATATCAGACCCATCTTGTGTCATATTTTTGTATGTACAGGCGCTAAAGCCCAGAGTGCCTCCATCCTCCGAGTCCTAATGCGCACAGTTCCGTCGTAGTGTCCAGACCAGCCGGTCACCCCCTCTCTGCTCCCAGACCACAGTGCCCACCTCCCCCCTCTCTGTCCAGACACAGGGTCCCCCTCTCTGTCCCCAGACCCAGGCCCCCCTCTGTCCCAGACCAGGGCCCCCCTCTGTCCCCCCCAGGGACCCTCCCAGGCCCCCTTCCAGCCCACCCTCTGTACCAACCCCAGGGACCACCTCCACTCAATCCAATCTCCCAGACCAGCCGCACTCTTCCCATACCCAGGTCCCACCACTCCTCAGACCCAGAACACCTGCCCCCCCAGTCCACCCTCGTCACCCGCTCACAGATCCATAGTCCCCCACTCTGTCCTAGACCCAGTGGCACACCACCTCTGACCACCGGCCCCCCCCTCTGCACATCCAGGAGTCCCCCGTCTGTCCAGACCCAGGGCCGCCTCCTCTGTCCCAGACAGTGCCGCCTCTGTCCCAGACCCAGGCGTCCCCCACTCTGTTCCCAGTACCAGCGGCCTCTCTATAACCATAGAGCTGACGATAGTTACTGATAGAGTGAGAGCGAGTGAGAAGACAATGAAATAAGATGAGATAGACAGAGTGAGATAAAGTGCGATAACAGAGTGAGATAGATTAGAGTGAGATAGGACAGAGACTGAGATAGACAGAGTGAGATAGACAGAGTGAGATCGACTCTGTCTATCTCACTCTGTCTATCTCACTCTGTCTATCTCACTCTATCTATCTCACTCTATCTATCTCACTCTGTCTATCTATCTATCTATCGATCTATATAACTATCTGTCTAGCTCTATTTATAGGAGGGCCCTGGGTCTGGGACAGAGTGGGGGACCCTGGGTCTGGGACAGAGGGCGGCCCTGGGTCTGGGACAGAGGAGGGGCCCTGGGTCTGGGACAGACGGGGGACTCTGGATCTGTGACAGAGGGGGGGCCTGGGTCAGAGGTGGTGTGACCTGGGTCTACAATATGATAATATTCCTTCCCCCAGCCCCAACCGCCATAAAAAAATTTTAAGGAAGTCCCCCGACTTTTACTTCTCTTCCCTCTCTCTCGACCGCACTGCCGGCCCTTTGCTTGCAGGACACTGCAAGCAGGGGGCAGGACTGGCAGCCGACATCCTGAATGCCAGGGGAGAGAGGGAAGGTAAGTAGAGTTCAGGGGACTTTCTAAAATCTTTTAGAGCGGTTGGGGCAGGGGAGGTTATACTAAAATATGGCCAGGGTTTTAATAGTAGGGGGAGAGATGTTGAGGGGGCAAAATGGAGGGAGAGGGAGGGGGAGGCCTGCGGTGCGGCATGCCAAACGTTCCGGAGGGGAGACAGGAGCAGAGTCCTATATGACTCTGCCGTACTCCTGGTGGGCAGTTTTTGGGACTTTGGGGGGGGGGGGAGGATTAATGGAGAACCATTTGGAGCTGGGATGAAGGTAAGGATTTTTAATTACACTACAGAGTGGGAGAAATTATAGTTATTTGGGGTGGACATGCCTTTAAAAAATTAAAGGCGTTTTACCCTTCAGGGCACAGAACATATATATATACGTCTTTGCATGAAAGGCTCAAAACTTGCCACAGAATGTTTATATACATTCTGTGGCTGTACTTAAAAAAAAAAAAAAATCCCTCCGTGGTGTTACGGGAGCAGCCGTCCCACAAGAGGAAGTGTGTATTGGCGCAAAGGGAGACCCGGTGATGTCATGGAACTTCCTCCGTCATCGGGTCTTCCTTTGAGAGGGGTGGGGGGTACGCCACTGTGATCTCCATTAGATCGCGTGCGAACAAGCTATCAGTCGCGATCATGGGCGATAGCTTACTATACTATTGTGATGGAGGTCAGAGTGCAGTATAGCTATAGTAAGCTACTATAATATTGTGAATGGAGATCCGTTCCTTCACAAACAGGATTTTTTTCTAAGTCTTTGCTACGACCAAACACGAGAAAAAATAGGGTCAGAGATCAATTACTGGGGATCATTTATGGTCACCTAACTAATAATATTTGCCAATGATTAAGTGATTTTTCCCAATAGGATTCGACTTGGAAAACGGGACCATATTCCAAGTTCGTTATTATGATTATCTTTGGGACAATGATAAAAAAGTGAAATGCACATACACTTTTTTTTTTAACACTAAAACCATAATTAGAATTAAACTTTTCTCCAAGCTTCCCAATGTCAGTGGTATCAGAAAAGTAAACGCAGATAATTTCCTCGATTCAAAGGAACTACGCCTATTTTATAAGGAAATTTTGCAAGAGGTCACAAAAAAAAATTTGAATTTTTAGGATCAGTAAATGTGCAAAAAATTGTGTGTCCTACCTACCTAAAACAACTTGCTGTCAAGTGTGTTTAGGTAGGATTATTAATTTGGCACGTGGTAACGTAAGCAGAATGTGTGTAGATTCCAAACAATATATAGTTTGTTTGGGGGGTATTTCCAAGTTTCGGGGCGGGTTTCCAAATAACAGAGCACTTGATTTTTTTCTTTAATTGCACTTGTGCCTGCTTCCCATTTGAGTAGTTGGTGTGTTCCCATGCATATGGCATACCGCATGATTTAGTACATGTGGGAGATTGATATTTTGTGGGGGGGTTTATTGCTAGTTTAATTTGAATAAATTATGGGCGGGTGTACAAAGCCCTCAGAATCCAATAGACTGGAAGTGCTTTGGTAACAATGATATATGGAAACAGAGAGAAAAGAAAAAAAGACCAGGCACTCAATCATCACGTAAGACTAATATTAACAAGTCCTTTATTAGCAAAAATTGGAAAAATGTGCAAAAAATAGCATAAAAACAATGGGTGCTCAGAAAGCCATGTGGTGAGAACAGTCCAGCGTCTACCACCCGCGTAGTTGTCATGTGATTCCTTCGGACACCTTTGGCCTTCTGTATTGATGCTCTGCTCTTTGATTTCCCATGTTGACTGGTGACTGACCTTATGACCGATGAGTATATGGGTTTTAGACCTTGTTTGGGCTAGGGGGAGGACCAACCAGACTTCTGGGCAATATTATTGATTAGGACACCATGCTTCTTTTTTTTAATGCTAATTTTTTGCACACATGCTTCCAATTTTGCCCACAATAAAGGATTGTTTGATATTTAGTCTCACAATGGTTGAGTGCCTTGTCTTTTTTATTTCTCTCTGTTTCATTTGAATAAAGTAAGCGGTGTTGAAATTACAGAGCAATTCTTGTAATGCACTTGCGCCTGCTTCCCATTTGGAGTTAGTTGGTTGGCTATGTCTCTATGTGCACCCCACCCATATGGCATACCGTTGGATTCAGGACATTTGGGAGACTGGCATTTGGTAACTTTTCTTTCATTACTTGGGGTTTTGGCAGGATTTTTAACTTTGAAACTTGTCTTTTCTTTATTTTTTCAAAAAAATTGCTTAAAAGTTCAAAATTCTACAAAGATCTCCACACCACCTGATGGTATGCATGACAAAATGGCACCGTGATTAGCTGAAGGGTGTAGATTCTGAGATATATATAGTGCGTGAAAAGTGTGAAATTCTACACGAACTGCGCCCACAACATTGGTGGTATGCATAAAAGATTGGCACTGTTGCGTAGCTGAAGGTGTGTAGATTGCAATAATATATAGTCTGGGGGGTATTCCCAATATAGAGGGGTATTTAGTCTGGCCAAACTCGAAAAGTTGCTGTAATTGGGCCACTGTGCATCTGGCTCACTTGTGGCTAGTTGTCGTGGTGGCATAACATATGATTAGGACATTTGAGAGATTGATATTTGGTAACTTTTTTTTACCTTTCATGGGGTTTGGCATGATTTCTACCTCCAAACTAGATATTTGTTAATTTTCAGAAAATCTGTGAAAAGTGCGAACTTCTACAAGGAACTGCGCCAACATATTGATGGTATAAATGAACAAATTCAGCATACGTAGCTAAAGTAACATGCATATGGACAATATTGATCAGGGACATTTGGTAACTGTTTGTTTTGATTGCATGGGGTTGGCATGATTTCTACCTTTGAAATTTGATTTTGTAAAATTTTCCAGAAAATCTCCAAAAAGTTTGAAATTTACGAAGAACTGCTCCCACACCATAGATGTAGGAATGAACAAACACAGCATTACATAGTTGAAGTGTGTTAGATTCCAGATATGTAATAGTTTGTGGGGATATGTCTGAGGGGTGGGGGTGTTTTGTGGGAAAAACTGCATTGTTCAAATTTGGGGTTGGCTGAAAATGTTTACTTTTTTTGAGCCATCGCTCATTGTCTCACTTTTCGCATCCACAATCCGCATGGTTAACCTGCATATGGCAACCATTGATTCAGGAAATTTAGGAGATTGATATTGGAACTTGTTTTAGATTCCATGGGGTTTTGCATGATTACCTTTTGAATGTTGGTTTATGTTCATTTTTTTTTAAGAAAAATTGCGAAAAGTGCAAATTCTGTGAAGAACTGCACCCCCACACCATTGATGGTATGAATGAACAAACTATAGCGTACGTAGCTGAAGGTGTGTAGATTCAAGAATTATAGTTTTAGGAGATATTTAGGAGTTAGACTGTTCAAATACAGGAGCTGGCTAAATTATTTTGCTGTTATTGCCATTAGACATTGGTCCCCATTTGGGTTAGTTTGGTAGCCTTTCTCGTATACCCTGCATGTGGCATAAGTTTTATTCAGGAGGGGTTAGGCTTTCAAATTTGAGATGCTTTGGAACTTTTCTCTACAGATTTAGCTGAAATTGCATTGATTTTGATTCTGATTTTACAGTTGAGGGGGAAAATAGAAAATGTGGAAGAAAATAACTTATAATTGGTGAAGAGCTGTGCCCGGGTATTTGCATTTTGATCCAAACTACCTCACTATAAAATCCTGCGGTTATGTAGTTCTAAAAATATTTCACTTGTGGGGATATTTAGTTAATTGGTAGATATTTTATGTTAACAGTCCAGAAGTGGTTATACATTTCAATTGGTGTAATATTTTTGAAAGTGTAGTTTTAGTTTGGAGGGGTCTCTCGTATAGGAAAAGTGGGGGTACCTACATATATCTGGTATCATGTACCGGGAGTATCAGAGCTTTTAGAAATTGTAAGATTTTGTTGTATACTTTAGATAACTAAATAAAAATGGGAAAAATCCATGAAACTTACAAATTTTGCAATTTTTTTACATAATTCCATGTAAAATCTCCAGAAAAGTTAGAAAAAATATGTGTACCATGTTAAAGTACACTTGTGCTGAAAAAAACAATGTATAATATTCTGATTTACTGCAAGGTTTCCTACTGTAAAATTAGTAAACCCGAAAGATCAAAACTCTGAAAATTCTGCTGGCACTGAACGGAAAAAAAATTTAAATTCTGCTGGCACTGAAAGGTGTTAAAGCAAACAATGCTCTTAAAAAAATGCCCACTCTTCTGCAAAGCAGATTTATATGGTGAGTTTTAAAACCAAATACCATTAACATACAGATGCAACCAACAATTTCGTTTAGAAATCTAGGGCCAAAAAAGTGTTACAAAACCCCATCCAACTTATCCTAGTAGTAAGAAGAAAAAAACATGTGAAAGTTTAAAGGAGTCCAGCCCCAAATAAAAAAAACTTACATACAGGTAAATCACCCCCCCAAAACCTAAACAGTAATAGTTTGAAATCTGAAATATATAGTGTAACCTGAAATCTTGGACAATGTACTTGTTTTCCTGTTCTGCTTCCTGGTTCTTCCAGTTAGCAACTGTCAGTTAGGATTTTACAGTTGATATCACAGCCAATGATTGAATGTTAATCCCCTGTCTGCCCTTCTGAGCATGCCCTAGTCAGTACAGGTTTCTAAATTGCTCAGTTTCCATGAGGCATCCAGAAGCATACCAGGCATACAGTAATGAATTCAAAGGGCAAAGTAGGATATATCAACATATTTTAAAGAGGCCATTCTTTCTAAAAGATGTTGTTATGAGGGTGGAGTTGTCCTTTATACAATTCACACGGTCTGCAACCCCAATTCCTTAAATGTCGTTTCTTTTTTTTTTTATGCTTACCCTTAAAAACAATGCCCACTTTCCCAAAGCTTGCGCACTGGCTCTGAAAAGCAGGTTATATGGTAAGGTTCAAAAGGCAGATTTTCTACATTTTCCCGAAAAATCTACTAAAGAGTGAAATTCTACAAAGAACCTTATCCGGAAATCTGCATATAGGTGTGAAAGAATGCAAACATTGTGTAGCAGAATGGTGTAAATGTAAAAAAAAAATCGTTTGTAGGAGTTATTTTCAAGTGTGAGGGGTATATTTTTCTCTGTAATTGCACCTTGCATTGGTCCCTTTGGGTTAGTAGGGGCCAATCTATGTGTACACCATAACATGTGGGCCATCATTTGATTTGGGGGCATTTGGAGATTGACATTGTGGATTTTTTTTTTTTTTAATACACGTGGGATGGCCAAGATTTCTAACTTAGAATTATTGCCACCTTCAATTTCCCCAAATAATTATAAAAAGTTGAAATTAACCATAGAACTATGTCCGAAAATTCTTTAAGTGTGAAAATGTAAGAATGGCACTTCTAATAGCAGAAGGTATGTAGATTCTAAAAATATTGTTAGTGGGGAGTATTTGAGATTTTTTTTAAATTTTTTGAAATAAAAAGAACTCATTGAGTTTCACTGTAATTGCACTTATGCTTTGGTCCTTAATTGGAGTTAGATGGTGGCCACAATTCTGTGTGTATTCATTATTCATACCAATATGGAATTATATGGAAGAGCTATAAGATGATATCATTATGATAGGGATGACCAAGTTTAATGGAATTTTTAGAAATTTTAAAAATATTTCTTAAATTTTAATGTAATGTCAGTTTGGAACAAGTGGCTTTCTAAGATTTAGGCATATTAATGAGTGATGGACATCTGGCAATGAATATTATTTAAAATGTAGATGCAATTAATTTATAAGTAACAACAAGAAAATTGTATTAATAATATCCATATAGACAATTCCTGCATATTAGCATATATATTAGAAAAAGGTTTAAAGAAAGAAGGGGAATAGATTCAAGAGAGAAAAATGTTTTCTCCCTCTTTACAAGGCACTGGTAAGGCCTCATTTGGAATAGCTTGTTAATAAAGGCCGGGAGGCGGGTACTACAAGTACGCTTTAAGGGGAGGGGAAGGTTATAGTCCGGGAATTGCAGGACACAGAGGCTGCTGGGAAATGTAGGCTGGATGCCGGACAAGTGAGTAACGGGAGATTGGATGCAGGCAAGGTACGTAACTGGAAGAATGGTAGGTAGTATGTAGTGGAAAACGGTAAGAATGCTGGAGTACTGGAAGAACTGGTAGGTAAGTATGCTGGTACTGGAACAACGGGTAAGTGTGCTGATACTGGAAAAACGGTAAGTATGCTGGTACTGAACAACAGGTAAGTATGCTGGTACTGGAACAACAGGTAAGTATGCTGATACTGGAACGACAGAGTATGCTGATTATGGAACGACAGGTAAGTATGCTGTACTGGAAACAACGGGTAAGTATGTGGTACTGAACAACAGGTAAGTATGCTGGTAGGCAGGACAGGAACCAAGGCAGGTGAGTACTGAGCCGGGAGGGGTAGCTAAAGCTACAATCGGGCATCAGGTCCAGGAGGACACCGGCTTTTCAAATTTCACGCCGCCCACCCGTAAATGCAGAGCGGCGCGGGGACCGGAGCGGCAGGTAAGTTCGTGACAAAGCTGTGCAGTTTTGGAATCCTATATACAAAGGGACATCTTGGAAATGGAAGCAGTACAGAGAAGGGCAACTAAAATAATAAAGGGAATGGAGGGGGGCTTGAATATGCAGGAGATTGGACAAGTTAGGTCTGTTAAACTTAGAGAAGCAATGTTTGCATGGGGATATGATCATATTGTATGGGACATCAATAAACTCTCTGGTGCATTGTTTTCTAATCAGTCATATCAAAGGACACAAGGACATACTTGTTTTTCTAACATTGCAAATCGCATAACGCACCGAAAATTGCCACGATTTTGGGTGCGTTGAGATTGCGCAAAAAATGCAGATCGCATGCATTTCCCTATCTCTAAAGAAAAAAGCACAAGTGCAAACGCATCATAATCGCACTGGAATCTTACACGCAATCGCACCAGATTGCGTGTGCCCCGCAGTGCGGCCATGCCCTTAAGATTGGAAGAAAAGAAGTTTCATTCAGGTTAGGATAGGTTTATTTACAGTAAGAAAAGGTTGAAACAGTCTTCCAGCATATGTGATAATGGCAAGTTCATTGATTAGATTATAAGTGGGCTAGATAAGTGGGCTAGATAAGTTTCTAAAACTAAAAAATATTGAGAATTACTGGTATTAATACTGTAGTTCTGGTTGATACAGGGATACTTTCCGATAGCTATTTGGAGTCCGGTTTTAGGTTAGGTTTTTTTTGCCTTTCTCTGGATTCAACTGTTAGGTAGGGTTAAAAAAGGAAGGTAAAAAGGTTGAACTTGATGGACGCTGTCTTTATCAACATCAAATATATGTTACTATAAAGAATAAAAATTGATAAAGCTAAACGAAGAAATAGACCGCAATTATTAGGAACAGAGGAAATACTGGAGATAAACCATGTATTATTTTAGAAAGCACAGGTATAGTACCACCTACTGTAATATAGAATCAGTACATAAAAATATACTGAATGGACAATAACTTTAGATGTGAAAGTTGTTCACTGTGATAACCATGTCTATTTAATTACACCAGACCAGTGTAGTAAACACATTAATACATTTAAATAAATAAGTCCATTTGAGTACCCTGTTCTCGTGGAGGTTGTATGCTGAAAATTTAGGTTGCACCTTGACCTTTGTAATTGGATCTCAGCTGGAGTGCTCATAAACATTCAATGCAGATAAAGGGGGGCCGATAATGTACCATGTAAATTGTCTGTGATGAAGACAGCAGTAGTTTTTCGGCATTGCTGACCATTTTTTTGCCCCCCCACACCTTGCAGATATTTGGCAAACCACAAGATAAGGCAAGGTTCTTGGAAAGTTGGGAGGCAAGTTAACGAAGTATTGGCTGCATAATACCACACCCGATAGAGACCAGAAATATTCACAAAAATACTACACATCCCAGCCGCCTGACTAAATGCACTTAATGGGTATATAGAAGAAAAGACCTAAATAAAATATATTAAGTCAGCAAAAAGACCCATTTAACCTAGGATAGGCACCATAGCCCTCCAGATGTATGAAAACTACAACATTCCTGGCTGCCATTTGCTGTTGCAAAAAGCTAGTAAAGGAATGCTAGGGGTTGTAGTTTTCAAACATGTGGGGGCCGACTGCTTCCTGTCCCTATATTAGGACTGTGTAGGGACCCAATAAGCAGGTAAAAATGAAACCGAGGGTTGCACTCCAAGTGAAAATCTTAATTTATTGAAAACCACAGACATGTGGAAGGACTTTTGAGGCGTCTGCACCCATCTGTTAGAGTGCATTTTACCCTTGTTGTTCCAGTGGATCAAATATAGCAGCCACATCTGCTTGGCTATACTACTCAGATTAGGTAAACCTTAAACTTTCATTATATTTAATCATAAATATTGTGAAGCAGGCCCCACTCACTTGGGGAGTAAACTTTATTTTGACATAGGTCTGTGCCCAACGTTTCGGGGTTACCCCCTCCTCAGGTGATGAGGAAGGGGGTAACCCCGAAACGTTGTGCACAGACCTATGTCAAAATAAAGTTTATACTCACCAGTGAGTGCGGTCCTCGCTTCACATTATTATGATTCTAATACCTGCTGGTGGTTAAGCAGTTTTGAGGAACCTAGCACCACCCAAAGAGCTACAGAACCAGGAGTGCGAGGAGATCTTCAATATTCACCTCTTTCATTATATTACCTTAATAATTAGAACAAAAAGGTGACAGTCTTATAGACCGAGGTGTCTGAAACATTCCCCATATAGCACTGCACACAAACGGGGTAAATAGCAAAGACTTATCCATGAAAGGTCTCATAATAACATACTATTGAGTTTGTGAGTAAACAGACAGTCACTGCTACAAAAACACTTAATACTTATTAATATACATGTAATATAAAACCACACAACCCATCTAAAAACCATTAAAATACCACACCCTGTGAACCCTCCATTCCCACAACTTACCACATAAACCCGATACAGCACAGACCAGGGAGAATGACCAAGCCAAACAAAACGGAAAAAAGGCAAGCAAGCAGCGGCTAAAAAGCTCCTTAAGTTCGTGCACATAGATACGGCAAGTGGCCATGTTTCCACCCAGGCCTAAAACACCACGGAAGGAGCGCGCCAGCTCCTGGGAGGTGCCACTTCACTAGCTCTGAACTACAAATAGCCTTCCCAGATCCCAAACAACAGCAAGACTCGCTGCTATCCAGGATACCAAGTCCTCACTCACAGGACTTGTAGGGAGTTAAAATAGATATTGGGTTTTACGCGCGGACATGCAAAACTCCGCCAAGTGTAACTGAAACTGAAGTCCGTAAACCCTGATGAGGACACAATCTCCCCTCAAACAAGGGAACTTGAATCTCTTAAAAAATAAACTACAATTGTCTACAGCAAATATCGAGACCTAAAATTTAAGTCGTAGACAGAATTCCTAGGTTTCCGGAGGGATCTGAGGAAGAGAAAACAGAGCACCTTCTTGGAAATTGGCTAGTTAACAAGTTTGGCAGAGACTTTTTTCCTCCACATATGCCAATAGAGGGCACAAACCATCCCAGAACCAATCCAGGAGCCAGACCCAGACCACTCATTGCCAGATTCTTGAATGCTACAGATAGAGATAAAATACTGCGCCTGGCACATACGGATACAAATATTATATACGAAATTCACCAATTATGATTTTCCCAGATTTTTCTCTGGACCTACAAAAGTGACGCTCAACATTCATGGAAATAAAACGCTGCCTTAAACAAGCTAATGTCAGTACTCCATGGCATATCCGGCACGGCTGAGAATCGTCCATGAAGGAAAAGTTATATTTTTTGACAACCCCAGTGAAGCTTCTGCAAGGCTAGAATTAAGGTTAAAAAGACCAACCCCTGCAACACCAAAGACGGTGAATGGTAAATATACTAAACAGTTAACTAAACCAACTAGCCTCCAATACATTATTATCTGACCCATACAGCCTGCCCCCCTTGCATTTTTCTTCCCCCTCAAGACTCTCTTTACTTCCATAAACTCCCGAAACCAATACTAACCTGGAATGGATATCTATATAAATAGTGGACACTGCAAGATACACCGCTCCTAGCAGTCCTAAGGGTACTGCCCCATATACTCCTACTAAGAGCTTGTTATAGTTAATTTATTTATGTTATAAAATGTTATTTCCCCAAATGTGAATCTATGTGTATGGGTTACGCTTTCATGACTATTTTACATCTCATAATCAAGATAGATATAAAATATGTGATTGACAATACTGGTTTCCTAAATTGTTAAAAGATATAGAAATACTATAATTGAAATGTATAAAATTAGAGGATTGATTTTCCATACAACGACCACTTGAGTTTTATGTGGAACGTAAGAGGTCTTAATGACCCCCACAAGAAAAAGAGTATTTACAACATACAAAGCCTTAAAGGACAATTATACTTACCATTTCCCCGATCCATTCCTGCAAGTACCTAGGGTGAGGACCTAAAACGCTAAGTCCTCACCTTGGGTACTTACAAGTCCTGCACTTCTTACTTGTAATCTCCTCGTCGCTCTGGTCTGATCCTTCCTTCCTACTGCATGTCAGTAACAGTCCGGGAGGCAGCCAATGGGAAGACACGCTTCTTTGCAGAGCATGTCTTCCATTGGTTGCCTCGGGACCTGTCACTCGAAGTGCCAATGGGGAGGATCGGACCGGAGCGACGAGGGAGATTACAAGTAAGTAGTGCAGGACTTCTGTAAAGTACCCAGAGGTGAGGACTTAGCGTTTTAGGTCCTCATCCTGGGTACTTTGCCAGAGTGGGGGGAAAGGAACGAGTGGCAGGTGAGTATAATTGTCCTTTATATGACATATGCTGTATTCAAGAAACCCACCTACTTCCAGATACCCTGGGCAGAACCCAAAAATACTGGGTTGGATGGGCAGCCCCCAGCACACATTCTGTATACTCAGGAGGAGTATGTTATTATACATAATCTATGTATAAAAGTACACGAAGTACAAACAGATAAATCATATATAGAGATATATAGAGATGCGGAATATACATAGATGCGGAACAGGCTGAGAACTGTCAACTACCTTTGAAGATAGTTAATTAGTTGTAGTTTTACTGGTAGATGACTAATTCCAACGTCTTCTTTACAGGCTGACGCCCTAGTCTGTGATTGATTAAGACGAATTAGATTTCCTAGATGAAAATCCGGTTGCTCCTATTTTTAATTGGTTGCTCTAAGTACATAAAAGCCTTGATGATTTTAAGGGAGACCATAGTCTCTGGCAGAGGCTCCCTGCATGAACATTGAGCGAACATGTAGACATACTTTACCCTTATGGTTTTGAGTTATCCACTTACATTAGAGATAGAACAGATATTCTTGATAAACTGAAAGATGTTATTTGGAAAACTACTTATCGATAGGTAACTTTAGATGTAGTCTCTTATATCCTCAATAAAACACAATAGAGGGTGTCACGAATGCAGTTTGCTGGGCACGTGATCTGACCAATCAATCGGTACTCGTGCCACCAATTTAAGTTAAGCCTTAAAGACGCCCCAAAACACTCTCGACTCTCACTGACTATGCAACACCCTGTCCTGGCAGCTAAATGGTTAACACTACACCATTCATTCACCAACTAACTGGTTAATTAGCACAGTCCTTCACAAGCAGTCACAGAGTTAATAGCATTTACACTGCCAAACACGTAACCACATATAAAAACATCCGAGGCTTACCGAGTTCTTTTAGAGCATCAAAGACAAAACATATTAAATTTTAGATTTAATATTCCAAAAAGGTGGACAGTGCATATAATACAAAAATAAAATAAAATGGTGTTATATAAAATGACATACATAGGTACAACAGTTATAAAAATAAAAAGGATAAAAATATTCACAGACCCTACTCACTGGAAGAAGTCTGTATCGGACGGAGAGAAACAAGGGTCCATACACACGGTTTTAGCATGTAGACTGGTTAAAGGGCATGTCCACCCCCAAAACTATAATCTCCCCACTACTGGCCCCATCATGTAGTGTAGTTTATCCTTACCTCACATCCAGCTCCCTAAGGTTCTCCTGTAGTCCCCCCAAAGTCCCAAAACTGCCCACCAGGAGGATAGCAGAGTCCATATAGGACTCTGCCTCCTACCTAGCCTCTGGGAGAAGTTTGGCATGCGTACTGCAGCCCTTCTCCCCTCCCCCCCCTAGTGTAAAACCTTTTCCCCAAAGATTCCCCCTGTCCCCCAGCCCCAACCGCTATGTTAGTATTATTAGAAAATGCCCGAAACATTACTTACCTTCCTCTTGTCTCCGCCGCACTGAGCTCCTGGCAGCCGCGTCCGTGTTGGCTGCCGCTCAGCCAATCACAGACGCAAGTGCGGTTCCGCCCCTCTGGCTTGCATTTACTCGCAAGCAGAGGGCCTGACAGCGCGGCAGAGGCAAGAGGGAAGGTAAGTAAGTTTGGGGCATTTTCTAATATACTAACATAGCGGGTGGCTGGGGGGACGGGGGAACCTTTGGTGAGAATTTTTTTTTAAGGGTGGACACACCCTTAACCTTTTGATGCTCAGTCTGTACACACTTCGATATAGAGAGAAAACCATCCATACTACCATTGTGTGACCATTGTGTGCTGACAGGTACAGTTCTGTATTCACACCTGGAGTACAGTGATATGTAGGGGACTGTACCCAACCACTCCTAAACTCAGGCATCTGTCCTCCTCTGATACACTCTCGCTGGACAGATACTCCTTATCCTCATGCTATCTGTATCCTGTGGGTCTAAAGTTCCCATCCCCTGGGTCTAAACTCAGACAGTACTGGTCACTCTTAACCCTTTCCTTGCCTTCCTGCATCATATACCTGCTCCCTCAGACTGGGACAAACCATGACTGTTACTGGTATGGTTTTGTCCTCAGGGATAGCTACCTTCTTTTCATCTACCTGGGACACTCCTAGCTTGTTAGTGTCCCTCTTTAACCCTTCCTCTTCCTTCTCCACCCACCACTGAGGTTGGTACTGGCGCTACCACATGCCCACAGCTACCCTCATTTTCCCTCAGTCTGAGTGGAAAACTCCATTAGGACCCTGCTCTGAGTCCTTACCACCTGCCACACCAACTCCTGCACTAATTACTGAGCTATCCAGGACCCTCAGGCAGATTGGGCACAGGATCAGGGATCCTAATCTGGAAATCCCTCTCTACTACGGGTAATTTACCCAGAAATCACCTCTGGGATACTTTCCTTCCCTTCTACATTCACACATGTAGACAGTACTGGTTCTGGCACTGACTGACACCTGCTCTGGTCTCTCAGCCCCCCTCCAGCTACTGTGACAATCCCTACCTACAGGTACTATACCTGACTCTACCAGAGAGTGAACTGGGGGATCCCTCTCTCTCTCTCCATTCACACGTTAGGCCATACGGTTCTGGCACTGACACACATCTGCTATGGTTTCTCAGCCCTCCCTCCAGTTACCTTGCCCCTTGTTACGTTCCCTTTACTGATTACAGGGGTGGTCACAGTCCAGCGCGGCTGGACTTAGTGTGACCGGATCATTTGGCACAAAAGCAGAGACCATTTCTCCCAAATCATTCCCCAGTAACATTAACAGGAATTTCATTGGATATCCCCACTCCCTCAGACCTCTCCCCACACCCCAATCCAAGTAAACTTTGACTCCCACCCACTCCCTTTACCAAAAAAGTCTTCCCAGGAAAAAATGTCCCCAAAGTTAATATCTCTGGACGACCAGAGACAAGTTAGCCCTGAGTCCTGTAACCCCTGAGTAACTTTATCCCCCACAGTCACAGTCTGCATATGATGACATAAATTCTCTGTCTTACCAGATACAAGCATTACCACTGGATTGACAGGGGACAGTGGTCCCTTTCTTTCTGGACAGGAAGCTCTTACATGTCCCGTCTGGTTACATATAAAACATCTGCGGTGTATCTCCAGGTTTACGCTCACATTGGGCCTTTCAGACAAATTCTCACAGCTTGACATTCTGCTGTGCTGCTTCCCTGTGGTGACTCCTTCCAGGTTGGTGATCTTTGTAAAGTTGGACGATTGGATATGTTTCCACCCTGTTGGCTGCAAGGTGTCTGCGACTTCTGCTGTTTTGCGCTGTTTTTGGTCCCGACAAACTGTCACACATCTCCAGGACAGATATTAAGGAATGACATTACCAAAGATCCTCCAGCTCCTCAAATTTGGTAACCGATAGTCCTTTAATCCACTGGCGAAGACTGGTTCTCAGATTACTCACAACATCTGAGTAGCTGTCAGTGGGACCTCTCTGCAATGCTCAATACTTTTTGCGATACACCTCTGGCGTGAGGTTATACTTCTTAATCAGAGCCTGTTTCAAAGCATCATAGTCCCCATCAAGCTTGGTGGTAGTTCATCAAAGGCATCTAAAGCTTTGCCTTTTAATCCAGGTGTCAAGTATCTTGCCCACTGCACCTGTGGCACTGATACTGTCTGCAGCACTTTTCAAAACTTAACAAAAAGTGTCCGAATTGCTATCATTGTCCATGACAGGAAACTTGGGTGAACCAGCAAAGCAACAGACCCTTCTCTGGACTACTGGACTGTGGAGAATGGGTTGGTGTGGAGCTTTGCCAACTCCAGTCGAAATGCACGGCCTGCGGCTGCAGTTCGATTCTCTCTGCAGCTGCTCAGCTGCTGCCGCTTCCATTTCACGCTGTGTTTGCGTTAAAATGCTTCCCGCTGGGCTTGCCATTCAGCTCTCTAGCTGAGGGTCAACAATTGTAAACCTTTTGCAGGGAAGAAGTACGGTCTTCCTGTAACTGTAGTATTCTCATGCTGAGAAGATCCAAGGTTAACAGTCCTCTGGGATAGCTAAATCCACATCGCTTCCGACTAGTTGTGTGTTCTGCTGTCCTGGTCACTCTCCAACAATGCCCTTATCAGCAGCTCCTTGGACCTGTCCAGGACATCAATACCTCTTTCTCACAGAGGTTGATCAGGACCTCCTTGGTTTGTCTATTGTAAAAGGTTGCCATTCTTAACTAACCTTGCCAAATAAAAGATAGAAAAGAAAAACGAGAAGACTGATACCCTTGCAAGGATACAGGTCTTTAGTACAAGGGTTTAATACTTAATCCAAGCACTAATGCGTAATAAAAAATAATTTATCCCAACCGCTGCCAGCCAATTTGTCACGAACTTCGGGCACGTGATCTGACCAATCAATCGTTACTCGCTGCCACCACTTTAAGTTAAGGCCCTAAAGACGCCCCAAAACACTCTTGACTCTCACTGACTATGCACACCCTGTCCTGGCAGTAAATGGTTAACCTACACATTCACTCCAGCAACTAACTGGTTAATTAGCATCAGTCTTTCACAAGCAGTCACAGAGTTAATTAGCATTTACACTGCCAAACACTCAATCCACATATAACTTATCAGAGGCTAACTGAGTTCTTTAGAGCATCAAAAGACAAAACGTATTAAATTTTAGATTTTTATTCCGAAAGGTGGACAGTGCACCAATACAAAAATAGAAGAAAATTGTGTTAATAAAATGACATACAATAGGTACAACGGTTATATAAAATAAAGTATAAAAATATTCACAGACCCTACTCACTAGAGAAGTCGTCGGTATCCCGGGGCGGGAAGAAACATTGGGTCATACACATGGTTTTAGCAGTCCCCTCAGTATGAACACAGTTATAGGGGCTACAAGGATTTTAAACCATTTGATGAACTACCCCCTCCTCATGAGGTGGGAGTGTTAGCAATGTCAGATTTACGACTACCAAAGCATTCATTCCCCCTCAGTTAGGCAGACTCTTATAAATGTAGATATGTACATTGTATTGGGATATTGACCACATATTCCTCTCCTGTATTAATTATCAATTCTCCCATACCAAACATGACCTGTGTGTAATCCATATTTCCCAAGATATTAAAACTCGCCTTGGCAAGGGAATAGGGCTCCATGTGGGTATCATTTTGAGGGGCCTTCCTTTCCATTCACAAATATAATATTGGTTTCTGTCTTACATATTCCATCCAAAATACATTTATTTACATGTATGACTGTCCTTAAAATTACCTCTTATGGGTACCCACTAGACCCCTAGCTGAAGAGAATTCCATATACTGGTTCGGCCCCACATTGTCTGGAAAAGGAGATCTGGTTCCATGCTCCATAATCGGAATATAAACATAGGACTGTTCTAGGGGGGAATGGTATTTATTGGTCCTTTGAAATAGCTAACACCATAGTTTACCCATTCTTATCAAGTCACTACACACTTTCCTGATATAGATCTATATTTTTTATTATATAGATAGTTTTTCAAGTAATTAAATCTCTCCCGCAAGATTCTTTCTCTGACACACACCCTAAACACTCTGTTCTCATGTGTGGTTTGTACACTGATATCACTGAGACCAACCTATCACTCACAAGGATTGGAGGAATTCTATATTTAGTTCCTGTACATGTACACTATATCTCGAGTTCTGAAGCGGCCGTTTGTTGGCGGAAACATGTCAACTCCTGTTGGATAATAACTCTTATGTTGTGAAGCCTGTGATCTCCATTTCTGAGTTGCTGCATATCCTTGGATTGATCACCCAGGCAGTTTACGCTCGGAGTGCCCGCTAACCACGACACCTTATATATAACAACATATATGTTACAGTTGGTATATTGTATATGTTCGGACTACCAAAGCTCCACCATTGTGCTGTTTCATAAATTTTAATAATCCTTTCAGAGTATACGGTACCATGGGATTTTGTTTTGTAACCATTACTGTTGTTACATTGGAATACATAATTATATGCATGATAAATGGTGGGTCTCAGGGCTTTTCCATACGATTTCCTGTTATTACAATGTTTGGGTGTTATTACAATGTTTAGTTTTGTTCTAGACACGGGTATACTTACATAACATGTTTGAGCTTTTATTAGTCCCTACCCTTTCCCTACTTACCTATTTAAGGTGAGCAGTTACACAGGTGGTTGGCCTCGGATGAAGTGACTTTGCGTCATGAAAGTGCCAGGCACTACTGTGTACATCCCGATCCACCTAATCCTATTGGCGTTTGTTTGGTTTATACTCTGAAAGTTCAAGTTATCGATTTATGGCTCTTTGTCTGTTGCCTACTCCTATGTCTTTCTTCTTCAGGATTATGTGCTGTCATGGGTTGGACGGTGTTGGGAGTGTTTAGCGCACGGAACACGCATGGTTTGAGCTCCCGTAAGAATAATCCTGGTGTTAGTTGTTTCATTTATTAACTAACGGCAAAGGTAGCTGATGGTCTCAGCCTGATCCCCATCGGTTTCCCCCCTTGGGGTTTTGTAATTATTACATTAAGATTCATATTTTAGGAACGGCAGCTGGACTTACACCCTGATCTCAGTTCAAACGTTCATCCACAATAGACCTAATAGGGTTCAAATATCGTGTGATATTTTAATAAGTTTTTAGATGTTGTTGGGGGTTTATATTACATACAAAAAAAACAACATGACAATGTCCTAGCAACAATAATATGCGCCACATCGTTTGAGTCCTCTATTAGCGTAATTCATACCTACACAACTTAAGGAGAAGCTTACTTATATTTGATAATATATTATTTGCTTAACCCCCGGCTACTTTCGTAATATCGACCTGAATGTAATATAGAAAATGCGTTTGTTCGTAGTAAAACTACTCACCCGTCCATCTGGGTGGTTCAGGTGCTGCCAGCCCGGACCCTTCGCTTGTCCGTATCCATATCAGAAAACACCTCACCCCAATCATAGGCACCGGCGCAAACCGGAAAAAGCAAAATCACTATGGTGGTGTGATTAAGCAAACTGAATTTATTTAAGCCATGACATTTAAAATGTATGGCTTAAATAAATTCTGTTTGCTTAATCTCCACACCATAGTGATTTTGCTTTTTCAGGGGTGGGCCGGTGCCTATGATTGGGGTGAGGTGTTTTCCGGG
This sequence comes from Hymenochirus boettgeri, assembly GCA_019447015.1. Taxonomy (NCBI): domain Eukaryota; kingdom Metazoa; phylum Chordata; class Amphibia; order Anura; family Pipidae; genus Hymenochirus; species Hymenochirus boettgeri. The sequence goes on along the minus strand of CM033473.1, from coordinate 102,874,168 downwards.
TATATTACATGTATAATTGATAGTTAATAAAGGTAATTAAGTGTTTTGTGCAGTGAGTTAGGTCTGTTTACGCATATCAACTCTATTGTTGTATATTATAGGAGACTTTTTCATGGATACGTTTTACTATTTATGAATGCAGTGCTATATGGGTAATTTTTCCGACGTCTTGGTCTACAGAGACTGTCACCATTTTTTGTTCTAATTATTGGCTTTTTATACCCTGACTACTTCAGTTTAAAAGCATGGGCAGCACAGTGGTTAGCACTGTTGCCTTACAGCGCTGATGTCCTGAGTTTGATTCCACCCTTGGACACATCTGCAAGGAGTTTGTATGTTCTCCCCATGCTTGGGTTTCCTCCGGGCACTCCGTTTCCCCCACCCTCACTTGGCATTCAAGATGTTTGGAAACTACAACTCCAGCATGCTTTATTAGCTGGGAGTTGTAGTTTCCAAACATCTTGAATGCCACCCTCACTTGGCATCAAGATGTTTGGAAACTACAACTCCCAGCTAATAAAGCATGCTGGGAGTTGTAGTTTCCAAAACATCTTGAATGCCACCCTCACCCTCAAACCCAGTTAAGTTTGTACCTGTGGGCTCTCTTCACCAGGATCTGTGGCTCTCCTCCATCCAAGGGCTTCCTGGGACTGTGTGCTGGTAAGTTCCTCTCCATTCCAGCAGCAGCGTCCCTCCATTCCGGCAGCAGCGTCCTCTCCATTCCGGCAGCCGCACGATCGTGCCATGTACTGGCGCGCCGGCTGACGTCACTAATTGGCGCCGGCTGACGTCACTAATTGGGCCGGGAGTGACGTCGGCCAGCGTGCAGTACATGGACTGATCGTGCGGCTGCCGGAATGGAGAGGACGCTGCTGCCTGGAATGGAGAGGACGCTGATCTTCAATGGTGAGTGACTCGAGTATAAACCGAGTCCGAGTTTTCAGGTGATTTTTCAGCCTGAAAAACTGGTTTATACTCGAGTATATACGGTAGATTGTAAGCTCTTTGGGGCAGGGCTGTGAGCATTGAGTAATTAATTGTAAAGCGCTGCAAAATATGTAGCGATTCCTATATAATAAAACGCAAGTGTGTGTCCCGTGTCCGTGTGTTGTGTGTCCTGCAAAGTGCGTTGCCAGAAAAACTGATACGGCATACCCCAACTGTACCAGAAGGCACATACCAATTGTACCGGATTGCTAATTATTGTACCGGAGCAGGAGGTTTCCGACTCCTCGTAAGAAACAGAGCAGCTTACGTCACAATCTCACACAGACTACAGCTACGGGACTCTCACTCTGACTCCTCCCCTCCCTCCCAGTCACACGCAGTCAGCAGGATTTGTGGCGGAGCGGCTCTGGGTCCTGGTAGCAATGGGGAGGGATGCAAGATCCAAACATCCGATCCTGAGATTCCCGACTAGGAACTTCACAACACAGTGAGTGTTAAAAAAAGTTGACTGAAGAAGATGTGCTGGGTTGGGAAGGAGAGGCTGGGGATAGATGACACTGCTGTAATGTCATGTAACTCTAACTACTATCATCTATCTATCTCACTCACTCTATCTATCTATCTCACTCACTCTATCTGTCTATCTCACTCTGTCTATCTCACCAGTAACTCTATCTATTATTATCTATCTCACACTCTATGCTATCTCACTCTGTCTATCTCACTCTGTCTATTCACTCTGTATCTCACTCTGTCTATCTCACTCTGTCTATTCACTCTGTCTATCTACTCTGTCTATCACTCTGTCTATCTCACTCTGTCTATCTCACTCGTTATCTCACTCTGTCTATCTCACTCTGTCATCTCACTTGTCATCTCACTCTGTCTATCTCACTCTGTCTATCTCACTCTGTCTATCTCACTCTGTCTATCTCACTCTGTCTATCTCACTCTGTCTATCTCACTCTGTCTATCTCACTCTGTCTATCTCACTCTGTCTATCTCACTCTGTCTATCTCACTCTGTCTCTCACTATGTCTATCTCACTCTGTCTATCTCACTCTATCTATCTCACTCTATTATCTCACTCTGTCTACTATCTATCTATCGATCTATATAATATCTGTCTAGCTCTATTTATAGGAGGGCCCGGGTCTGGGACAGAGTGGGGGACCCTGGGTCTGGGACAGAGGGCGGCCCTGGGTCTGGGACAGAGGAGGGGCCCTGGGTCTGGGACAGACGGGGGACTCTGGATCTGTGACAGAGGGGGGGCCTGGGTCAGAGGTGGTGTGACCTGGGTCTAGGACAGCAGAGTGGGGGACTATGGATCTGTGACGACAGCGGGGGGGGGGTCTGGGACAGAGGGGGTGGACCTGGGTATGGGACAGAGTGGGGGTTCCTGGGTCTGGGAGAGGGGGGGACCCTGGGTCTGGAAGAGAGCGGGGCTGGGTCTGGAAGAGAGGGGGTCTGGGAGAGAGGTGGTCCCTGGGTCTGGGACAGAGTGGGGGGACCCTGGGTCTGGGACAGAGGGGGGCCCTGGGTCTGGGAACAGAACTCTGTCTATCTCACTCTGTCTATCTCACTCTGTCTATCTCACTCTGTCTATCTCACTCTATCTATCTCACTCTATCTATCTCACTCTGTCTATCTATCTATCTATCGATCTATATAACTATCTGTCTAGCTCTATTTATAGGAGGGCCCTGGGTCTGGGACAGAGTGGGGGACCCTGGGTCTGGGACAGAGGGCGGCCCTGGGTCTGGGACAGAGGAGGGGCCCTGGGTCTGGGACAGACGGGGGGACAATATGATAATATTCCTTCCCCCAGCCCCAACCGCCATAAAAAAATTTTAAGGAAGTCCCCCGACTTTTACTTCTCTTCCCTCTCTCTCCGACCGCACTGCCGGCCCTTTGCTTGAGGACACTGCAAGCAGGGGGCAGGACTGGCAGCCGACATCCTGAATGCCAGGGGAGAGAGGGAAGGTAAGTAGAGTTCAGGGGACTTTCTAAAATCTTTTAGAGCGGTTGGGGCAGGGGAGGTTATACTAAAATATGGCCAGGGTTTTAATAGTAGGGGGAGAGATGTTGAGGGGGCAAAATGGAGGGAGAGGGAGGGGGAGGCCTGCGGTGCGGCATGCCAAACGTTCCGGAGGGGAGACAGGAGCAGAGTCCTATATGACTCTGCCGTACTCCTGGTGGGCAGTTTTTGGGACTTTGGGGGGGGGGGGAGGATTAATGGAGAAACCATTTGGAGCTGGGATGAAGGTAAGGATTTTTAATTACACTACAGAGTGGGAGAAATTATAGTTATTTGGGGTGGACATGCCTTTAAAAAATTAAAGGCGTTTTACCCTTCAGGGCACAGAACATATATATATACGTCTTTGCATGAAAGGCTCAAAACTTGCCACAGAATGTTTATATACATTCTGTGGCTGTACTTAAAAAAAAAAAAAAATCCCTCCGTGGTGTTACGGGAGCAGCCGTCCCACAAGAGGAAGTGTGTATTGGCGCAAAGGGAGACCCGGTGATGTCATGGAACTTCCTCCGTCATCGGGTCTTCCTTTGAGAGGGGTGGGGGGTACGCCACTGTGATCTCCATTAGATCGCGTGCGAACAAGCTATCGTCGCGTATCATGGGCGATAGCTTACTATACTATTGTGATGGAGGTCAGAGTGCAGTATAGCTATAGTAAGCTACTATAATATTGTGAATGGAGATCCGTTCCTTCACAAACAGGATTTTTTTCTAAGTCTTTGCTACGACCAAACACGAGAAAAAATAGGGTCAGAGATCAATTACTGGGGATCATTTCTGGTCACCTAACTAATAATATTTGCCAATGATTAAGTGATTTTTCCCAATAGGATTCGACTTGGAAAACGGGACCATATTCCAAGTTCGTTATTATGATTATCTTTGGGACAATGATAAAAAAGTGAAATGCACATACACTTTTTTTTTTAACACTAAAACCATAATTAGAATTAAACTTTTCTCCAAGCTTCCCAATGTCAGTTGTATCAGAAAAGTAAACGCAGATAATTATCCTCGAATTCAAAGGAACTACGCCTATTTTATAAGGAAATTTTGCAAGAGGTCCAAAAAAAAATTTGAATTTTTAGGATCAGTAAAATGTGCAAAAAATTGTGTGTCCTACTACCTAAAACAACTTGCTTGTCAAGTGTGTTTAGGTAGGATTATTAATTTGGCACTGGTAACGTAGCAGAATGTGTGTAGATTCCAAACAATATATAGTTTGTTTGGGGGGTATTTCCAAGTTTCGGGGCGGGTTTCCAAATAAACAGAGCACTTGATTTTTTTCTTTAATTGCACTTGTGCCTGCTTCCCATTTGAGTAGTTGGTGTGTTCCCATGCATATGGCATACCGCATGATTTAGTACATGTGGGAGATTGATATTTTGTGGGGGGGTTTTATTGCTAGTTTAATTTGAATAAATTATGGGCGGGTGTACAAAGCCCCTCAGAATCCAATTAGACTGGAAGTGCTTTGGTAACATGATATATGGAAACAGAGAGAAAAGAAAAAAAGACAGGCACTCAATCATCACGAAGACTAATATTAAAAAGCCTTATTAGCAAAAATTGGGAAAATATGTGCAAAAAATAGCATAAAAACAATGGGTGCTCAGAAAGATGTGGTGAGAACATGTCCAGCGTCTACACCCGCGTAGTTGTCATGTGATTCCTTCGGACCCTTTGGCCTTCTGTATTGATGCTCTGCTCTTTGATTTCCCATGTTGACTGGTGACTGACCTTATGACCGATGAGTATATGGGTTTTAGACCTTGTTTGGGCTAGGGGGAGGACCACCCAGACTTCTGGGCAATATTATTGATTAGGGACACCATGCTTCTTTTTTTTAATGCTAATTTTTTGCACACAATGTCCAATTTTGCACAATAAAGGATTGTTTGATATTTAGTCTCACAATGGTTGAGTGCCTTGTCTTTTTTTATTTCTCTCTGTTTCATTTGAATAAAGTAAGCGGTTGAAATTACAGAGCAATTCTTGTAATGCACTTGCGCCTGCTTCCCATTTGGAGTTAGTTGGTTGGCTATGTCTCTATGTGCACCCCCACCCATATGGCATACCGTTGGATTAGGACATTTGGGAGACTGGCATTTGGTAACTTTTCTTTCATTACTTGGGGTTTGGCAGGATTTTTAACTTTGAAACTTGTCTTTTCTTTATTTTTTCAAAAAAATTGCTTAAAAGTTCAAAATTCTACAAAGATCTCCACACCACTGATGGTATGCATGACAAAATGGCACCGTTGATTAGCTGAAGGGTGTAGATTCTGAGAATATATATAGTGCGTAAAAGTGTGAAATTCTACACGAACTGCGCCCACACATTGGTGGTATGCATAAAAGATTGGCACTGTTGCGTAGCTGAAGGTGTGTAGATTGCAATAATATATAGTCTTGGGGGGTATTCCCAATATAGAGGGGTATTTAGTCTGGCCAAATTCGAAAAGTTGCTGTAATTGGGCCACTGTGCATATGGCTCACTTGTGGCTAGTTGTCGTGGTGGCATAACATATGATTAGGACATTTGAGAGATGATATTGGTAACTTTTTTTACTTTCATGGGGTTTTGGCATGATTTCTACCTCCAAACTAGATATTTGTTAATTTTTCAGAAATCTGTGAAAAGTGCGAACTTCTACAAGGAACGCGCCAACATATTGATGGTATAAATGAACAAATTACAGCATTACGTAGCTAAAGTAACATGCATATGGCACCAATATTGATCAGGACATTTGGAACTGTTTGTTTTGATTGCATGGGTATTGGCATGATTTCTACCTTTGAAATTTGATTTTGTAAAATTTTCCAGAAAATCTCCAAAAAGTTTGAAATTTACGAAGAACTGCTCCCACACCATAGATGTAGGAATGAACAAACTACAGCATTACATAGTTTGAAGTGTGTAGATCCAGATATGTAATAGTTTGTGGGGATATGTCTGAGGGTGGGGGTGTTTTGTGGGAAAAACTGCATTGTTCAAATTTGGGGTTGGCTGAAAAGTTTACTTTTTTTGAGCCATCGCTCATTGTCTCACTTTTCGCATCCACGTCCGCATGGTTAACCTGCATATGGCATACATTTGATTCAGGAAATTTAGGAGATTGATATTTGGTAACTTGTTTTAGATCCATGGGGTTTGCATGATTACCTTTTGAATGTTGGTTTATGTTCATTTTTTTTTAAGAAAAATTGCGAAAAGTGCAAATTCTGTGAAGAACTGCACCCCCACACCATTGATGGTATGAATGAACAAACTATAGCGTTACGTAGCTGAAGGTGTGTAGATTCAAGAATATATAGTTTTAGGGAGATATTTAGAGTTAGACTGTTCAAATACAGGAGCTGGCTAAATTATTTTGCTGTTATTGCCATTAGACATTGGTCCCCATTTGGGTTAGTTTGGTAGCCTTTCTCCGTATACCCAGCATGTGGCATAAGTTTTATTCAGGAGGGGTTAGCTTTCAAATTTGAGATGCTTTGGAACTTTTCTCTACAGATTTAGCTGAAATTGCATTGATTTTGATTCTGATTTTACAGTTGAGGGGGAAAATAGAAAATGTGGAAGAAAATAACTTATAATTGGTGAAGAGCTGTGCCCGGGTATTTGCATTTTGATCCAAATACCTCACTATAAAATCCTGCGGTTATGTAGTTCTAAAAATATTTCATTGTGGGGATATTTAGTTAATTGGTAGATATTTTATGTTAACAGTCCAGAAGTGGTTATACATTTCAATTGGTGTAATATTTTTGAAAGTGTAGTTTTAGTTTGGAGGGGTCTCTCGTATAGGAAAAGTGGGGGTACCTACATATATCTGGTATCATGTACCGGGAGTATCAGAGCTTTTAGAAATTGTAAGATTTTGTTGTATACTTTAGATAACTAAATAAAAATGGGAAAAATCCATGAAACTTACAAATTTTGCAATTTTTTTACATAATTCCATGTAAAATCTCCAGAAAAGTTAGAAAAAATATGTGTACCATGTTAAAGTACACTTGTGCTGAAAAAAACAATGTATAATATTCTGATTTACTGCAAGGTTTCCTACTGTAAAATTAGTAAACCCGAAAGATCAAAACTCTGAAAATTCTGCTGGCACTGAACGGAAAAAAAATTTAAATTCTGCTGGCACTGAAAGGTGTTAAAGCAAACAATGCTCTTAAAAAAATGCCCACTCTTCTGCAAAGCAGATTTATATGGTGAGTTTTAAAACCAAATACCATTAACATACAGATGCAACCAACAATTTCGTTTAGAAATCTAGGGCCAAAAAAGTGTTACAAAACCCCATCCAACTTATCCTAGTAGTAAGAAGAAAAAACATGTGAAAGTTTAAAGGAGTCCAGCCCCAAAATAAAAAAAACTTACATACAGGTAAATCACCCCCCCAAAACCTAAAACAGTAATAGTTTGAAATCTGAAATATATAGTGTAACCTGAAATCTTGGACAATGTACTTGTTTTCCTGTTCTGCTTCCTGGTTCTTCCAGTTAGCAACTGTCAGTTAGGATTTTACAGTTGATATCACAGCCAATGATTGAATGTTAATCCCTGTCTGCCCTTCTGAGCATGCCCTAGTCCAGTACAGGTTTCTAAATTGCTCAGTTTCCATGAGGCATCCAGAAGCATACCAGGCATACAGTAATGAATTTCAAAGGGCAAAGTAGGATATATCAACATATTTTAAAGAGGCCATTCTTTCTAAAAGATGTTGTTATGAGGGTGGAGTTGTCCTTTAATACAATTCACACGGTCTGCAAACCCCAATTCCTTAAATGTCGTTTCTTTTTTTTTTTATGCTACCCTTAAAACAATGCCACTTTCCCAAAGCTTGCGCACTGGCTCTGAAAAGCAGGTTATATGGTAAGGTTCAAAAGGCAGATTTTCTACATTTTTCCCGAAAAATCTACTAAAGAGTGAAATTCTACAAAGAACCTTATCCGGAAATCTGCATATAGGTGTGAAAGAATGCAAACATTGTGTAGCAGAATGTGTAAATGTAAAAAAAAAATCGTTTGTAGGAGTTATTTTCAAGTGTGAGGGGTATATTTTTCTCTGTAATTGCACCTTGCATTGGTCCCCTTTGGGTTAGTTAGGGCCAATCTATGTGTACACCATACATGTGGGCCATCATTTGATTTGGGGGCTTTGGAGATTGACATTGTGGATTTTTTTTTTTTTTAATACACGTGGGATGGCCAAGATTTCTAACTTAGAATTATTGCCACCTTCAATTTCCCCAAATAATATAAAAAGTTGAAATTAACCATAGAACTATGTCCGAAATTCTTTAAGTGTGAAAATGTAAGAATGGCACTTCTATATAGCAGAAGGTATGTAGATTCTAAAAATATTGTTAGTGGGGAGTATTTGAGATTTTTTTTAAATTTTTTGAATAAAAAGAACTCATTGAGTTTCACTGTAATTGCACTTATGCTTTGGTCCTTAATGGAGTTAGATGGTGGCCAAATTCTTGTGTATTCATTATTCATACAATATGGAATTATATGGAAGAGCTATAAGATGATATCATTATGATAGGGATGACCAAGTTTAATGGAATTTTTAGAAATTTTAAAAATATTTCTTAAATTTTAATGTAATGTCAGTTTGGAACAAGTGGCTTTCTAAGATTTAGGCATATTAATGAGTGATGGACATCTGGCAACTGAATATTCATTTAAAATGTAGATGCAATTAATTTATAAGTAACAACAAGAAAATTGTATTAATAATATCCATATAGACAATTCCTGCATATTAGCATATATATTAGAAAAAGGTTTAAAGAAAGAAGGGGAATAGATTCAAGAGAGAAAAATGTTATTCTCCCTCTTACAAGGCACGGTAAGGCCTCATTTGGAATAGCTTGTTAATAAAGGCCGGGAGGCGGGTACTACAAGTACGCTTTAAGGGAGGGGAAGGTTATAGTCCGGGAATTGCAGGACACAGAGGCTGCTGGGAAATGTAGGCTGGATGCCGGACAAGTGAGTAAACGGGAGATTGGATGCAGGCAAGGTACGTAACTGGAAGAATGGTAGGTAGTATGTAGTGGAAAACGGTAAGAATGCTGGAGTACTGGAAGAACTGGTAGGTAAGTATGCTGGTACTGGAACAACGGGTAAGTGCTGCTGATACTGGAAAAACGGTAAGTATGCTGGTACTGAACAACAGGTAAGTATGCTGGTACTGGAACAACAGGTAAGATGCTTGATACTGGAACGACAGGGAGTATGCTGATATGGAACGAAGGTAAGTATGCTGTACTGGAAACAACGGGTAAGTATGTGGTACTGAACAACAGGTAAGTATGTGGTAGGCAGGACAGGAACCAAGGCAGGTGAGTATGAGCCGGGAGGGTAGCTAAAGCTACAATCGGGCATCAGGTCCAGGAGGACACCGGCTTTTCAAATTTCACGCCGCCCACCCGTAAATGCAGAGCGGCGCGGGGACCGGAGCGGCAGGTAAGTTCGTGACAAGCTGTGCAGTTTGGAATCCTATATACAAAGGGACATCTTGGAAATGGAAGCAGTACAGAGAAGGGCAACTAAAATAATAAAGGGAATGGAGGGGGGCTTGAATATGCAGGAGATTGGACAAGTTAGGTCTGTTAAACTAGAGAAGCAATGTTTGCATGGGGATATGATCATATTGTATGGGACATCAATAAACTCTCTGGTGCATTGTTTTCTAATCAGTCATATCAAAGGACACAAGGACATACTTGTTTTTCTAACATTGCAAATCGCATAACGCACCGAAAATTGCCACGATTTTGGGTGCGTTGAGATTGCGCAAAAAATGCAGATCGCATGCATTTCCCTATCTCTAAAGAAAAAAGCACAAGTGCAAACGCATCATAATCGCACTGGAATCTTACACGCAATCGCACCAGATTGCGTGTGCCCCGCAGTGCGGCCATGCCCTTAAGATTGGAAGAAAAGAAGTTTCATTCAGGTTAGGATAGGTTTATTTACAGTAAGAAAAGGTTGAAACAGTCTTCCAGCATATGTGATAATGGCAAGTTCATTGATTAGATTATAAGTGGGCTAGATAAGTGGGCTAGATAAGTTTCTAAAACTAAAAAATATTGAGAATTACTGGTATTAATACTGTAGTTCTGGTTGATACAGGGATACTTTCCGATAGCTATTTGGAGTCCGGTTTTAGGTTAGGTTTTTTTTGCCTTTCTCTGGATTCAACTGTTAGGTAGGGTTAAAAAAGGAAGGTAAAAAGGTTGAACTTGATGGACGCTGTCTTTATCAACATCAAATATATGTTACTATAAAGAATAAAAATTGATAAAGCTAAACGAAGAAATAGACCAATTATTAGGAACAGAGGAAATACTGGAGATAAACCATGTATTATTTTAGAAAGCACAGGTATTAGTACCACCTACTGTAATATAGAATCAGTACATAAAAATATACTGAATGGACAATAACTTTAGATGTGAAAGTTGTTCACTGTGATAACCATGTCTATTTAATTACACCAGACCAGTGTAGTAAACACATTAATACATTTAAATAAATAAGTCCATTTGAGTACCCTGTTCTCGTGGAGGTTGTATGCTGAAAATTAGGTTGCACCTGACCTTTGTAATTGGATCTCAGCTGGAGTGCTCATAAACATTCAATGCAGATAAAGGGGGGCCGATAATGTACCAATGTAAATTGTCTGTGATGAAGACAGCAGTAGTATTTTCGGCATTGCTGACCATTTTTTTGCCCCCCCACACCTTGCACGATATTTGGCAAACCACAAGATAAGGCAAGGTTCTTGGAAAGTTGGGAGGCAAGTTAACGAAGTATTGGCTGCATAATACCACACCCGATAGAGACCAGAAATATTCACAAAAATACTACACATCCCAGCCGCCTTGACTAAATGCACTCTAATGGGTATATAGAAGAAAAGACCTAAATAAAATATATTAAGTCAGCAAAAAAGACCCATTTAACCTAGGATAGGCAACCATAGCCCTCCAGATGTATGAAACTACAACATTCCTGGCTGCCATTTGCTGTTGCAAAAAGCTAGTAAAGGAATGCTAGGGGTTGTAGTTTTCAAACATGTGGGGGCCGACTAGCTTCCTGTCCCTATATTAGGACTGTGTAGGGACCCAATAGAGCAGGTAAAAATGAAACCGAGGGTTGCACTCCAAGTGAAAATCTTAATTTATTGAAAACCACAGACATGTGGAAGGACTTTTGAGGCGTCTGCACCCATCTGTTAGAGTGCATTTCCCTTGTTGTTCCAGTGGATCAAATATAGCAGCCACATTGCTTGGCTATACTACTCAGATTAGGTAAACCTTAAACTTTCATTATATTTAATCATAAATATTGTGAAGCAGGCCGCCACTCACTTGGGGAGTAAACTTTATTTTGACATAGGTCTGTGCCCAACGTTTCGGGGTTACCCCCTCCTCAGGTGATGAGGAAGGGGGTAACCCCGAAACGTTGTGCACAGACCTATGTCAAAATAAAGTTTATACTCACCAGTGAGTGCGGTCCTCGCTTCACATTATTATGATTCTATATACCTGCTGTGGTTAAGCAGTTTTGAGGAACCTAGCACCACCCAAAGAGCTACAGAACCAGGAGTGCGAGGAGATCTTCAATATTCACCTCTTTCATTATATTACCTTAATAATTAGAACAAAAAGGTGACAGTCTTATAGACCGAGGTGTCTGAAACATTCCCCATATAGCACTGCACACAAACGGGGTAAATAGCAAAGACTTATCCATGAAAGGTCTCATAATAACATACTATTGGAGTTTGTGAGTAAACAGACAGTCACTGCTACAAAAACACTTAATACTTATTAATATACATGTAATATAAAACCACACAACCCATCTAAAAACCATTAAAATACCACACCTGTGAACCCTCCATTCCCACAACTTACCACATAAACCCGATACAGCACAGACCAGGGAGAATGACCAAGCCAAACAAAACGGAAAAAAGGCAAGCAAGCAGCGGCTAAAAAGCTCCTTAAGTTCGTGCACATAGATACGGCAAGTGGCCATGTTTCCACCCAGGCCTAAAACACCACGGAAGGAGCGCGCCAGCTCCTGGGAGGTGCCACTTCACTAGCTCTGAACTACAAATAGCCTTCCCAGATCCCAAACAACAGCAAGGACTCGCTGCTATCCAGGATACCAAGTCCTCACTCACAGGACTTGTAGGAGTTAAAATAGATATTGGGTTTTACGCGCGGGACATGCAAAACTCCGCCAAGTGTAACTGAAACTGAAGTCCGTAAACCCTGATGAGGACACAATCTCCCCTCAAACAAGGGAACTTGAATCTCTTAAAAAATAAACTACAATTGTCTACAGCAAATATCGAGACCTAAAATTTAAGTCGTAGACAGAATTCCTAGGTTTCCGGAGGGATCTGAGGAAGAGAAAACAGAGCACCTTCTTGGAAATTGGCTAGTTAACAAGTTTGGCAGAGACTTTTTTCCTCCACATATGCCAATAGAGGGCACAAACCATCCCAGAACCAATCCAGGAGCCAGACCCAGACCACTCATTGCCAGATTCTTGAATGCTACAGATAGAGATAAAATACTGCGCCTGGCACATACGGATACAAATATTATATACGAAATTCACCAATTATGATTTTCCCAGATTTTTCTCTGGACCTACAAAAGTGACGCTCAACATTCATGGAAATAAAACGCTGCCTTAAACAAGCTAATGTCAGTACTCCATGGCATATCCGGCACGGCTGAGAATCGTCCATGAAGGAAAAGTTATATTTTTTGACAACCCCAGTGAAGCTTCTGCAAGGCTAGAATTAAGGTTAAAAAGACCAACCCCTGCAACACCAAAGACGGTGAATGGTAAATATACTAAACAGTTAACTAAACCAACTAGCCTCCAATACATTATTATCTGACCCATACAGCCTGCCCCCCTTGCATTTTTCTTCCCCCTCAAGACTCTCTTTACTTCCATAAACTCCCGAAACCAATACTAACCTGGAATGGATATCTATATAAATAGTGGACACTGCAAGATACACCGCTCCTAGCAGTCCTAAGGGTACTGCCCCATATACTCCTACTAAGAGCTTGTTATAGTTAATTTATTTATGTTATAAAATGTTATTTCCCCAAATGTGAATCTATGTGTATGGGTTACGCTTTCATGACTATTTTACATCTCATAATCAAGATAGATATAAAATATGTGATTGACAATACTGGTTCCTAAATTGTTAAAAGATATAGAAATACTATAATTGAAATGTATAAAATTAGAGGATTGATTTTCCATACAACGACCACTTAGAGTTTTATGTGGAACGTAAGAGGTCTTAATGACCCCCACAAGAAAAAGAGTATTTACAACATACAAAGCCTTAAAGGACAATTATACTTACCATTTCCCCGATCCATTCCTGCAAGTACCTAGGGTGAGGACCTAAAACGCTAAGTCCTCACCTTGGGTACTTACCAAGTCCTGCACTTCTTACTTGTAATCTCCTCGTCGCTCTGGTCTGATCCTTCCTTCCTACTGCCATGTCAGTAACAGTCCGGGAGGCAGCCAATGGGAAGACACGCTTCTTTGCAGAGCATGTCTTCCCATTGGTTGCCTCGGACCTGTCACTCGAAGTGCCAATGGGGAGGATCGGACCGGAGCGACGAGGGAGATTACAAGTAAGTAGTGCAGGACTTCTGTAAAGTACCCAGAGGTGAGGACTTAGCGTTTTAGGTCCTCATCCTGGGTACTTTGCCAGAGTGGGGGGAAAGGAACGAGTGGCAGGTGAGTATAATTGTCCTTTATATGACATATGCTGTATTCAAGAAACCACCTACTTCCAGATACCCTGGGCAGAACCCAAAAATACTGGTTGGATGGGCAGCCCCCAGCACACATTCTGTATACTCAGGAGGAGTATGTTATTATACATAATCTATGTATAAAGTACACGAAGTACAAACAGATAAATCATATATAGAGATATATAGAGATGCGGAATATACATAGATGCGGAACAGGCTGAGAACTGTCAACTACCTTTGAAGATAGTTAATTAGTTGTAGTTTTACTGGTAGATGACTAATTCCAACGTCTTCTTTACAGGCTGACGCCCTAGTCTGTGATTGATTAAGACGAATTAGATTTCCTAGATGAAAATCCGGTTGCTCCTATTTTTAATTGGTTGCTCTAAGTACATAAAAGCCTTGATGATTTTAAGGGAGACCATAGTCTCTGGCAGAGGCTCCCTGCATGAACATTGAGCGAACATGTAGACATACTTTACCCTTATGGTTTTGAGTTATCCACTTACATTAGAGATAGAACAGATATTCTTGATAAACTGAAAGATGTTATTTGGAAAACTACTTATCGATAGGTAACTTTAGATGTAGTCTCTTATATCCTCAATAAAACACAATAGAGGGTGTCACGAATGCAGTTTGCTGGGCACGTGATCTGACCAATCAATCGGTACTCGTGCCACCAATTTAAGTTAAGCCTTAAAGACGCCCCAAAACACTCTCGACTCTCACTGACTATGCAACACCCTGTCCTGGCAGCTAAATGGTTAACACTACACCATTCATTCACCAACTAACTGGTTAATTAGCACAGTCCTTCACAAGCAGTCACAGAGTTAATAGCATTTACACTGCCAAACACGTAACCACATATAAAAACATCCGAGGCTTACCGAGTTCTTTTAGAGCATCAAAGACAAAACATATTAAATTTTAGATTTAATATTCCAAAAAGGTGGACAGTGCATATAATACAAAAATAAAATAAAATGGTGTTATATAAAATGACATACATAGGTACAACAGTTATAAAAATAAAAAGGATAAAAATATTCACAGACCCTACTCACTGGAAGAAGTCTGTATCGGACGGAGAGAAACAAGGGTCCATACACACGGTTTTAGCATGTAGACTGGTTAAAGGGCATGTCCACCCCCAAAACTATAATCTCCCCACTACTGGCCCCATCATGTAGTGTAGTTTATCCTTACCTCACATCCAGCTCCCTAAGGTTCTCCTGTAGTCCCCCCAAAGTCCCAAAACTGCCCACCAGGAGGATAGCAGAGTCCATATAGGACTCTGCCTCCTACCTAGCCTCTGGGAGAAGTTTGGCATGCGTACTGCAGCCCTTCTCCCCTCCCCCCCCTAGTGTAAAACCTTTTCCCCAAAGATTCCCCCTGTCCCCCAGCCCCAACCGCTATGTTAGTATTATTAGAAAATGCCCGAAACATTACTTACCTTCCTCTTGTCTCCGCCGCACTGAGCTCCTGGCAGCCGCGTCCGTGTTGGCTGCCGCTCAGCCAATCACAGACGCAAGTGCGGTTCCGCCCTCTGCTTGCATTTACTCGCAAGCAGAGGGCCTGACAGCGCGGCAGAGGCAAGAGGGAAGGTAAGTAAGTTTGGGGCATTTTCTAATATACTAACATAGCGGGTGGCTGGGGGGACCGGGGGAACCTTTGGTGAGAATTTTTTTTTAAGGGTGGACACACCTTAACCTTTTGATGCTCAGTCTGTACACACTTCGATATAGAGAGAAAACCATCCATACTACCATTGTGTGACCATTGTGTGCTGACAGGTACAGTTCTGTATTCACACCTGGAGTACAGTGATATGTAGGGGACTGTACCCAACCACTCCTAAACTCAGGCATCTGTCCTCCTCTGATACACTCTCTGCTGGACAGATACTCCTTATCCTCATGCTATCTGTATCCTGTGGGTCTAAAGTTCCCATCCCCTGGGTCTAAACTCAGACAGTACTGGTCACTCTTAACCCTTTCCTTGCCTTCCTGCATCATAATACCTGCTCCCTCAGACTGGGACAAACCATGACTGTTACTGGTATGGTTTTGTCCTCAGGGATAGCTACCTTCTTTTCATCTACTGGGACACTCCTAGCTCTGTTAGCTGTCCCTCTTTAACCCTTCCTCTTCCTTCTCCACCCACCACTGAGGTTGGTACTGGCGCTACCACATGCCCACAGCTACCCTCATTTTCCCTCAGTCTGAGTGGAAAACTCCATTAGGACCCTGCTCTGAGTCCTTACCACCTGCCACACCACACTCCTGCACTAATTACTGAGCTATCCAGGACCCTCAGGCAGATTGGGCACAGGATCAGGGATCCTAATCTGGAAATCCCTCTCTACTACGGGTAATTTACCCAGAAATCACCTCTGGGATACTTTCCTTCCCTTCTACTTCACACATGTAGACAGTACTGGTTCTGGCACTGACTGACACCTGCTCTGGTCTCTCAGCCCCCCTCCAGCTACTGTGACAATCCCTACCTACAGGTACTATACCTGACTCTACCAGAGAGTGAACTGGGGGATCCCTCTCTCTCTCTCCATTCACACGTTAGGCCATACGGTTCTGGCACTGACACACATCTGCTATGGTTTCTCAGCCCTCCCTCCAGTTACCTTGCCCCTTGTTACGTTCCCTTTACTGATTACAGGGGTGGTCACAGTCCAGCGCGGCTGGACTTAGTGTGACCGGATCATTTGGCACAAAAGCAGAGACCATTTCTCCCAAATCATTCCCCAGTAACATTAACAGGAATTTCATTGGATATCCCCACTCCCTCAGACCTCTCCCCACACCCCAATCCAAGTAAACTTTGACTCCCACCCACTCCCTTACCAAAAAAGTCTTCCAGGAAAAAATGTCCCCAAAGTTAATATCTCTGGACGACCAGAGACAAGTTAGCCCTGAGTCCTGTAACCCCTGAGTAACTTTATCCCCCACAGTCACAGTCTGCATATGATGACATAAATTCTCTGTCTTACCAGATACAAGCATTACCACTGGATTGACAGGGGACAGTGGTCCCTTTCTTTCTGGACAGGAAGCTCTTACATGTCCCGTCTGGTTACATATAAAACATCTGCGTGTATCTCCAGGTTTACGCTCACATTGGGCCTTTCAGACAAATTCTCCAGCTTGACATTCTGCTGTGCTGCTTCCCTGTGGTGACTCTCCTTCCAGGTTGGTGATCTTTGTAAAGTTGGACGATTGGATATGTTTCCACCCTGTTGGCTGCATAGGTGTCTGCGACTTCTGCTGTTTTGCGCTGTTTTTGGTCCCGACAAACTGTCACACATCTCCAGGACAGTATTAAGGAATGACATTACCAAAGATCCTCCAGCTCCTCAAATTTGGTAACCGATAGTCCTTTAATCCACTGGCGAAGACTGGTTCTCAGATTACTCACAACATCTGAGTAGCTGTCAGTGGGACCTCTCTGCAATGCTCAATACTTTTTGCGATACACCTCTGGCGTGAGGTTATACTTCTTAATCAGAGCCTGTTTCAAAGCATCATAGTCCCCATCAAGCTCTGGTGGTAGTTCATCAAAGGCATCTAAAGCTTTGCCTTTTAATCCAGGTGTCAAGTATCTTGCCCACTGCACCTGTGGCAACTGATACTGTCTGCAGCACTTTTCAAAACTTAACAAAAAGTGTCCGAATTGCTATCATTGTCCATGACAGGAAACTTGGGTGAACCAGCAAAGCAACAGACCCTTCTCTGGACTACTGGACTGTGGAGAATGGGTTGGTGTGGAGCTTTGCCAACTCCAGTCGAAATGCACGGCCTGCGGCTGCAGTTCGATTCTCTCTGCAAGCTGCTCAGCTGCTGCCGCTTCCATTTCACGCTGTGTTTGCGTTAAAACTGCTTCCCGCTGGGCTTGCCATTCAGCTCTCTAGCTGAGGGTCAACAATTGTAAACCTTTTGCAGGGAAGAAGTACGGTCTTCCTGTAACTGTAGTATTCTCATGCTGAGAAGATCCAAGGTTAACAGTCCTCTGGGATAGCTAAATCCACATCGCTTCCGACTAGTTGTGTGTTCTGCTGTCCTGGTCACTCTCCAACAATGCCCTTATCAGCAGCTCCTTGGACCTGTCCAGGACATCAATACCTCTTTCTCACAGAGGTTGATCAGGACCTCCTTGGTTTGTCTATTGTAAAAGGTTGCCATTCTTAACTAACCTTGCCAAATAAAAGATAGAAAAGAAAAACGAGAAGACTGATACCCTTGCAAGGATACAGGTCTTTAGTACAAGGGTTTAATACTTAATCCAAGCACTAATGCGTAATAAAAAATAATTTATCCCAACCGCTGCCAGCCAATTTGTCACGAACTTCGGGCACGTGATCTGACCAATCAATCGTTACTCGCTGCCACCACTTTAAGTTAAGGCCCTAAAGACGCCCCAAAACACTCTTGACTCTCACTGACTATGCACACCCTGTCCTGGCAGCTAAATGGTTAACCTACAACATTCACTCCAGCAACTAACTGGTTAATTAGCATCAGTCTTTCACAAGCAGTCACAGAGTTAATTAGCATTTACACTGCCAAACACTCAATCCACATATAACTTATCAGAGGCTAACTGAGTTCTTTAGAGCATCAAAAGACAAAACGTATTAAATTTTAGATTTTTATTCCGAAAGGTGGACAGTGCACCAATACAAAAATAGAAGAAAATTGTGTTAATAAAATGACATACAATAGGTACAACGGTTATATAAAATAAAGTATAAAAATATTCACAGACCCTACTCACTAGAGAAGTCGTCGGTATCCCGGGGCGGGAAGAAACATTGGGTCATACACATGGTTTTAGCAGTCCCCTCAGTATGAACACAGTTATAGGGGCTACAAGGATTTTAAACCATTTGATGAACTACCCCCTCCTCATGAGGTGGGAGTGTTAGCAATGTCAGATTTACGACTACCAAAGCATTCATTCCCCCTCAGTTAGGCAGACTCTTATAAATGTAGATATGTACATTGTATTGGGATATTGACCACATATTCCTCTCCTGTATTAATTATCAATTCTCCCATACCAAACATGACCTGTGTGTAATCCATATTTCCCAAGATATTAAAACTCGCCTTGGCAAGGGAATAGGGCTCCATGTGGGTATCATTTTGAGGGGCCTTCCTTTCCATTCACAAATATAATATTGGTTTCTGTCTTACATATTCCATACCAAAATACATTTATTTACATGTATGACTGTCCTTAAAATTACCTCTTATGGGACCCACTAGACCCCTAGCTGAAGAGAATCCATATACTGGTTCGGCCCCACATTGTCTGGAAAAGGAGACTTGGTTCCATGCTCCATAATCGGAATATAAACATAGGACTGTTCTAGGGGGGAATGGTATTTATTGGTCCTTTGAAATAGCTAACACCATAGTTTACCCATTCTTATCAAGTCACTACACACTTTCCTGATATAGATCTATATTTTTTATTATATAGATAGTTTTTCAAGTAATTAAATCTCTCCCGCAAGATTCTTTCTCTGACACACACCCTAAACACTCTGTTCTCTATGTGTGGTTTGTACACTGATATCACTGAGACCACCTATCACTCACAAGGATTGGAGGAATTCTATATTTAGTTCCTGTACATGTACACTATATCTCGAGTTCTGAAGCGGCCGTTTGTTGGCGGAAACATGTCAACTCCCTGTTGGATAAAACTCTTATGTTGTGAAGCCTGTGATGCTCCATTTCTGAGTTGCTGCATATCCTTGGATTGATCACCCAGGCAGTTTCGCTCGGAGTGCCCGCTAACCACGACACCTTATATATAACAACATATATGTTACAGTTGGTATATTGTATATGTTCGGACTACCAAAGCTCCACCATTGTGCTGTTTCATAAATTTTAATAATCCTTTCAGAGTATACGGTACCATGGGATTTTGTTTTGTAACCATTACTGTTGTTACATTGGAATACATAATTATATGCATGATAAATGGTGGGTCTCAGGGCTTTTCCATACGATTTCCTGTTATTACAATGTTTGGGTGTTATTACAATGTTTAGTTTTGTTCTAGACACGGGTATACTTACATAACATGTTTGATGCTTTTATTAGTCCCTACCCTTTCCCTACTTACCTATTTAAGGTGAGCAGTTACACAGGTGGTTGGCCTCGGATGAAGTGACTTTGCGTCATGAAAGTGCCAGGCACTACTGTGTACATCCCGATCCACCTAATCCTATTGGCGTTTGTTTGGTTTATCTCTGAAAGTTCAAGTTATCGATTTATGGCTCTTTGTCTGTTGCCTACTCCTATGTCTTTCTTCTTCAGGATTATGTGCTGTCATGGGTTGGACGGTGTTGGGAGTGTTTAGCGCACGGAACACGCATGGTTTGAGCTCCCGTAAGAATAATCCTGGCTGTTAGTTGTTTCATTTATTAACTAACGGCAAAGGTAGCTGATGGTCTCAGCCTGATCCCCATCGGTTTCCCCCCTTGGGGTTTTGTAATTATTACATTAAGATTCATATTTTAGGAACGGCAGCTGGACTTACACCCTGATCTCAGTTCAAACGTTCATCCACAATAGACCTAATAGGGTTCAAATATCGTGTGATATTTTAATAAGTTTTTAGATGTTGTTGGGGGTTTATATTACATACAAAAAAAACAACATGACAATGTCCTAGCAACAATAATATGGCGCCACATCGTTTGAGTCCTCTATTAGCGTAATTCATACCTACAAACTTAAGGAGAAGCTTACTTATATTTGATAATATATTATTTGCTTAACCCCCGGCTACTTTCGTAATATCGACCTGAATGTAATATAGAAAATGCGTTTGTTCGTAGTAAAACTACTCACCCGTCCATCTGGGTGGTTCAGGTGCTGCCAGCCCGGACCCTTCGCTTGTCCGTATCCATATCAGAAAACACCTCACCCCAATCATAGGCACCGGCGCAAACCGGAAAAAGCAAAATCACTATGGTGGTGTGATTAAGCAAACTGAATTTATTTAAGCCATGACATTTAAAATGTATGGCTTAAATAAATTCTGTTTGCTTAATCTCCACACCATAGTGATTTTGCTTTTTCAGGGGTGGGCCGGTGCCTATGATTGGGGTGAGGTGTTTTCCGGGTATATTACATGTATAATTGATAGTTAATAAAGGTAATTAAGTGTTTTGTGCAGTGAGTTAGGTCTGTTTACGCATATCAACTCTATTGTTGTATATTATAGGAGACTTTTTCATGGATACGTTTTACTATTTATGAATGCAGTGCTATATGGGTAATTTTTCCGACGTCTTGGTCTACAGAGACTGTCACCTTTTTTGTTCTAATTATTGGCTTTTTATACCCTGACTACTTCAGTTTAAAAGCATGGGCAGCACAGTGGTTAGCACTGTTGCCTTACAGCGCTGATGTCCTGAGTTTGATTCCACCCTTGGACACATCTGCAAGGAGTTTGTATGTTCTCCCCATGCTTGGGTTTCCTCCGGGCACTCCGTTTCCCCCACCCTCACTTGGCATTCAAGATGTTTGAAACTACAACTCCAGCATGCTTTATTAGCTGGGAGTTGTAGTTTCCAAACATCTTGAATGCCACCCTCACTTGGCATAAGATGTTTGGAAACTACAACTCCCAGCTAATAAAGCATGCTGGGAGTTGTAGTTTCCAAAACATCTTGAATGCCACCCTCACCCTCAAACCCAGTTAAGTTTGTACCTGTGGGCTCTCTTCACCAGGATCTGTGGCTCTCCTCCATCCAAGGGCTTCCTGGGACTGTGTGCTGGTAAGTTCCTCTCCATTCCAGCAGCAGCGTCCCTCCATTCCGGCAGCAGCGTCCTCTCCATTCCGGCAGCCGCACGATCGAGTCCATGTACTGGCGCGCCGGCTGACGTCACTAATTGGCGCCGGCTGACGTCACTAATTGGGCCGGGAGTGACGTCGGCCAGCGTGCAGTACATGGACTGATCGTGCGGCTGCCGGAATGGAGAGGACGCTGCTGCCTGGAATGGAGAGGACGCTGATCTTCAATGGTGAGTGACTCGAGTATAAACCGAGTCCGAGTTTTCAGGCTGATTTTTCAGCCTGAAAAACTGGTTTATACTCGAGTATATACGGTAGATTGTAAGCTCTTTGGGGCAGGGCTGTGAGCATTGAGTAATTAATTGTAAAGCGCTGCAAAATATGTAGCGATTCCTATATAATAAAACGCAAGTGTGTGTCCCGTGTCCGTGTGTGTGTGTCCTGCAAAGTGCGTTGCCAGAAAAACTGATACGGCATACCCTCAACTGTACCAGAAGGCACATACCAATTTGTACCGGATTGCTAATTATTGTACCGGAGCAGGAGGTTTCCGACTCCTCGTAAGAAACAGAGCAGCTTACGTCACAATCTCACACAGACTACAGCTACGGGACTCTCACTCTGACTCCTCCCCTCCCTCCCAGTCACACAGCAGTCAGCAGGATTTGTGGGGGAGCGGCTCTGGGTCCTGGTAGCAATGGGGAGGGATGCAAGATCCAAACATCCGATCCTGAGATTCCCGACTAGGAACTTCACAACACAGTGAGTGTTAAAAAAAAGTTGACTGAAGAAGATGTGCTGGGTTGGGAAGGAGAGGCTGGGGATAGATGACACTGCTGTAATGTATGTAACTCTAAACTACTATCTATCTATCTATCTCACTCACTCTATCTATCTATCTCACTCACTCTATCTGTCTATCTCACTCTGTCTATCTCACTCAGTACTCTATCTATTATTATCTATCTCACTCACTCTATAGTCTATCTCACTCTGTCTATCTCACTCTGTCTATCTCACTCTGCTATCTCACTCTGTCTATCTCACTCTGTCTATCTCACTCTGTCTATCTCACTCTGTCTATCTCACTCTGTCTATCTCACTCTGTCTATCTCACTCTGTCTATCTCACTCTGTCTATCTCACTCTGTCTATCTCACTCACTGTCTATCTCACTCTGTCTATCTCAACTCTGTCTATCTCACTCTGTCTATCTCACTCTGTCTATCTCTCACTCTGTCTATCTCACTTGTCTATCTCAACTCTGTCTATCTCTTTTTTGTTTTTATTGACGTTACCGGCCCTATAAAAGACCGCCCCCAAAAAACAATCTTGACTTCAACTGGGGCTATGCACACCCTGTCCTGGCAGCTAATGGTTACAAAAAATACACCATTCATCCAGCAACTAACGGGAATTAGCATCAGTCTTCACAGCAGTCACCAGAGTTCATTAGCATTTACACTGCAAACACTCATCCAATATAATCTTATCAGAGGCTAACTGAGTTCTTTTAGAGCATCAAAAACAAAACGTATTATTAAATTTTAGATTATTATTCCGAAAGGTGGACAGGCAACATAAACAAAAATAGAAGAAAATTGTGTTCTAATACAAATGACATCCAATAGGTTACACAATGGTTATATAAAATAAAAAGTATAAAAAAATATTCAAAGGACCATACTCACTAGAAGAAGTCGGTATCCCGGGGCGGGAGAAACTTGGGCCATACACATGGTTTTAGCATGTCCCTCGTATGAACACAGTTTATAGGGGTACAAGGATTTTTCAAACCCATTTGATGAAATACCCCCTCCTCATGAGGTGGATGTGGCTAGCAATGTCAGGTTACGGACTAGCCAAAAGCATTCATTCCCCCTAGTTAGGCAGACCCTTGATTAATGTAGATATGTATTTGTTTGGGATATTGACACACATATTCCTCTCCTGTATTAATTATCAATTCCTCCAATACCAACATGACCTGTGTTAATCCATTTCTTCCAAGATATTTAATAACTCGCCTTGGCAGGGAATAAGGGCTCATGTTGGGTATCATTTGAGGGCCTTCTTCCATTCACAAATAATATTGGTTTCTGCTTACATATTCCAATACCAAAATACAATTTATTTCGACAGTTATGACTTGTCCTTAAATTCCTCTTATGGTACCCACTAGACCCCTAGCTGAAGAGAATTCCATATACATGGTCGGCCACACATGTCGGAAGAAGAATCTGGTTCCATGCTTCACTAATCGGATAAAACATAGGACTGTTCAGAGTGAATGGTATTTTTATGGTCCGTTTGACAAGCTAAACACAAAGTTACCACCCATTTATAAGTCACTACACACTTTCCTGATATAAATTATTATTTTTATTATTAGTATAGTTTTTCAAGTATTATAAATCTCTCCCTGCAGAGAATTTCTTCTCTGCACACACCCCTAAACACTTTGTTCTCATGTGGTGGTTGGACCTGATATACTGAGGACAACACCTATTCACTACAGGGATTGGAGGAATTGCTTATTTAGTCCCTGTACACAGATTCTGATGTTCGAGAGGGCCCCGTTGTGGGGAGGAAACATTCACCCTCCATGTTGGAATAAACTTTCTTATTTGTGATAGCCTGTGAGTCCCTCCATTTCTAGAGTTGCCTGCATAGTTGATTGATCAACCAGTGCAGTTTAGCTAGTGAGTAGGCCCGCTAATGCCTAACCCGCACCCCTTATATTATATAACCACATTATTTACAGTTGGTATATTGTATATGTTCTGGACTACCTATTAAGTCCACCCATTGTGCGTGTCTCAAATGTTTTAATATATCCTTTCAGAGGATACGGTACCATGGATTTTGTTTGTACCTTACGGGTTGTACATTGGAATACAAATTATATGCAGGATAAATGTGGGTCTCAGGGCTTTCCATACGGCATTTCCTGTTTATTACAATGTTGGTGTTATTAAAGTTTAAGTTTTTGTTCTTAACAGTATATTTACATAACATGTTGATGCTTTAAGTCCTACCCTTATCCTACTTACCTTTAAGGTGAGCAGGTTACACAGGTGTGGTTGGCCTCGGATGAAGTGTACTTGCGTCATGAAATGTGCCAGGCACTACCGTGTGTATACATCCCGATCCACCTAATCACTATTGGCGTTTGTTGGTGTTTATTCTAAAGTTTCAAAGTTACGATTTTGGCCTCTTGTCTTTGCCTACTCCTATCTGTCTTTCTTCTTAACCTGGATTTGTGCTGTCATGGGTTTGGACGGGTGTGGGAGTGTTTAGCGCCACGGAAACACGCATGGTTTGAGCTCCCGTAAGATATACGTGGCTTAGTTTGTTTCATTTGTAACTAACGGCAAAGTCTGATGGTCCTCAGTCCTGATCCCATCGGTATTTCCCCCCTTGGGTTTTGTAATTATTACTTAAGGATTCGATATTTAGGAACTGCAGCTGGACTACAATACCCTGATCTCATTTCAAAATGTCATGCCCAATAGAGACCTATAGGGTTCAAAATATCGTGTGATTATTTTAAATAAGTTTTTAGATGTTTTGTTGGGGGTTTTATATGTAACAACAAAAAAACAACATGACAATGTCCTAAGCACAATACTATTGGCCCACACGTTTGATTCCTCTATTAGCGATAATTCTACCTCACAACTTAAGGAGAAGCTACTTATATTTGATAATAATTATTTGCTTAACCCCGCGCTACGTCGTAATATCATCCTGAATGTAATATTACGATTAATGGTTGGTTCTAGTCAACTATCACCCGTCCACCTCTGGTGGTCGGTTGCTGCCAGCCCCGGACCACTTCGTTCGTCCGTTAATCCAATATCAGAAAACCTCACCCCAATCATAGCACCGCGCAAACCGAAAAAAGCCACAATCACTATGGTGGTGTGGATTAAGCAAACTAATTATTTAGCCATGGACATTTAAAATGTTCAGGGCTTAAATAATAATTACTGTTTGCTTACTCTCCCACCATATGATTTTGCTTTTTCAGGGGTGGGCGGTGCATATGATTGGGGTGAGGTGTTTCCGTTTATATACAGTATAATTGATACGTATAATAAAGGTAATTAAGTGTTTTGTGCGTGAGTTAGGTCTTGTTTACGCATTAAACTCTATGTGTAGGTATATTATAGGAGATTTTTCAGGATACTTTTACTATTATGAAGGCAGTGCTATATGGTATTTTTCCACGTCTTGGTCTACAGAGACGTCACACCTTTTTTTGTTCTAAGTATATGGCTTTTAATTACCCTGCACTATCAGTTTAAAGAACATGGGGCAGCCAGTGGTTACAATGTGTGTTGCACTTACAGCGCTGATGGTCCTGAGTTTGATTCCACCCTGGACACATCTGCAAGGAGTTTGTATGTTCTCCCCCATGTTGGGTTCCTCCCGGCACTCGGGCTGTTCCCCCACCTCACTGGACTTCAAGATGTTTGGAAACGACAACTCCCAGCATGCTGATTCTTAGCTGGGAGTTGTTTCCAAACATCTGAATGCCACCCTCACTGCATTCAGAGTTGGACACACACTACACACTCGCCCAGTACTTATAAGCCATGCTGGGAGTTGTAAGTTTCCAAAAACACACTTGAATGCCACCCCTCACCCTCAAAACCCAGTTAGTTTGTACTGTGGCTCTCTCTCATCCGGACTGTGGCTCCTCCTCCATCCAAGGGCTTACTGGGACTGTGGCTGCGTAGAGTCCTCCATCCAGCAACAGCGTCCTCTCATTCCGGCAGCAGCTCCTCGACTCCATTCCGGCAGGCCGCACTATCAGTCCTGTACTGGCGCGTCCGGCTGACGTCACTTAATGGCCGGCCTGACGTCACTAATTGGCGCCGGGCAGTGACGTCGGCAGCGTTCCAGTACATGGAGATCGTGCGGCTGCCGGAGAGAGGACGCTGCTGGCCTGAATGGAGCAGGCGCTGGATCTTCAATGGTGAGTGACTCGAGGGATAAACCGAGTACCGAGTTTTCAGGCTGATTTTTTCAGCCTGAAACAACCGGTTTATACTCGTATATCGTGATTGTAGCTCTTTGGGGAGGGCCTGATGAGCTATGAAGTATAATTTGTAAAGCGCTGCAACAATATGTGAGCGCATCCTATAATAATAAACAGCAAGTGTGTGTCCTCGTGTCCGTGTGTGGTGTCTGCAAAGTGCGTTGCCAGAACACTGATACGGCTACCCTCCATACGTACCAAGGCACATACCAATTGTAACCGGATTGCTATTATTTGTACCGAGCAGGAGGTTTCCGATCACTGTAAGAAGGCAGAGCAGAGCTTACGTCACAATCTCACACAGAGCTAACAGCTACCGTGAGACTCACTCTGAATCCCTCCCCCTCCATCCCAGTCACCGCCAGTCAGCAGAGATTTGTGGGCGGAGCGGCTCTGGGTCCTGGTTAGCAATGGGGAGGGATGAAGATCCAAACAATCCGATACCCTGAGATTCCGACTAGGAACTTCACACACACAGTGAGTGTTTAAAAAAAAGTTGACTGAAGAAGATCGTGCTGGGTTGGGAGGAGGGCTGGGCATAGATGACCTGCTGTCCTGTTCATGTAACTCTAACTATCTATCTATCTACTATCTCACTCACCTCTTATCATTATCTCACTCACTCATCTGTCTATCTCACCTCTACTCCTCAAACTCTATCTATCTTCTACTTCTGTATCTATCTACTCACTCTGTCTCACTTTCTATCTCACTTGCAATCTCACTCTCTTCATTTGTTACTCTCGTCTTCTAAGTTAATCCTCTGTCCATATCTCACTCTGTACCTCTATCTCACTTGTCTCATCTTCATCTCACTCTGTCTATGCTCACTCTGTCTATCATCACTTCTACCTCACTTTCTATCTTCACTCGTCTCTCATGTCCTCACTCGGTCTATACCTTTATCTACTCGTCTTCTCACTCGATCTATACTACTTCCTACTCATCTGTTAATCTACCTCTCTCAGTGCACCACCATCTTCATCTATCTCATGTTCTATGATCTAACTGGTGCTCCTGAGGTTTAAGCCTGGGTCGGGACAGAGTGGGGGACCTGGGTCTGGGACAGAGGGCGGCCTGGGTCTGGGACAGAGGAGGGGCCCTGGGTCTGGGACAGACGGGGGACTCTGGATCTGTGACAGAGGGGGGGCGGGTCAGAGGGGTGGTTGACCTGGTCTAGGACAGATGGGTTGGGACTATGGATCTGTGACAGCGGGGGGTGTGTCTGGGACAGAGGGGGTGGGACCTGGGTATGGTCCAGGTGGGGGTTCCTGGGTCTGGGAGAGGGGGGGGACCCGGGTCTGGAAGAGAGTCGTTGGGGCTGGGCTGGAAGAAGGGGGTCTGAGAGAGGTGGTCCCGTGGGTCTGGGACGAGGGGGGGACGGCGAGGGGCCTGGGTCTGGGACAGAGGGGGGCCCCTGGTCGGACAAGAGGGGGGACCTGGTCTGGGAAAGGAGGGGTGGACCTGGTCTGGGACAGAGAGGGGGGGACCCTGGGTCTGGACCACTACGAGGGGAAACTGTTGGCTTAGGACATGGAGGATGAGGCACTCTGGGCTTCTCGGCGCCGTGTACATACAAAATATGACACAAGATGGCTATATAAATCATTGGTTGCTGATCTCCTCATATCTTTATAATAAGTGTTTAACCACGATGATTTTTAATCATTAGTCTCAATAAATACACTAATTCCTGTATTTGATTCCTTTGCACAGTCAGAACCAGAAACCATACTCGGGCAGTGGGTGTACGAACTGAACCATATGCGGCTGGTGTCGAACAGACCAAACCTTATCGCCAGTGTTGATCAGAACAGACACCATATGGCGGCTGGTGTCCAAACTGGAAAACCATATCATGTTATTGTTGTATTGTAACCAGTAAGTGGTCACTACCGGATTATTTCATACTGTAGAACTTAATGGAAACTGCACCTGCTATCAGTATTTTGAGAAAAAGGAAAAGTTTATATAATTAAATATGTGTTTAATGATCAGTCCCTTTTACAAACTAAAAATAACTACTAAGAAATATTATACTTCTAATAAATTTGCCAACCAACGTACACTTTTTGCTGAGTATTTAATTATACCCAAACATATACATACTCACATAATATAAATAGATTGTATACATTTTTGCACGTTTACATTCTGCTTGATCATCACTGCATGTAAAAATGTACAGTGCTACACACTGTGCACATTTCTTAATTAGAACAAGGTGTTACACTATTTCTTTCTTTGGGTTCCAAAATCATTTCAAACTTTACTTTAGAATGACAAACGATTTACTTACCCTACTACACAGTTATCACACAAACTAACAATGAGAGGCACGTGGCGTACGGAATATTTTGCAGGGTTAAAACAGATTTCAGTTTCACGTTTGCCATTGATAACTACTACTTCTTACTTCGTCGTGAGGGAGGCCGATAACACCATGTTAGAAGAATGGCACATCTATAAAGAAAATGAAAGCCATAATATTACTTAACAGATATTTGAAGAAAATAAATATCAACAAACATATATCTAAACATATATTGTAAAAAAATTAATAATCTAATGCTGAAATCTCTTCTCGCCTGTCAAAACATTTTTACAGAAGAAACATAAAACAAATGGGATGATTATAGACATTAGAATACTCACAGAAATCTAGAGCTACTGGCCATTTGTACAATAAAGGACAGAGGTAAAAATAGAACTCAGCCAGGAAATAACCTAGGTCATTGTGCATTCACTACTTGCGATGCACTGATTTAAAAGTATCATGTAACACTCTGGAAATCTCAAGGATAGTTTAAGTGCATATATGCCAATCTTCACTGCTAGCTTTGGCCTCTGACAACCCTATTTGCCAGGAGGCTGAAAATGCATACCAGGCTACACCTTAGGCAAGAGATTTGTGGTTGAGACCAAAAGGGAACAGGAGCACAAGAATACCTCTTTATCTTGCATCTTGGACTATAAACAGGTTGATATCACAGCAAGACTAAATTCTATTACATCTATGCGGCCCCCTCAGATATGCTCAAGTTCTAACCAGCTCACAAAATTGCTAAAGGGGGCGAAACAAATATTTCTGTTAGAACACTCAACTCCTTAGTTTCACAAGGCATGCCAGAAGCGCTAGCAGGCATAAGCCAATGGTCCCAGAGGAAAAGGTCATGTTAACATTTTTAAATGCTCAATCAATTTTTTTTATTATAATAAAATTGTTACAGATATTACAGTTGTAACAAGAAGGTATTTATCACTTGTGAGAGACAAGGTTTTCGCGATAAATCCAATTAATTAGTAATTTTTTATCATTTATCAACATAGTAATGAATCACAAAACTATTCTATTAGACTCAAAACCAGGTATATTCCATAAAATTACAATAAGAACAAAACAAGGGCTAAACCCACACAGCAGAGTTTATTCATGCCTGTTGCTCACTGGTGTATCAACAGAACCATGCATGTCACAGTGGATGGCCACATTCATGTGCTGGGATATGGTTTGGAGCGAACACGATCAACATCCTTGCAGATCACAGCTCTTTCATGGTGGGTTGCCGTCCAGCAAAGTGTGCCCAGCCTAAGTGTTCCCCCCACCCAATCTTAATCGGGGAAGTCATAGTTCCATCAATAAACTGTAACCTTGTTTTCTGAAATATGGATGTTGTCGCGAGTTAAATAAACTTTATATATAGATTTAATTCAGTCTATTAACCTTTGGAAAAATGAGAAGGTTTAGTTTTTTTCACAGTCCTCCAATTACATTTTTTACATTCACGCTTGTTGAATCACAAAAGTCTGGCCACTGTGGCTGGATCGCTATTGATGCCCAAAAGCTTGATAATGTGACATGGACTGGCTGTTTGCAGTTCTACAAAGATGGGGTTTCTGGGCCAGTTGATAACACTGCTTAAGCATGTACAAAAGTAAATCACCCTGACGAACTTAGGATATTTGATTCTTAAAGAGATAAACTAACCCAACCTTTTTATAGTCATAATAAAACACCAATAAAATGAAATTATACCCCAGTAATAGATAAATACATGTAAATCCACATGGAACTGGATCAGATAACTGTAAGCATGTGCACTCTTTGGCCATACCTCCTGACTGTTCCCTGCCCAATTATGTACTAGTTGGTGTGACTTGTATTAAGTCTCACAGTAGTAAAAGATCAACTTCTTCTAACAAGTTAGGGTTAAATAAAAGCCTGCAGTCTTAAAATAAGCCCTGGACACATCTTTTGCTGCAGCCTGTGAGGAAATATATGAGGTAATGTACAAATTTCCTGATTCTAGTAGCTTGAATGATATCAACTGAGCTGCCCGGCTGCTCCCCAGGGTCAGTGCATGATCACTTAATAATGTCTGGAAATGACAAGAAGTACCGTGCACAAATTATTTTAATTGACAGTTGAGAGCATGGGCGGTTAAATACAGAGAGGCTGATGACATGAACAGGCTGTGTGAAAGCAGGAAGTTTATTGCTTAAACCTTTCCACAATGTAACTTATAACAACACCTAGAGATGTAATCAGAGTTCACTTTAAAAGGTATGATGGAACCCTAAATTGTTCAAGAGACCACAGAGATTATGCTACAAGAATGGGAAGTGAAGAACACAATGGTCAGTGACCACACTGTGCAAAACTGAATTCTGGGAAAATAAACCAAATGTTAGAAAGGTAAATTGCCCAGCACCCACATCAAAATGTTAGGTGAGACACAGATTGCTGCTTTTATATCAAGGTTGTTCTGAGGCTTAAGTTGTCCTTTACAGGTATTAGTTTAGAAAGCCAATTAGAATTTTTGCAAGACTGTATGTAGACTGGTTGTCTGATAAGACTTGCAGCAATGGCTATTACGGTAAAAAAAGTAGCAATGTGCCAACAGTCACCATCAGTTTACAACATTGCAATTGCACCGGGGAGATTATAATGGCTCTTGGTGATCGCCCTGTTAGTACCAAAACAGCCTTTATTCTGCATTACCAATTTGCCTTTCTAAGTCTGCAGCCTCATCTGTGTGGCACGAGGAGAACACCAGGGTCACTGAACTGGTCCTCAGCAAGGTCCCAAGCAACAAAAAAAACAAGTATTCCAGCATAACAGGAATTGGCAGGTGTAATCTTCACCGCAAATATGGACAGCTGCAAGAAAAGAAAAATGATTAAGAGAAATATACATTTCTAATTATGCAATTCAATGAGCAAGCAATTACAAAAAAATTAGTAGATGCTATAAGTACTATTACTACACTGATGAAATATTCTAAAAAACCCGAATACTATACAAGGGTTTGTGTTGGTAACATCAGTTTTCAGTAAGAACAGCTATTCTCTAAATACAATAATGC
The DNA here is from genome assembly GCA_019447015.1 of Hymenochirus boettgeri. Lineage (NCBI taxonomy): Eukaryota > Metazoa > Chordata > Amphibia > Anura > Pipidae > Hymenochirus > Hymenochirus boettgeri. Next base: position 102,842,091 of record CM033473.1, on the reverse strand, counting down.
AGAGGTTTCTTAAAGAGGAACTTAAGCCACTAGACAACATTGTTCTCAATAGACAAAGCACATTCTCACACAAAACAACATTCTGTGTCCCACCTCCCTTGTTATGACTGTTTAAACCTGTGGTACTAAGTTCAGCTCCCATAATTCACCTCCTCCTTTTGGTGTAAGTGCTGCCAAACGAAGTGTACACAGAAACACTTCAGATGAAAATGCAGCCTTAGCCCCTTTGATGCGAACAGTCAGCTGAGGCCACACTGCAACGCACAAGAATCGCGCACAAAATCGCAAGCGTAACACAAGGCCAGTTAGCTCGCACGCGCTGTGACGTCATCACGTTGCTCCGTGTTTGTAACAGCATGTAACATGCTTGTAACAGCACAGTTCGGTGTGATGACATAACGCCGGACGCCTCTGTGCACGGTGACGTCCCACACGCGCGTTGTGGAGCTAACTGCCTTGCGTTTTGGACACCACTGTGGAAGGAGATCTAGAGAAGCGGAACTTACAGGATCACAGGTAAGCTCAGAAGGGACCTAGAACAAAAAAAGAGGAGCCGATTAGTTAAAGCTGAAGCTTTCAATTACACTTGTTTTTGTAGTGGAACTTATCTAAAAAAAAACAAGATATTGTCCAATACCGTAATTCTGTTTCTGGTCACCCCTTTCCTGGACAGCATTCACCAGACTGGGCTAGGTCCCCTTAAATGTGAACAGAAAACGCTTCCTCTATAATTTCTGCCTCCTCACTTGACACCTGATCTTTCTTACAAAGTCTGTCAAAAAAAATAAACACACTATACCAACGGGAAGGAATACCTCTGGTGATGCTGTCCGGAAGGTGACTGGAAACAGAAATTATGGTATGTATTAGACAATTTCGTTTTCCCTGTCACCCCTGGCCAGCCATTCACCGACTGGATATACCAAAGCATAACACCAGAAAAGACTAAATAAGCTGCAAAAAGATGTTTTTTAGAACATAGCTATATTGTACAACTGCTTTCTAGGACTCTTCTTCCGAATCTCGGCCTCTTGTGCCAGTAGCTACATCCAGCCGATATGCCTAAAAATAAGTCTTGATCGAGGACCATCTGGTGCGTCGCCTGCATTGCCCAAGAAGCTGCTAGCACTGTAGTCGAGTGAGCTTGTAAACCCTTCGTATGTCTCACCTCTGATTTGAATATGCGTACGCAATCAGTGTCACTAACCGGCACTTATTGTCTTCTCGAAAGGAGCAACCCTCTTATTCAACCTCTCAGAATCAGAAATATCTGATTTTCTCCATGTAGAAGTTGTTGTAAATAAACTTTATGAGCGCACCAAAATCTAAAGTATGCCATGCCTTCTCTAAGTCCGATTTTGGGTTTCACAAATGAAGTTAAGTTCACTTCCAACTCCATATGTATCTTGACATGCGTTGGTAGAAACCTAAATGCGGGCTTGAGCCTCGCCTGTCATGAAAGACTATGGTATCTGGTTCTTTTGCAGACATGCGACAATTCTCCACTCTACATGCAGAAGTGATTGCCACCAAAATAACACTTTTAAAGTCAGATCCAATCTGAGGACTTTTCCAAAAGCTCAAAAAGTTGCTCCATCCCCCACACAATTGAAGGGTAATGGAAGACTCCAAGGGGGTAAAGACGGCGCACATGAGGTTTTACTGAATTAAAGCATAAAGAATCTAGTGACAACAGATCCTTTGCCCAGGAAACTCCAGTCATTACCGATAAGAGAGACTTGCCCTCTTAATTATTTCGCTGTGAGGTTAATCTTAAACCCTGAAATAGGAAATTAAAATCCAAGGTCGCATGCGGGCTGAAGGATTTTTCCTTTCTTTTCCCAGGCAAATTTCACCAATTATTCCCAGGCCCTATAATATTAACCAGAAATGGACAGTTTTCTTGAGGTCATAAGGATTCACCATCTCCTCCTTCAAAAACCTATCTACTTAGATATAGCCTCTTATGTCACCAAGCCATCAATGAGAGTAATGGTCCTTTTCATCTGAATTCGGTCCCTGAGGCAACCATCCTGGAACATCCAGATTCTCACTGGTTATTCTAAAGCCATTCCCCCAACAGGGTAAAACACAATCTGCGGGCCAGTTCGGGATAATCCGATTACCAATGCTCTCCCTTATCTTTTTCAACACTCTCCATATGAGAGGAATCGGGGGGGGAAGGGGGGGGGAGAGAGAAGGAAGGAGAAACACAGAAAGACTACTGTCAATCTTATGGCAAGGCATCTGTCATCAGAGTTATGGACAAGGGTGTCTTGAAAAGAATAATTTTTCCGCTTTTTTGGATTCTGTGTCCGCCTGAGACGTAATGATTGGCAAACCCCACCCTTGAAAACAGATCTTGAAAATGTCTTGGTGCAGACTCCACTCTCCAGGACACAGTTGCAACATTGACCTCAGAAAATCGTCTCTTACATTCTGGACTGTGTCAGAACCTTAGATTTTATTGCCCAGTCAATAATCTTGCCTGCTATGGATTCAGCATCTTCTGTTTATGTACCACCCTGGTTCTTTACGAAGCGACCGATGTGGAGTTGTCCAATATCTTCACATATACTCTTCCTATGCTGTTTTGCAGAGTAACTAATGCTTAAGATAGCTATCAGTTCTATTACGTTTGAAGGCACCCCCGACTACGGACCAAGAAAACCCTGAGCCATGATTGGACATAGATGTCGCACCCACGTCAGAAGAACCCATTCCAGCTATTCTAGGGATTTCCGTCTTTGAAGTTCAACGATTTCCCACCATGCCAGCTGTCTTTTCACATACGGGCACCACATCTGACAGTTCCGAGTTGACACTTCTTGTCTAACACGCAACTCCTTACAAACTTTTTTTAGCTACAGAAGCTCTGCATTCCTTTTGCTATTGCCATCTTTATATTATCCTCAAGGAATCCATCTGTGTACAGAAGCATAAGAGCCAGGAATCAGCAGATCGACAGTGTCCACCAGACTTTTTCCTCCGCCTTGGACTGTTTATCAGAGGTTGAGACACTAGAATAAAAGGAAACCGCATAAGCTATATACACCCAAACTCATCTCTTTATAACCACACTACTTACCTAATGCTACCTAGAACCTATAGGGTTGTGACCTCTGCTCACGCTTCCAAAATCCTACTATAATAACAGTATAGTGTGGTAGCATGGAGAAAAAAAATGCAAGCACAGACATAAAAATGCAGTCAAAAGTGGATAGAGTAAAACTCACATGATAATATGCCACAGATTGTAGCTACTGCACAGAAGAACCGCTACGTTCCAAGCTGCCTACACAGGGAACCGGTTCAGCCCCACATGCCGCAGCACAAAAGGAAAAACTGGCAGGAGAAAACGGAAGTCGCAGGCCAAAAACACTAATTGGCGTAATGCAGAGGTTGATACCGGGGACCCAAAACCCGGTAAGGAACGTTTTTTCCACCACTGCAACTAAGATGTCGACAAACAGGGGAGCAACAGGAACAGAGAGAGTGAGAGAATAAACTCTGCCTGGCAAAAGATTCAGGTAAGCTTCCGCGTCTGTTCACTTTTGACCGGAAACACCAAAAGAGGTGTCAAGGACAAGTCAGAAATTTTAGAGGAGGCATTTCTTGTTCACATTTAAAGGGGACCTAGCCTAGTCTGGTGAATGACTGGCCAGGGGGTGACAGGAAATCCGTGTGCTCATACTATAAATGGCTCTGTGTGTTAAGTAAATCCCCTGTTGGAAAAGTTTTGGTGATAAACTAAAGGTACCAAACTTCCCCTGATCATGCAACTTTCCTCTCAGAGGACAAGGAGAGGCAGAAAAATTTTTGCAGGAAGTGCCTCCTACTCTTCAGGTTTCCTGGACTTGGGTAGCCATTGCAGAGAACCATAAGGAGCTGAGGAGAAAGTTATACCCCATTAGAAATCCGGGCTTGTTACAGTTACTGGAACACCATAGATGCCTTCTTATTACGAGATACATCTTATATACATAAATGCAACTTAATAGATGGGGGTTTCATTTCAGACTATCTATACTTCAAAAAGAGACACTGTAACAAACCTGAAGATGCATCAGATTTCCTTAAACAACTAGGCCTCCCTTGAATGGAAAAATGAGACCTATCCCACAGGACTAGCTCTCCATACCCTTTGAATGGTTAACTTCAACATTGGATCAACCAGTATAGAGTATACCCATCACTATGTTTTTCATATCTCCCTTGTTGAGAGAAAGTTAGACTGATGACGACTTAATTATGAACATACCCCACACCACGAGGATCATAGTCTAGCCCATCCTGCACTATTAATAGTAATACACGGAGGGGATATGTGGCCTACGATTAGCAAATCTGGTTGGTATTCTACTTGCCACCGATAAGATGACACTACCACACTGAATAACATCTTCAATATTTTGTTTGGGTTTTTGCGTTTCAAGAAACAACCCCACCCACTTTGGTTTTTCTGCACCACAACCCCCATAGCTCTTACCCTTACCTGAGCATACCCTTCATTTTCCTACTTGATCTTATAATGACCTAAAAGGTGCCCATACATTAAGCTTACCTGCCAGACCGACCCCGACATACATCAATTTTCGGATATGAAGCACCTTTTAGGATCTTCTGTGCGTCAGACATGCAATATATTGGCTCAAAATTTGATTGTACGTTGTGGATTGGTTCTGCCAGGAAGCTCAATTTATGGGCGTAAACATTTTTGTTGCATCAAAGAGTGTTATTCATATGCACTGTACTTTTTCATTTTGCATACAAAGTCAATACAGGCATATGTTCTACATTATTTATGTTATGTTTAAGAAGAACTAAACCCACATTTTTACATCCAGGAATCTGAAATATCCCCTCTAAACACCAATAAACTGTAAATTAGCATACAGTAAAGATCATTGAGTAAATGTAACCCCCTGAAGAACTGGATAAATAACTGTGTGTAGTAACAGTGATGGCCCTAACCCCAGTCACATGCTCCCTGCCTAATCTGCTCTGAAAGGACTGAGTGAGGCAGCTGGTGGGTTGTGTTCAAGTTTCCTGCAGAAGTCTAAAGGGGACCACTTATCTACGACCGGTTGAAATAACCTTTAGACTATTACACAACCTTTATAATGAAAATAACATGCCAAAAATGGCCCATACTAAACTAAAAATTTAAACTTTCTTTCTGAAGCACATACCCCTAGTTTACAGATCAGGAGCGGGTCAACACTAAACCAGACAATAACTCAAGGCAATTAAGTCACTTAAAAAACCATAGGCTTCTAGCCCAGATGACTACATCTCTCTCTAATTATAACTAACCCATATATTGGCACTCTTTAATGGAATAATGAAGGCACTGCCACTCTCACCCAGACCAACTAGAGGCTTACATAGTAGTCAATCCAAACCAGACGAGATCGCACCATGTGGCAATACAGACCATATCACTTATTAATTCTGCATTAAATTGACAACACGTCAATGCGGTTTGCGGAAGCTAGCTTCCGCAAACCATCAGTGACGCGAGATCACGTGGTACGTGGTATGCGAACCTATCATATGGCCAAACAGAACTGCCGGACGTGATAGGAAAAAGGAAACAAGGGCGGAGAAGCGGAGCATAAACAGTACATGGAGCGTGTCAACCAGACCATGCCCCTAGGCAATCCATAACACTAAAACGAAGAGGGAAATCCATGGCAAACTAATGCTGACACACTAGTCCCAAATAGAAAATCCACCAAATTTAGACCCCCAACCGCAGGTGCCCATAAAGGCAGGCAAACAGGAAAAACAAGTATGCTCCCCAACCATAAAAAGTGCTAATATATAATATACACTGTACACTTATGGAATACCAAAAATCATTACTAAATCATGTATTCTCAAATATCTCAACCCAAAGGGGACATAAAATAAAGAATGGTAAAATGTCATAATTAAACATTGAAGTCATCTATCTTTGGATCATACCACAAAATCAATACATGTAAATACAGAGGAAAAGAGGTAATAGCAAAGTTATATCAATCAGAATCATCAGAAGCAGAATAATAAAAACGGAGTTATAAAAGGCAGAGTTATAAACAGCAAAGTTATAAAAAGTAGAGTTATAAAAAGCAACCCAAGTTATTCACTTCATTGAGACCGTCGGGTACCAAAGTCTGTAATCGTGAAATCCACCTCGACTCGACTTGGAGAAGTCTTTTCGATCTATCACCCTCCATGGGTGGTACGTGATCAAATACCATGCATTTCAATGAAGATAGACTATGCCCTAGTGACTTGAAGTGCCTAGCCACCGTTTGATCACCGAACTTCCCAATCTTTTTCTCCATCGATTGGTTGGACAATGCTGCCCTAATAGCGCTACGGCGATTGGCAAAACGTTCGCGAAAACTGCTCACAGTCTTGCCTACATAAACCAATGCACATGGGCAAATCAAAAAATAAACCACATAGCAGCTCGTGCAGGTTAGTCTAAAATTGATCTTAATACGTTTGCCAGTCCTTGGGTGAGGAAAATCCTTTCCTGTTAACATATGTCCACAGGTCACACAGTTGGGACATCGATAGCACCCGGGCCTAACAGCACCACCCAAAAGAGTCACATCTCCAATCGGCTGTTTCCTAAGATCCGTCCTCACAAGCATATTCCGAAGGCTTCTTCCACGACGATGTGCTATCCGAAGTTCATGTTGTTCAAAAGGCAAGTTGGGATCCTTGGTGATAATGTCCCATAAACTTTTCGCCCTGCATGTTATGTCAGAACTACATACAGAATAATCTATGGGAAAAGTCATACTTAATCGTCCCTCCTCCTTAGACTTATGACCGATAGCTATGGTGACAAGGGCTTTGGTAAGCTGTTGTTTAAGCACACTCTCTGAGTAACCCCTGTCCAAAAAGCGACCTGTCTTTTCCCTTAACTGTATTTCAGCCTGGTCATCTTCACTGTTATTACGTAGTGTCCTCAAATATTGCGTATATGGTATAGCTTTGACCAACGCCGGAGGATGGAAGCTTGATGCGTGAAGCACCGTATTACGGTCAGAGTTTTTACGAAACAGGGTAGTGCCAAGGTTGTCACCCACTTTAAACACCTTGAGATCCAAAAACTCAATTTCATTCTCATCAACCTTACATGTTTGAGGACACTACGTAATAACAGTGAAGATGACCAGGCTGAAATACAGTTAAGGGAAAAGACAGGTCGCTTTTTGTACAGGGGTTACTCAGAGAGTGTGCTTAAACAACAGCTTACCAAAGCCCTTGTCACCATAGCTATGGGTCATAAGTCTAAGGAGGAGGGACGATTAAGTATGACTTTTCCCATAGATTATTCTGTATGTAGTTCTGACATAACATGCAGGGCGAAAAGTTTATGGGACATTATCACCAAGGATCCCAACTTGCCTTTTGAACAACATGAACTTCGGATAGCACATCGTCGTGGAAGAAGCCTTCGGAATATGCTTGTGAGGACGGATCTTAGGAAACAGCCGATTGGAGATGTGACTCTTTTGGGTGGTGCTGTTAGGCCCGGGTGCTATCGATGTCCCAACTGTGTGACCTGTGGACATATGTTAACAGGAAAGGATTTTCCTCACCCAAGGACTGGCAAACGTATTAAGATCAATTTTAGACTAACCTGCACGAGCTGCTATGTGGTTTATTTTTTGATTTGCCCATGTGCATTGGTTTATGTAGGCAAGACTGTGAGCAGTTTTCACGAACGTTTTGCCAATCACCGTAGCGCTATTAGGGCAGCATTGTCCAACCAATCGATGGAGAAAAAGATTGGGAAGTTCGGTGATCAAACGGTGGCTAGGCACTTCAAGTCACTAGGGCATAGTCTATCTTCATTGAAATGCATGGTATTTGATCACGTACCACCCATGGAGGGTGATAGATCGAAAAGACTTCTCCAAGTCGAGTCGAGGTGGATTTCACGATTACAGACTTTGGTACCCGACGGTCTCAATGAAGTGAATAACTTGGGTTGCTTTTTATAACTCTACTTTTTATAACTTTGCTGTTTATAACTCTGCCTTTTATAACTCCTTTTTTATTATTCTGCTTCTGATGATTCTGATTGATATAACTTTGCTATTACCTCTTTTCCTCTGTATTTACATGTATTGATTTTGTGGTATGATCCACAGATAGATGACTTCAATGTTTAATTATGACATTTTACCATTCTTTATTTTATGTCCCCTTTGGGTTGAGATATTTGAGAATACATGATTTAGTAATGATTTTTGGTATTCCATAAGTGTACAGTGTATATTATATATTAGCACTTTTTATGGTTGGGTAGCATACTTGTTTCTCCTGTTTGCCTGCCTTTATGGGCACCTGCGTATGGGGGTCTAAATGTGGTGTATTTTCTATTTGGGACTAGTGCGTCTGCATTAGTTTGCCATGGATTTCCCTCTTCGTTTTAGTGTTATGGATTGCCTAGGGGCATGGTCTGGTTGACACGCTCCATGTACTGTTTATGCTCCGCTTCTCCGCCCTTGTTTCCTTTTTCCTATCACGTCCGGCAGTTCTGTTTGGCCATATGATAGGTTCGCATACCACGTGATCTCGCGTCACTGCTGGTTTGCGGAAGCGGCCCGGCTAAGTGTATGGGGATTTGTCTCACTGGGATGCCCTATATGATATTGGTTCCGGCAGGCAACAGGAGCCATGGATGCTCTCCAATGCGGGTAAGGAATCTGTTTGTTTTTATTGTGTGGCTTCACTGTTTTAGTAAGTGTTTTAAGGTTTTGTCCTCAAATATTGCGTATATGGTATAGCTTTGACCAACGCCGGAGAATGGAAGCCTAATGCGTGAAGCACCATATTACGGTCAGTGTTTTTACGAAACAGGGTAGTACCAAGGTTGTCACCCACTTTAAACACCTTGAGATCCAAAAACTCAATTTCATTCTCATCGACCTTACATGTTAGTTTAATGGGAGTGTCCAGATCATTAATGGTCTGAATTCTCTCCTGTATCGATAAGATATCACCATCCCATATCAAGAACATGTCATCTATATACCGCTTATACAGGCATACTCTGGATCCCAAAATGGGCAATAGATGTTCTTGTTCGAATTGCTGCATGTATAGGTTAGCAAAAGACGGCGCCACATTCGACCCCATTGCTGTGCCTTTGCACTGTACAAAATATTCCTCTTGGAATCGAAAATGGTTATTAGCCAACACCAACTGCAGCAATTCCATAAGGTATTCCACTGGGGGCCCAACATGTCCTATTGTTACCAATGCCTGCCTACACGCATCAATCCCTTCCTGTTAGGGAATCACCGTATAGAGGATACCAACATCAGCCGTAACTAATACCCTATTACTCTGGGAACCCTTAAGTTCAGACAAGATTTCAATAAGATGGCCACAATCCCTGAGGTATGAGCTCATCTTTTTTACAGCAGGTTGTAGATAGTGATCAATAAATTGAGCCAATGGTTTCAGGAGAGATCCATGTGCCGGTTCCTATACATGTGGCCGGATCACTGGCAGGGACGGGCAAACGTCCCGGCAAGACACCACACCAGCACAACCTTGTTTATTGATCTGCGTGGTGTGCAAAACGCCTCTATCGCAGTAGAGAGAACGATGGGCATGCCATGAATTGTGACCCGTTCCTGCTTTGAAATTAATCGTGGGGGTAGAATAACAGTAGTTTATATTCGAGCAGTAAGCTCAACTAATGCCCTATCAAACAAACTACACAAAAATGCTAACTGTTAGCTGTTCCTAAGAATGGATCTTTAAAATCTTTTGTGATTTAAAGTCCTGTTAGCAGTGGGTCTTTTTCCAACCGCTGTTGGGTATTGTTTTGCAAACAATGTTCAGGACATATTTACTAAATTGAATTTACAATGGAACGGCTTATTGATAAATGATTAACTGTTGTACGTTTTACGTTCTTTACAAACATAAATCTGGAAATCTTTAACGACACGAAAACTCTCCCTAAGCCCAACTGCGTATACACCATGGCATTGTTTCCTGAAAAAAAGAAACTTCTTTAGAATTGCTTAAACGCAGGGCTGCAATCCCGTATTTCTGGGCGGAAAAACAATGTATTCCTAATGCCGGCCATACACTATAACTATAAGCTTTGACTGTCCCCTGTGTGATGTTCGTGCAGCTCCTTCATTTGTAATGGTCGTACGCAAAATGAATAGGTCAGGAGGGGTAAACGCTGGGAGGTAAGAATTTAGGTATTAGGTGCTGACTTGCTGTTCATTATCTATTTTTAAGAGTGTATGCCAGCAGAGTACCGCTGGTACAGTTAGTCATGAACGACACCATTTGAATTGCATGCAACACAAACCTTTTTAATGCCACAATTTCAGAATACAACAAGCGTGACTTGAACTTTACTGGCGTCCTGCTTTTTTGACCCAGTGTGTTAGGTTTCCATGGGTGAGTAATTTCAAGGCTCTTTTATTCAGAAATACTATGCCTGATGACTGTTTTTAAGGATTTGATTGATTTCATTTTGTTTATTTAAAAGCTTGCGATGTCCCAAGCCTGCGTTGATACTGCCTCTAAGCAGAATCTTCTTCTATTACTTAGGATGTGATCCAACCCAATCTGCCAAAAGTGTCATAAATCCAACCACTTAAAAAAGTTGTGTCAAATTGTGAATCTCCTTTAGATTCTGGAATTTTGTGCGTCTTGTCATTAATCGGTGCGGCTAAAGCTGAAACTTCTACTCTATGTCGAATTTGTTGGCTGTTTAAAGCCCTTCCATGATTGATTACATGTAATACTATAAGGATGATGTTACTATTCATCTAAGAAGCGTAAAACTATGGATAGTTCTAAAATAGTCCCTCTTGATAAGAACTTATCTGATCAGAGAAGGTCAAGGATCAAACTTTGATTTGGTTTCCTTATGGATTCCTATAAGAAATATATGTACTTTAAGTTTAGAAGTTTCCTAACCTGAAGAAGTATTAGGGATAAAATTTTTAAAGTTTAACGAGAAATCAACCGTGTTTCTTCCCGCCATGCGTTCCATCAATAATTCCTAGGAGGCGGAAGAATGGGAATATCCATATAAGAGGCTAGTCCCTTTCCTGGGTTTGATAAATTATCCATTCGTACTGCCTTTACGAAAAGATGGGAAAATTTACCTGAAGTGGATTCACTTGGCTAGAATTTCTAAGAATACGTATTGCTACGGAAGGATCCTCACCTTCAGGATTCCTTGGGCACTACTTGAATCAGTGTTCAAACGCTTATCTCTTAATCTTTGTCAGCCTTGCAAAACCTAATGTTGCTGCTTCAGTAATTATGTCTAAACTTAACTGTATGGGTTGATCATTTAAGCTTCACCATTCACGGAATTTTTGGTCCTAATGCCCCATTATTAGAAGGAGTGTCTTTTGATTTATTCATCAAGCAGCTACTAGTTAGCTGATACTGCTTTAGGATTGTTAAAATATCGCTAGCTCATCAGCCTTGTTCCTGTTTTCAGCTTCCCCGTCAGTGGAATTGCATGGGTTAAATAACCTTTAACCCCATATGACTGCCGTTCCATAAATTGCTAGCGCTCCGCCTCCTTCGCCAGGTCCTTTTTTCTCCTTGTTAACGGAACGGATACCAGACTGTATTTGCCCCACTGCTAAATTGGCCTCTGATCCTCTTCTCCTCGGGAAGACTGCTTGTCAATGCCTGCATGTATAGCAGTAGGGATTAGCGGGAACCTTTTACCTCTCGCGCGTGCCGTCTCTGTGACCCGCGAGAGGTTTATTCCGGCGCCCGGATGAGTCATTGTGCGGGAGATTCAAAAGCCGGCAAACTGTTATTCAGGCGAGCCTCAGCACCGTAACGCCAACAGCGCATCCCTGCAGCTCACCAGTGCTGTGCACCAGCTCTGCTTGAGTCCCGACACACCTACCCGCTGTTTCAGAACCTTCTATTCTGCCAGGATTTGTAATCAACACCCACAGGTGACAGTATCACAGATTGGAATGTAACAAATTGATAACGTTTTTATTTTCTGTCTCTAGCAATTGCAACTATAGCCCTGAAAGACACTGTCTGCATCCAAGGGTTTGAGCACCCTACTGAATTGTTCTCCTTACATACAAACTACTTGTAGTTTCTATCTAATACTTTTTCAGATAAGATTTTATCTTTCAGCCTCTCCAGATCCAGGAGAAGATCAAGCAAAGTACAAGGGAAAGAATGTGCCTATGCTCAATAATTGCGCACAAGGAACAAAAGGTGTCAAACTGCATAAACCCTTCTACAAACAATGTTCCCGGAACAAATCCAACAACAATGTCCATGTATTCCAATCCTCAATGGATAGCAATAGTCAACGAAAGTAACCTGAGCTACTTTCAACAATAGGCAGAGAGCTAGAGAACAAGGGTTCTACGAACGAACAACCAAACCGCTGTACCAACCAGACCCGAACACTGAATCAGATCAGAACTATAGCAGAATATGCGGAAGAAAACAGACTAAGCAATCTATGATAATTCTCCCCAAGCCACACTAGAATGCCCGAGCCACAAAGATGGAATCCACATTCCAAATAAGGAAAACCTCAGAAGAAACAAAGGAGACCAATTTTCAAAACAAATCTCGTCCAGATGCTTTGTTCATGTTCATCACGACACAACAAATGCAGAAATAATCAAGAAAGACGATGGGAAAAAGCCAGACAAAGATGTAACATATTTCAAAATATGACACAAACTACGCCATTCACACAAAAAAGCCTCCAAAACTTGGGGATGAACCACCAAAATAGATACCCCAATAGCTAAAATTGCAGAAGAAATTGCACTAGCTAACGATGACTGGGTGTCCTAAGACCCTATGAAAGAAAGGGAGAGGCAGCCACTGAAAAGAACATATGCCAGCTGGGGGCATCAATTCGTCCTGCAATTGTGCATAACAGTATATCAAGAGCTAGCGATTTGGATCGAAGACCTATAGTTCTGTCACAGAAGGGGTACCCAGAAATGAATTGATTAAATTATACAGGTTATCAACTAGCGCACTACCTCATAGCAGAAGCCTTCATGGATTCCACTACCCTGTCGCCAACTCATTTGTTTCTAACCATAATGCTCCGCGTGCCACTGTTGATTGAGCCCTAGGAGGGTAGACACCATCAAACAGGGTATGACTAACCTTCCCGTTAAAGGCAAACCCTTATTCGCCCAGATGTTACGATGAATCATAGAAACAAATTCATTATCAGAAATCTCGCCAACTTATACAGGAATTCAAGAAAGAATTCCATCACCGCTTCAAGGGGACATTCCGTACAACAAAGGCAAAACAGAACCGCACGGCAGACCACTTCCAACACAAAAACTGGAACCAAGAATCGCTCCTTTCGCATACAAAAACTTCAGAGGAAGAGTAAGAAAACATTTACACCACAACAAAGCCCAGATGGAGATTTAACCAATTTTGTAACAAACTGGCAGGATCCAAATCTGACTCAGGGGTGATACAAACAATTCAACAAGGTGACCTAATAGAAATTCCCCAGTTACCACCGAAAAAAAGATTCATATCATCACAAAATCCAAGAACAAACAAGCACACTAGTTGACAGCATTCTCGGAAACTTCGGATGGGTCATCATAACGCAGTCCCAACCACCGGAAAAACAGGTATTTATTCCCCCTTTTTCTCAAAAAGAAAAAACGGAACATTCAAGGGCGATATTAGAACCTCAGATTTGGATCATCTTTCATAAAACTGCCGCCCAAATTCAAGATGGAAAAACACTCAAACAATAACCAGCAGAATACAAAAGAGACTGTAGATCAAAATCGACCTGCATAATGCTTATCACAATCCACCACATACCCGATAATCAAAGCACAGTAAGTACTTAAGGTTTTTACTCCTAACCGTCCCTTCCATACAAATGTTCTGCCATGTGTCTACTCACCATCGCCCACGCACTTATCACGAGGTTCTATCACCACTAGGCATCCCTACGGAGTCAAAAATAGAGATTTTTGCATATCTTGGACTGGACGATATCCTAATAAACCAAAACAAGAAAATCTACTGACAATATCACAATGTTCAAGAACTTAACCCAACATGGTTGGCTAATACACAGGGAGAATCTGACGCCTGACTCCACCCAAACAAACAATGTGTAGGGGACAACAATGAGAACACACCTTCACTCGACTCCCTACCTGCAAACCAGATAATATTGCTTCCATTACAGTCAGAAACAAAATGGATGGTGTACGCTACCAAATTTCAACAAGAAAATTTATGTCCATACCGAGCACAATTCCGCAGACGCAAGTCCCCTAGGCTGGGGAGCCTGCTGCGAAGTCAAAACTCAAGGGTATGGGGGACAAGTTCTGGAGAAATCAGAACCAAATGTCAGAGAATGAGAGCATTCTTTACAGGATAAAAGCGTGTTATTTTTCTGATCAAATGCACCATACAAATTCAATCCGACCACATTGCAGGTGTATACTAACCTGAACAAACATGTGTGGAACCAAGACAGGAGTCTCTGGTCCCCAGAAGAGGAATATTCAACTGGGCAGAAACAAAATAAAACAACTGATGGCGATCCATTCCCAGAAAGGAAAACATACAGCAGACAGACTGAGCCGACACATGTTCAGTCCCACAGAATGGAGTCTGTAACAAGCTGATTCGATCAACTAACCATACAGATGGGGCAACCTCTAATAGACCTTAGGCAACAAGGTAATACAACAAAATTACCGAAATTCTGTACTAGATCCCCGGACTCAAGGCACTAGCCACAAAATGCCTTTTCATAAATGGATCTCACAGCTAATTATTTCTTTTCCTCCACCTTTAAAATCCACAGGACCCTCAGAAAATAGAGGAAGACAACTCCCCAAGTAATTATCATCCTCCATTTTGACAAGGATACCCTGGTTCCCCTGGTAGCCGAGGGCGGGCACAGTACCACCTATCTTTTAAACCAATGAACCCCACCTAATAACTCAGAAATCGTAATTCACCCAACCGAAACAACTACAACTGACGGCATGGCTACGAACTCAAACCCATAAGGAGCTGTGCTATCCGTAGTATACTACCTTAATGGCGTCCCGAAAGAACGACTTCCGCCGCTACTATAAGTCATGTGGACATTCGTAAACTGGTGTGAAGGAAAGGCAGACAAACAGAAAAATAAAAGGAGCACAATTCGCAGAGTTCCTACAGGATGGCCTAGAGAAATACTCATATTGCTAATTACAAGACAGATACTGCCATTCTGCAGTGACTAGCCAAAAAAATAGGCAACAGAACCAACCTATGGTCATTAGATTCTTCAGGGGGACAGGAGTAAGACAGCTATAAAACCTCATAAGGGGTTCCTCCAGTTCCTCCATGACCTACCACATACTAAAATGCCAACATAACCTTGGAACCATAGATCAAACAGATATCAAGAAAAGAACACTGTAAAACAGCATGTTTCTTAATAGCAATAGCATCGGACGGAGATTCCGAAATTAGAGCACTAAAAGTGGTGTCCCCCAATCTGACTTTCCATGGAAACAATGTAATACTAAACCAAGAGATGCAAAATCATCCCAAAAGTGGCTACACACTTCCATAAATCAGGCAAATAGTTTACCATCACTAATGCCCCACAGAACAAAACGAATTCGCCATAGGTAGAACACGAACACTAGCAATATCTACTTCAAAACACAAGATTTCAGGAAAAATGGAAGTACCTGTTTATTATTTTACAGACCGTAAAATAGGTCAACAACCAGTAACTCAACATATCATCCTGATCATAATTAATCGACAAGTGCAGACACAAGGCAAGGCATCATGCCAAACAAATAACAACAGCGCCTTCACCAGAGCGATGGTGGCGTCCATGGGCAAGTCCGGCAAAGGTCCGCCTTCGGAAATTTGCAGGGCAGCAACCTTGGTCCTTCGATGTCCACATTAATTAAACACTATAACTAGATGTGATTTGACAACAAAAGCTGAATGTCTGCCAAAATTATGGAGGCGCAAAACCTTTAAGAAAATAGAGGTAAACTAAGCGTCTCTCCCTCCCTTAATCATATATTTGGGGTAAATCCCAGGCACTTCCACTGACGTGGAAGGACTCAGGGAAAACGGAAAATCAAAACATCCTTACCCGTGATTTTCTTTTCCTGGTCCTGAGACGTAGTGGAAGAGCTTCCCTCCCTCTTGTATACTTCCTCACGATTACAGTCGACAAGACGCGGCGATAGGAGCAGATCTAGCAATTTAATTGAAACCGGCCTGTCACTTGGGTTTAAGGTATTTAACCTGCCCTTCCCACTGACGGTCTCAGGACCATGAAAAGAAAATCACGGTAAGAGTAGTGTTTTGATTTTCCGTTATCTGTATTAGGTTCGTAGGCTCTTTGATTAAGGAGAACTAAAGTCCAAGACACTTGTCTCAGTACAGAGCACATTCACAAACAAACCACAAGCTGCGTCTTACTCTCCCTTTGCGTGCTGCTGGTATTTATGAAAATAACCTGGTTTAACTAAGGGTCACTCCCATAAGTCCCTTATCTGGGAACACCCAGCTAATTGTGTCGCTGGACACTTCACAGAACTGCAGTCTTTCTTTCTGGAATCTTACCCCAATCATGTTACAGTTCAAGATCCCTCCCTCTGACAGCAGAACACAGATATCAGTGCAAGTTTTTGTATAAACACTTACAATGCCCCTGTCCCTAAAGATCAATTCATGCTTACAATACAAAAAAGAAAAGTAATGCGTTGCCAGTGTCTGTCTTTGACTACTGATAAAGAAACAAACTTTAACATTTCAGCAAAAATAAAATAAGTATGGGTCATCGACCGCAACGTCTATACTTGTCTTTCTAAAAAAAGCTTTCTAACCACTAGCCGCCAAGGTCTAATAATAATGGACCAGTTAATATGTAAGTCTTTTCTTTTGCTAGACAACATATAAACAAAAAAAGGAACATGGGGAATACGAACCTGTGGCCCAATAGTCTGATTTTTTCCCCCACCCCAGCAGAACACGCCACAGGTGACTCTCAAGCAGCTAATCAATTCAAGTAAAATCGTTCACTATTTTGTCTTGAGCTACTCTACTGGAAGACCGTCAGCACTTCAACGCTGGTTGGTAATAATCACAGAGCTCTCTTCTAAGTTGTACTATGTAGAAACTTCATATTTTTTTTCTAAAACTGGAAAAACAACAAACAAAAAACACTAAACCAGGCAGTAGACGGGTATATTGTTCCATAACGTAAACTAGGGGATTTGAACTTGTGACTTCTTTGTCGTTTTGTTCCTAACAACAACAGCATTTACATGGTGCGCCACACAACTCAACTGTGATTGCAGGTACAGTGTAAACTAGAACTCGCACTAGACGTGAATCCTGGGTCGGGGCCGTGACTCTATGAAGCCAACCTGGGTTATGGAGTTGTACTGGCAACAACATGGAAGCCTCCTTTGTACGAATCGATTACTGATATCTACTACTAAATGCAAATAACTAGAGGAAGAATCTTTCATGTGTATTATTCTGGGGAGAAAAGCTTTCACATAGGATCTGAAAAAACAAGTTTTAGTCATTGCAATTACAACAATTGTTTGCTAAAGAACTAGGTTGTTAATAACACAAGCAAAGTGTCCTATGTCCAACTCAAGATTAGACAACTTGGGTGGTAATAAATAAGTCGGTTGGAAAGGTCATTTTTGAAAAAGAATCAAACTCGTAAATCTAATCAAAAGACTATCTCGGTACTTTGTTCCCGCAGAGATGTGCATGGAACTTAGGCCTATAAATTGCATCAATAGACGCAGTGCCTTGGGCTTTTTTCATTTAAGAGTATTCCAACTAAGTTTTATTCATCAATGGAAACAGGAGTATGTAAATCTATTTCAACCGGTTTGCATCCTGTAACAGTAAAACATCCCTAAAATGGGTGGAAATCAGTAAAAAACTTTAGAAAAGCAAGTAACAAGTTTTGATACTCAGAACCGCTATCACTGTTTTTCAGAGCCAGCCTTTTAGGCTGGGTGCTCATATATTAAACCAACATCCAATCCAAGGCTCTTGACAAAGGGCAAAAGTTGCTCATATAATGTTCTGAATTAAAGCTATAAAGGATGCCACTCTCGTACTTTTCCCTAAACATTAATGCAAAAGCTGTAAAGTTATGTGCGACAATCTTACA
This sequence comes from Hymenochirus boettgeri, assembly GCA_019447015.1. Classification (NCBI taxonomy): domain Eukaryota; kingdom Metazoa; phylum Chordata; class Amphibia; order Anura; family Pipidae; genus Hymenochirus; species Hymenochirus boettgeri. Next base: position 102,823,865 of record CM033473.1, on the reverse strand, counting down.
CAGAACAAGGTGGAACAAAAAGTAAAATGGCTAGCGTAAAAACCACACCCCTGTGTCTGCTCCTGTGAAAGGAAGTGTGATCCAAAAAAGTTTCGGTCGCTACACAGGTGTGATGTGGTCATTGTAATTGCTATACCCAAGGCTCCTTATTACCACTTCCATGCATGCATGTGTATCATGACAATACAATGACACCCCTGCTCTCTCTGGGTAGGAGGACAGAAAGTGAAGTAGATTGTCTTTGCCTTTGGAGGGAAGAGATTTCGCAACAGCAATCCTAATTTATATAGACCCTGTGTGTTTTATAATATACCGTTACCACCTTTTGGGAGGATAGATAATTGGACAACCATTCCCTATTTGATACAAACTCGTAGATACAGCTAAGTGTACACCAACTTACAAGGACAACACCAATATACAGTCTGGTCAATATGTCCCAGTGGTGCATGAGTAGAATAGGGACAACCCCTGCTTACTGAATATGTTATTGGGAAAAACTGTTGATGTGCACTGTCTGCTTGTGTCAGACCACCAAGTAACACACTGTGTCCCTTGCACCCATCATCCCAATCCTTCAATGAAAGAAGGATCTGATACAATTAGGTGCCATCAGACTGGTAACAATTTATGCTCCCCTGTTTTTTTTCTCTGTATTTTTGTTCTCTGTACATTAAGCTATGGGGCGGCTACTGAACATGATTGAAATCCTCCGTCCTTGTACCTGCAAATGAAATTCCCCAAGTAACTCAGTAGCTCTCCAGGCCTAAGTGCGAACCTATTTTTAAAAACCTGATCCTTTGATGGGTAATCTAGGTAAGTGGACCTGATTTGCTAGCACAATTTAATGTCAGCCACGATTATGTTGGACTTGCAAGTCCTTAGCCGTTTGTTGTGTAAAGGCCAGGTAGGTATACCACAGGATTTACTGTAATACGAATAAAAAGCATTCTCCATTAGTCAAAAAATTGGTCCTGAGCTATTTTTTTTCCAATTAATCGTATACAAGAGTAGATAAAGGAATAATCCATTTCTTTAGGTAACTGGAATGAGAAATGTTTGTTTATATGTTAGATTATTAGGGGCATGCTATTGTAATACCTGATGCGTGAGGTACCATTCTGTTATAATACAGTATATGAGGACCATTACCACTTGCCCGTGGTGAATACTAATACGTATTAACCGAGCATGTTTATTTTCACACCCACACGTTGTGGCAGGATTGCCCTGGTCCTATTCTCAGACCTGCAGTATTATCCTATTTTGTTTCTCTGGAATCTGGTGAACTGTCTGAGTAACATGTAAATTACACGTGCTACAGTCCATATCCCCTATACCACACATAGCCAAACAACACACCTAATTGCCTGTGCATCCCTGCACATTTTTGCTAGGGTGTGTGTGTGTGTGTGTGTGTGTGTGTGTGTAATATATATATATAAGAGTATCTCTCTATATTATATATATATATATATTATATATAATCTATATAATATATAGATATATCTATATAGATTCCAAACTCGGCGCACTCACAGGTCTTTCCATCAGAAAAAAGATTTTAATTCACAAGATCGACATGTGTCGACCACAACTGGTCGTCATCAGAAATTACCCCTACTCCCAAGCTTAAATAGGCCTCCCACAGACCCACCCCCACCACACTAGTTACCAGCATATATAATAAATAGACCACAAACACTAAACCAAATCAAACCTAAACACTTACTACACATGAAGCACACAATAAAACAAACAGATCTTACCCGCATTGGAGAGCCCCATGCTCCTCGTTGCCCGCCCGGAACAAATCTCATATAGGCATCCCAGTGAGACAAATCCCATAACTTAGCCGGCGCTACCGCTTCCGAAACCGCAGTGCGCGTATCATGTGGTACATGCGAACCTATCATATGGCCCACCGACACTGGCCGGATGTGATAGGAAAAAGGACACAATGGCGAGAAGCGGAGCATAAACATACATTGATCGTGTCACCAGACCACGCCCTAGGCAATCCAAACACTAAAACGCAGAGGTAAATCCATGGCAACTAATGCTTGACCACACTAGTCCCCAAATAGAACTCCAACCAAATGTGGACCCCCAACCGCAGGTGTCCCGAAAGGCCGGCAAACAGAGAACAAGTATGCCCCCACCATAAAAGTGCTAATAATATAATATAACCTGTACACTTATGGGAAATATATTACCAAAAATCATTACTAATCATGTATTCCTCAATATCTCACCCAAAGGGGACATAAATAAATAATGGTAAAATGTCATATTAAACATCGAAATTGTCTATCTTTTAATCATACCACAAAATCAATACAGTAAATACAGAGGGAAAAGAGTAATAGCAAAATTTATATCAATCAGAAATCATCAGAACAAATAAAAAAGAACAAACGGAGTTTATAAAATGCAGAGTTCGACAGCAAGGTTATAAAAGTAGAGTTATAAAAAAGCAACCCCGTGATTCACTCATTGACGACCGTCGGTACCAAGTCCTGTAATCGGAAATCCACCTCGACCTATCGACTTGGCGAGTCTTTTCGATCTATCCACCCTCCTGGTGGTACGTGATCAATACCCGCATTTTCAATGAGATAGACTATGCCCGAGTGAATTGAAGTGCTAGCCACTGTTTGATCACCGCACTTTGCCAATGCTTTTTTTTCTCAATTCTCCATCGATTGGTTGGACAATGCTGGCCCTAATCGCTAGAGGCTATACGGTATTGGCAAAACGTTCGCGAAACTGCTCACAGTCTTGCCTACATAAACCAATGCACCTGGGCAATCAAAAAATAAACCACATATGCAGCTCGTGCAGGTTAGTCTAAATGATCTTAATACTTTGCCAGTCCTTGGGTTTTTGTTGAGGAAAATTCCTTTCCTGTTCACATATGTCCACAGTTCACACATTGGAATCATTCAACGGTCCTACAGCACCACCCAAAAGAGTCACATCTCCAATCGCTGTTATCCTAAGATCCGTCCTCACACACATATTCCGAAGGCTTCTTTCCACACCGATTTGCTATCCCTAGTTCATGTTGTTCAAAAGGCAAGTTGGGAATCCTTGGTGATAATTCCCATAAACTATCTCGCCCTGCATGTTTTATGTCAGACTACTCAGAATAATCTATGGGAAAAGTCATACTTAATTTCCCGCCTCCTTATACTAGACCCATAGCTATGTGGCAAGTGCTTGGTACGCTGTTGTTTAAGCCCTCTCGAGTAACCCTTTCCCAAAAAGCTACCTGTCATTTCCCTTAACTTGCTTCAGCCTGGTCATCTTCACTGTTATTACTAGTGTCCTTCAAATAGTGCGTATAGGGTATAGCTTTGACCAACGCCGGAGAAGGAACTAATGCTGAAGCACCATATTACGTTCAGTGTTTTTACTAAACAAGGGTAGTACCAGGGTGTCCACCACTTTAAACACCTTGAGATCAAAAACTCAATTTTCACTCATCGACCTTACAGTTAGTTTTTTTTTTTTTTTTTTAATGGAGTGTCCATATCATTCATGGTCTGACTTCTCCTTCTCTCCCTGTATCTATAAGATCGCACCAGCCCAATCAAAACATGTCATCTAATACCGCTTATACAGGCATACTCTGGTACCCGAAATGGCATAGATGTTCTTGTTCGATTGCTGCATGTAAAGAGGTTAGCAAAAGACGGCGCCAACATTCGAACCCCAGTGCTGTGCCTTTGCACTGTCACAAAATATTCTCTTGGAATCGAAATGGTTATTAGCCAACCCCACTGTCAAGCAAATTCCATAAGGTATTCCACGGGGCCAACAAATGTCCCTAAATTGTTACCAATGCCTTGCCTACACTCATCAATCCCTTCCTGTTTAGGGAATCACCGTAATAGAGGATACCAACATCCAGCCGTACCTAATACCCTATTCCTGGGAACCCTTAAGTTCAGACAATATTTCAATAAGAGGCCACAAGCCCGAGATATGAGCTCTCTTTTTACAGCAGGTTGTATATGTGATCACTTAATTGATCCAATGGTTCGGGGGACCCTGGGTCTGGGACAGAGAGGGGGGGACCCTGGGTCTGGGACAGAGAGGGGGGGACCCTGGGTCTGGGACACTACGAGGGAACTGTGGCCTTAGGACATGGAGGATGGAGGCACTCTGGGCTTCTAGCGCCTGTACATACAAAAATATGACACAAGATGGGCTGATATAAATCATTGGTGCTGATCTCCTCAGTATCCTTTATTAATAAATGTTTACCACGATAGAGTTTTTAATCATTAGTCTCAATAAATAACTAATTCCTGTATTTGATTCCTTTTGCACAGTCAGAACCAGAAACCATATCGGCAGTGGTGTCTGAACTGGAAACCATATCGGCAGTGGTGTCCGAACAGACAACCTTATCGCCAGTGTTGTCCGAACAGACAACCATATCGGCTGTGGTGTCCAAACTGGAAACCATATCATTATTGTTGTATTGTTACCAGTAAGTGGCTCACATACCGGATATTTCATACTGTAGAAATTAATGGGAAACTGCACCTGCTATCAGATTTTTAGAAAAGGAAAAGTTTATATAATTATATATATGTGTTTAATGATAGTCCCTTTTACAAACAAAATATAACTAGCTAAGAAATATTTATACTTCTAATAAAATTTCCACCACTGTACACTTTTTTTGCTAGTATTTAATTATACCCAAACATATACATACTCACATAGATATAAAATATATGTATTACATTTTTTGCACTTACATTCTGCTTGCATTCACTGCAATGTAAAAATGTACAGTGCTACACACTGTGCACATTTTCTTAATTAGAACAAGGTTGTTACAATATTTCTTTTTCTTTGGGTTCCAACATTTCAAACTTACATTTAAGATTACAAACGATTTACTTACCTACACAGTTATCACACAAACTACAATGAGAGGCACGTGGCGGACGGAATATTTTGCAGGTAAAACAGTATTTCAGTTTCACTGTTTGCCCATTGATAACTACTTCTTTCGTTCGAGGAGGAGGCCGATAACCACCAGATGTAGAAGCATTGGCAACATCTATAAGAAAATGAAAGCCAATAAATTACTTACAGATATTTGAAAGAAAATAAATATACAAACAAACATATATCTAAACAATATATTGTAAAAAAATTAGAAATCTAATGCTGAAATCTCTTCTCGCCTGTAAAACATTTTACAGGAAGAAACATAAAAATCAATGGGATGATTATAGACATTAGAATACTACAGAAATCTAGAGCTACTGGCCATTTGTAACACTAAAGGTACAGAGGTAAAAATAGCAACCTCCAGCCAGGAAATAACCTAGGTCATTTGCATTCACTACTGCGACTGCACTGATTTAACAAGTACTCATGTAACACTCTGGGAATCCTCAAGGATAGTTTTAAGTGCAGATATGCCAATCTTCACTGCTATCTTTGCCTATAGACAAGCTCCTATTTGCCAGGATGCTGAAAATGCCTCACCAGACACCTTAGGGCAAGAGATTTTTGTTGAGACAAAAGAGGAACAGGGCACAAGAATACGTCTTATATCTTGCATCTTGGATATAAAACAGTTGATATCACAGCAATGACTAAATTCTATTCATCTAGCTGCCTCCTCAGATTATGCTCAAGTTCATAACCAGCTCACAAAATTGCTAAAGGGGGCGTAAACAAATATTGCTGTTAGAACACTCAACTCCTTAGTTTTCACAAGGCATCCAGAAGCCTAGCAGGCATAAGCCAATGGTCCCAGAGGACAAGGTATGTTAACATATTTTAATGCTCAATAATTTTTTATTATAATAAAATTGTACAGATTACAGTTGTAACAAGAAGGTATTATATAAACTTGTGAGACAAAGGTTTCTGCGATAAATCAATATCATTAGTAATTTTTTTATCATTTACTCAACATAGTAAATGAATCCCAAAACTATTCTATTAGACTCAAACCAGGTATAGTTCCATAAAATTACAATAGAACAGTAAGGGCTAAACCACACAGCAGAGTTTATTCATGCGCTGTTCGCACGGGTATCACAGAACAGTGCATGTCAAGTGGATGGCCACATTTCATGTGCTGGGATATGGTTTTGGAGCGAACACGATCAACATTCCTTGCAGATCACATGCTCTTTTCATGTGGGTTGCCGTCCAGCAAAGTGTGGCCTCAGCCTAAGTGTCCCCCACCCAATCTTGAATAGGGGAAGCATAGTTACCATCAATAAACTTTAACCTTGTTTTCTGAAATATTGGAATTGTGTCGCGGACGTTAAATAAACTTTTATTAATATAGATTTAATTCAGTCTATTAACCTTTGGAAAAATGAAAGGTTTTAGGTTTTTCACAGTCCTCCAATTACATTTTTTACATTCACAGTGTTGAATCCAAAAGTCTGGCCACTGTGCCATGGTCGCTATTGATGCCCAAAAGGCTTGATAATGTGAAATGGGACTGGCTGTTTGCAGTTCTGACAAAGATGGGGTTTCATGGGCCTTTGATAACACTGCTTTAAGCAATGTACAAAAATAAATCACCCTGACAGAACTTAGGATATTTGATTCTTAAAGGAGAACTAAACCAACCTTTTTATATTCCATAATAAAACACCAATAAACTGAAAATTACTACCCCAGTAAATAGCATTAAATTAAATGTAATCCACCGATGAACTGGATAAGATAACTGTAAGCATGTGCACTCTTTGGCCATACCTCCTGACTGTTCCCTGCCCAATATGTACTAGTTGGTGTGACCTGTTGTATTAAGTTCTCACAGTAGTTAAAGATCAACTTCTTCTAACAAGTTAGGGTTAAATAAAAGCCTGCAGTCTTAAAATAAGCCCTGGATCACATCTTTTGCTGCAGCCTGTGAGGAAATATATTGAGGTTAATGTACAAATTTCCTGATTCTAGTAGCTTGAATGATATCAACTGAGCTGCTGCTGCTCCCCAGGGTCAGTGCATGCTCACTTAATAATGCTGGAAATGACAAGAAGTACCTGCACAAATTATTTTAATTGACAGTTGAGAGCATGGGCCTGTAAATACAGAGAGGCTGATGACATGACTACAGGCTGGTGAAAGCAGGAAGTTTATTGCTTAACCTTTCCAACAATGTAACTTATAACAACCACCTAGAGATGTAATCCAGAGTTCACTTTAAAAGGTATGATGGAACCCTAAATTGTTCAGAGACCACAGAGATTCTACAAGAATTGGGAATGTGAAAAGAACACAATGGTCAGTGACCACAATGTGCAAAACTGAAATTCTGGGAAATAAACCAAATGTTAGAAAGGTAAATTGCCCAGCACCCACATCAAAATGTTAGGTGAGACACAGATTGCTGCTTTTATATCAAGGTTGTTCTGAGGCTTAAGTTGTCCTTTACAGGTATTAGTTTAGAAAGCCAATTAGAATTTTGCAAGACTGTATGTAGACTGGTTGTTCTGATAAGACTATGCAGCTAATGGCTATATAACGGTAAAAAGTAGCAATGTGCCAACAGTCACCATCAGTTTACAACATTGCAATTGCACCGGGGAGATTATAATGGCTCTTGGTGCATCGCCCTGTTAGTACACAAACTCAGCCTTTTATTCTGCATTACCAATTTGCCTTTCTAAGTCTGCAGCCTCATCTGGTGTGGCACGAGGAAGAACACCAGGGTCACTGAAACTGGTCCTCAGCAAGGTCCCAAGAACAAAAAAAACAAGTATTCCAGCTATAACAGGAATTGCAGGTGTAATCTTCACCGCTAAATATGGACAGCTGCAAGAAAAGAAAAATGATTAAGAGAAATATACATTTCTAATTATGCAATTCAATGGAGCAATTACAAAAAAAATTTAGTAGATGCTATAAGTACTATACTATTACACTGATGAAAATATTCTTAAAAACCCGAATACTATACCAAGGGTTTGTTGTGTTGGTAAAAATCAGTTTTCAGTAAGAACAGCTATTCTCTAAATACACATATATGCAGAGGTTTCTTAAAGAGGAACTTAAGCCACTAGACAACATTGTTCCAATAGACAAAGCACATTCTCACACAAACAACATTCTGTGTCCCACCTCTCCCTTTGTTATGACTGTTTAAACCTGTGGGTACTAGAGTTCAGCTCCCATAATTCACCTCCTCCTTTTGGTGTAAGTGCTGCCAAACGAAGTGTACACAGAACACTTCATATGAAAATGCAGCCTTAGCCCCTTGATGCGAACAGTCAGGCTGAGGCCACACTGCAACGCACAAGAATCGCGCACAAAATCGCAAGCGTAACACAAGGCCAGTTAGCTCCGCACGCGCTGTGACGTCATCACGTTGCTCCGTGTTTGTAACAGCATGTAACATGCTTGTAACAGCACAGTTCGGTGTGATGACATCACGCACGGACGCCTCTGTGCACCGTGACGTCCCACACGCGCGTTGTGGAGCTAACTGACCTTGCGTTTTGGGACACACTGTGGAAGGAGATCTAGGAAGTCAGGAACTTTACAGGATCACAGGTAAGCTCAGAAGGGACCTAGAACAAAAAAAGAGGAGCCGATTAGTTAAAGCTGAAGCTTTCAATTACACTTGTTTTTGTAGTGAACTTATCTTAAAAAAAAAACAAGATATTGTCCAATACCGTAATTTCTGTTTCTGGTCACCTTTCCTGGACAGCATTCACCAGACTGGGCTAGGTCCCCTTAAATGTGAACAGAAAACGCTTCCTCTATAAATTTCTGCCTCCTCACTTGACACCTGATCTTTCTTACAAAGTCTGTCAAAAAAAATAAACACATATACCAAACGGGAAGGAAATACCTCTGGTGAATGCTGTCCAGGAAAGGTGACTGGAAACAGAAATTATGGTATGTATTAGACAATTTCTGTTTTCCCTGTCACCCCTGGCCAGCCATTCACCAGACTGGGATATACCAAAGCTAACACCAGAAAAGACTAAATAAGCTGCAAAAAGATGTTTTTTAATGAACATAGCTATAATTGTACAACTGCTTCTAGGACTCTTCTTCCGAATCTCGCCTCTTGTGCAGTAGCTACATCCAGCCGATAATGCCTAAAAATAAGTCTTGATCGAGGACCATCTGGCTGCGTCGCCTGCATTGCCCAAGAAGCTGCTAGCACTGTAGTCGAGTGAGCTTTTAAACCCTTCGGTATGGTCTCACCTCTGATTTGATATGCTTACGCAATCATTGTCACTAACCATGCACTTATTGTCTTCTTCGAAGGAGCCAACCCTCTTATTCAACCTCTCAGAATCAGAAATAATCTGATTTTCTCCATGTAGAAGTTGTTTGTAAATAAAACTTTATGAGCTGCACCAAATCTAAAGTATGCCATGCCTTCTCTAAGTCCGATTTTGGGTGTTCACAAAATGAAGTTAAGTTCACTTCCAACTCCATATGGTATCTTGACAATGCTTTTGGTAGAAACCTAAATGCGGGCTTGAGCCTCGCCCTGTCATGAAAGACTATGGTATCTGGTTCTTTTGCAGACAATGCGGACAATTCTCCAACTCTACATGCAGAAGTGATTGCCACCAAAAATAACACTTTTAAAGTCAAGATCCAATCTGAGGCTTTTTCCAAAAGCTCAAAAGGTGCTCCCATCAACACTTGAAGGGCTAATGGAAGACTCCAAGGGGGTACAGACGGCGCCACATGAGGTTTTACTGTAATTAAAGCATTAAAGAATCTAGTGACCAACAGATCCTTTGCCCAGGAAACTCCAGTCATTACCGATAATGCAGAGACTTGCCCTCTTAATGTATTCGCTGTGAGGTTAATCTTAAACCCTGAAAATAGGAAATTAACTATCAGGGTCGCATGCGGGGCTGAAGGATTTTCTTTCCTTTCCCAGGCAAATTTCACCAATTATTCCCAGGCCCTATAATATTAACCAGAAATGGACAGTTTTCTTGAGGTCATAAGGAAATTCACCATCTCCTCTTCAAAACCTATCTACTTTAGATATAGCCTCTTAGTCACCAAGCCATCAATGAGAGTAAATGGTCCTTTTCCATCTGAATTCGGCCCTGAGGCAACCATCCTGGAAACATCCAGATTCTCACTGGTTATTCTAAAGCCATTCCCCTCAACAGGGTAAAACACAATCTGCGGGGCCAGTTCGGGATAATCCCGATTACCAATGCTCTCCCTTATCTTTTTCAACACTCTCCATATGAGAGGAATCGGGGGAGGAGGGGGGGGAGAAAACACAGAGAAGACCTACTGTCCAATCTTGTGCCAAGGCATCTGTCACCAGAGCTTATGGACAAGGGTGTCTTGAAAAGAATTTTCCGCATTTTTTGGATTCTGTTGTCGCCATGAGACGTAATGATTGGCAAACCCCACCTTGAAAACAGATCTTGAAAAATGTCTTGGTGCAGACTCCACTCTCCAGGACACAGTTGACATTGACTCAGAAAATCGTCTCTTACATTTTCTGGACTGTTGTCAGACCCTTTAGATGTTTTATTGCCCAGTCAATAATCTTGCCTGCTAATGGATTCAGCATCTTGTTTTATGTACCACCCTGGTTCTTTACGCAAGCGACCGATGTGGAGTTGTCCAATATCTTCACATATACTCCTTCTATGCTGTTTTGCAGAGTAACTAATGCCTTTAAGATAGCTATCAGTTCTATTACGTTTGAAGGCACCCCCGACTACGGACCAAGAACCCTGAGCCATGATTGGACCTAGATGTACGCCCCACGTCAGAAGAACCCATTCCAGCTCTTCTATGGGATTTCCGTCTTTGAAGTTCAACGGATTTTCCCACCATGCCAGCTGTCTTTTCACATGACCGGGCACCACATCTGACAGTTCGGAGTCTGACACTTCTTGTCTAACACGCAACTCCTTACAACTTTTTTTAGCTACAGAAGCTTCCTGCATTCCTTTTGCTATTGCCATCTTTATATTATCCATCAAGGAATCCATCTGTGTAACAGAAGCATAAGAGCCAGGAATCAGCAGATCGACAGTGTCCACAGACTTTTCCTCCGCCTTGGACTGTTTATCAGAGGTTGAGACACTAGAATAAAAGGGAAACCGCATAAGCTATACACCCAAACTCATCTCTTTTATAACCACACTACTTACCTAATGCTTACCTAGAACCTATAGGGTTGTGACCTCTGCTCACGCTTCCAAAATCCATACTATAAAATAAAGTATAGTGTGGTAAGCAGTGGAGAAAAAAAATGCAAGCAACAGACATAAAAATGCAGTCACAAAGTGGATAGAGTAAAGCCTACTCACATGATAATATGCCACAGATTGTAGCTACTGCACAGAAGAACCGCTACTCCAAGCTGCCTAGCACAGGGAACCGGTCAGCCCACACTGCCGCAGCACAAAAGGAAAAACTGGCAAGGAGAAAAACGGAAGTCGCAGGCCAAAAACATCTAATTGGCTAATGCAGAGGTTGATACCGGGGACCCAAAACCCGGTAAGGAACGTTTTTTCCCCACTGGCACTAAGATGTGCGACAAACAGGGGAGCAACAGGAACAGAGAGAGTGAGAGAAATAAACTCTGCCTGGCAAAAGATTCAAGGTAAGCCTTCCGCGTCTGTTCACTTTTGACCGGAAACACCAAAAAGAGGTGTCAAGGGACAAGGCAGAAATTTAGAGGAGGCATTTCTTGTTCACATTTAAGGGGACCTAGCCTAGTCTGGTGAATGACTGGCCAGGGGTGACAGGGAAATCCTCGTGCTGCTCATACTATAAATGGCTCTGTGTGTTAAGTAAATCCCTGTTGGAAAAGTTTTGGTGGATAAACTTAAAGGTACCAAACTTCCCCTGATCATGCAACTTTCCTCTCAGAGGACAAGGAGGAGGCAGAAACATTTTTGCAGGAAGATGCCTCCTACTCTTCAGGTTTCCTGGACTTTGGGTAGCCATTGCAGGAGAACCATAAGGAGCTGAGGAGAAAGTTATACCCCACTTAGAAATCCTGGGCTTGTTACAGTTACTGGGAACACCATAGATGCCTTCTTAGTTACAGGATATACATCTTATATATACATAAATGCAACTTAAATATAGATGGGGGTTTCATTTCAGACTATCTATACTTCAAAATAGAGGACACTGTACAAACCTGAAGATGCATCAGATTTCCTTAAACAACTAGGCCTCCCTTGAATGGAAAAAGATGAGACCTATCCCACAGGACTAGCTCTCCATACCCTTTATGAATGGTTAACTTCAACAACTTTGGATCAACCAGTATAGAGTATACCCATCACTATGTTTTCATATCTCCCTTTGTTAGAGAAAGTTAGCACTGATGACGAACTTAATTATGAACATACCCCACACCACGAGGGATCATAGTCTAGCCCATCCTGCACTATTAATATAATACCACGGAGGGGATATGTGGCCTACAGATTAGCAAATCTGGTTGGTAGTTCTACTTGCCACCAGTAAAGATGACACTACCAAAACTGAATAACATCTTCAGATATTTGTTTGGGTTTTTTGCTGTTTCAAGAAACAACCCCACCCACTTTGGTTTTTCTGCACCACAACCCCATAGCTCTTACCCTTACCTGAGCATACCCTTCATTTTCCTACTTGATCTTATATAATGACCTAAAAGGTGCCCATACATTACAGCTTACCTGCCAGACCGACCCACGACATACAATCAATTTCGGATGAAGCACCTTTTAGGATCTTCTGTGCGTCAGACATGCAATCATATGTCGGCTTCAAATTTGATTGTACGTTGTGGATTGGTCTGCCAGGTAAGCTGCAATTTATGGGCTGTAAACATTTTGTTGCATCAATAGGTGTTATTATATGCACTGTACTTTTTCATTTTGCATACAAAGTCCAATACAGGCATATGTTCTACATTATTTATGTTATGTTTAAGAAGAACTAAACCCACATTTTTACACTCCAGAATCTGAAAATATCCCCTCTAAACACCAATAAACTGTAAATTAGCACTACAGTAAAGATCATTGAAGTAAATGTAACCCCCTGAAGAACTGGATTAAATAACTGTGTGTATGTACAGTGATTGGCCCTAACCCCAGTCACATGCTCCCTGCCTAATCTGCTCTGTAAAAGGACTGAGTAGAGGCAGCTGGTGGGTGTGATCAAGTTCCTGCAGAAGTCATAAAGGGCACACTTATCTACGACCCTGTTGAAATAACCTTTAGACTATTACACAGACCTTTATAATGAAAATAACATGCAAAATGGCCCATACTAAACTAAAAATTTAAACTTTCTTTCTGAAGCACATACCCCTAAGTTTACAGATCAGGAGCGGTCAACACTAAACCAGACAATAACTCAAGGCAATTAAGTCACTTAAACACCATAAGGCTTCTAGCCCAGATGACTACATCTCTCTATATTATAAACTACCCATATATTGGCACTCTTTAATGGAATAATGAGAGGCACTGCCACTCTCACCCCAGACCAACTAGAGGCTTACATAGTAGTCAATCCAAACCAGACAGAGATCGCACACAATGTGTCAATTACAGACCAATATCACTTATTAATTCCTGCATTAAAACTTGACAACACGTCAATGCTGGTTTGCGGAAGCTACGCTTCCGCAAACCAGCAGTGACGCGAGATCACGTGGTATGCGAACCTATCATATGGCCAAACAGAACTGCCGGACGTTGTCCTCAAATATTGCGTATATGGTATAGCTTTGACCAACGCCGGAGGATGGAAGCTTGATGCGTGAAGCACCGTATTACGGTCAGAGTTTTTACGAAACAGGGTAGTGCCAAGGTTGTCACCCACTTTAAACACCTTGAGATCCAAAAACTCAATTTCATTCTCATCAACCTTACATGTTTGAGGACACTACGTAATAACAGTGAAGATGACCAGGCTGAAATACTTTGAGGACACTACGTAATAACAGTGAAGATGACCAGGCTGAAATACAGTTAAGGGAAATGACAGGTCGCTTTTTGGACAGGGGTTACTCAGAGAGTGTGCTTAAACAACAGCTTACCAAAGCCCTTGTCACCATAGCTATGGGTCATAAGTCTAAGGAGGAGGGACAATTAAGTATGACTTTTCCCATAGATTATTCTGTATGTAGTTCTGACATAACATGCAGGGCGAATAGTTTATGGGACATTATCACCAAGGATCCCAACTTGCCTTTTGAACAACATGAACTTCGGATAGCACATCGTTGTGGAAGAAGCCTTCGGAATATGCTTGTGAGGACGGATCTTAGGAAACAGCCGATTGGAGATGTGACTCTTTTGGGTGGTGCTGTTAGGCCCGGGTGCTATCGATGTCCCAACTGTGTGACCTGTGGACATATGTTAACAGGAAAGGATTTTCCTCACCCAAGGACTGGCAAACGTATTAAGATCAATTTTAGACTAACCTGCACGAGCTGCTATGTGGTTTATTTTTTGATTTGCCCATGTGCATTGGTTTATGTAGGCAAGACTGTGAGCAGTTTTCGCGAACGTTTTGCCAATCACCGTAGCGCTATTAGGGCAGCATTGTCCAACCAATCGATGGAGAAAAAGATTGGAAAGTTCGGTGATCAAACAGTGGCTAGGCACTTCAAGTCACTAGGGCATAGTCTATCTTCATTGAAATGCATGGTATTTGATCACGTACCACCCATGGAGGGTGATAGATCGAAAAGACTTCTCCAAGTCGAGTCGAGGTGGATTTCACGATTACAGACTTTGGTACCCGACGGTCTCAATGAAGTGAATAACTTGGGTTGCTTTTTATAACTCTACTTTTTATAACTTTGCTGTTTATAACTCTGCCTTTTATAACTCCGTTTTTATTATTCTGCTTCTGATGATTCTGATTGATATAACTTTGCTATTACCTCTTTTCCTCTGTATTTACATGTATTGATTTTGTGGTATGATACAAAGATAGACAATTTCGATGTTTAATTATGACATTTTACCATTCTTTATTTTATGTCCCCTTTGGGTTGAGATATTTGAGAATACATGATTTAGTAATGATTTTTGGTATTCCATAAGTGTACAGTGTATATTATATATTAGCACTTTTTATGGTTGGGGAGCATACTTGTTTTTCCTGTTTGCCTGCAGTTGGGGGTCTAAATTTGGTGGATTTTCTATTTGGGACTAGTGTCAGCAGTTTGCCATGGATTTCCCTCTTCGTTTTAGTGTTATGGATTGCCTAGGGGCATGGTCTGGTTGACACGCTCCATGTACTGTTTATGCTCCGCTTCTCCGCCCTTGTTTCCTTTTTCCTATCACGTCCGGCAGTTCTGTTTGGCCATATGATAGGTTCGCATACCACGTAATCTCGCGTCACTGCTGGTTTGCGGAAGCGGCCCGGCTAAGTGTATGGGGATTTGTCTCACTGGGATGCCCTATATGATATTGGTTCCGGCAGGCAACAGGAGCCATGGATGCTCTCCAATGCGGGTAAGGAATCTGTTTGTTTTTATTGTGTGGCTTCACTGTTTTAGTAAGTGTTTTAAGGTTTCTATTTGGTTTTAGTGTTGGTGGTTATTTATTATATATGCTGGTAACTAGGTGTGGTGGGGGTGGGTCCTGTGGGGCCTATTTAAGCTTGGGAAGTAGGGGGAGTAATTAATCCTGATGACGACCAGTTGTGGTCGAAACATGTCGATCTGTGAATAAAATATTTTTTCTGATGGAAGACCTGTGAGTGCGCCGATGTTTTTGAATATATATATATATATATATATATATATATATATTAGCAAAATTGTGCCCGTTGGTGCACAACGGAAATTATGTGAGTGTATGTGTGGATATAGAATCTTTACACAGGTATATTTTAAACTGTTACTCAGCCAGTCACCAGCTTCCAGAGGAACCAAATAGGATAATCCTGCAGGTCTGAGAGTAGACCCAGGCAATCCTGCCACACTGTGTGGTTGAAACTAAACATGCTCTAGGTTAATACTTATTAGTATTCAACACGGCAAGTGGTGATGGTACCTCATATATTATTACAGAAGCTATCTCACAGCATCAGGTTATTATAATAGCATTGCCTTTATAATGAACGTATAAACAAACATTTCTCATTCCCAGTTTACCTAAAGAAATGGATTTATCCTTTATATACAGACCTAATTGAAAAAAGTTGCTTCAGAGCAATTTTTAATAACTGATAACTGCTTTTAATTTCAGTATTACAGTAAATCCTATAAATCCAGTAAATATATATAACAAAAACGAGCAGGGTGAGCACTCCTTTCATCCAAGCAACTGCCCGGGTGCACATCAGAACAGTCTATAGAAAAGTGGATAATGATAGCACTCACGGGACTTGTTAGAAATATTTCAGGTAAGTATTTTATTGTACATCAACGCGTTTCAACCCAGCCGTCGGGCCGTCATCAGGATGTTACATCACAAAGTGAAATTCCCCATTTTATTCACACCCATCCCGTGGTGTGCTCCACCCACCATAAAGTAACCCTTAGTGCACCCACATTATAATAAATATAAGTCTAAAATAATAAATATAAGTCTAAATATAAAACCATCACATACAAACTGTAATCTATAAAACCAAATAAAAGTATTCTTATGACATTGTGTCCAAGGCAAGCCAGGTGGTAATACATCAACTACCCACTAGTAAAATGTTACAAAAAATGTTACAAAAAACAATGAAGTGAAAGCTGTTCATTTAGTCCACAGGGAGATAATGTCTGCAACCTGTGTATCCACCTGGCTTCCTTTTGTAACAATAACTTGTCCTTGTCTCCTGGCACTTTCATCTGCTCAACTGACAAGTCATCAATAATCATGCACCGCATGCTTGACAGCTGGTGAGACATTTTTTTGAAGTGTCTGGCTACCGCCAAGTCACCAAATCTGCTGGTAATGGAATCCACATCGCCAGTTTGCAAAGCATTTCTGATAGATGTGCGATGGTTAGCCATTCGCTCTTTAAACATGGTTTTCGTCTTACCTCTTACCGACATAATATAAGCCACAGGCAAAGCCCTGCCTAATAGCAATTTTAACCCCATTTCTTGGGTGTGCAAATTCCCTACCCGTGAGCATGGAATTGCAGGTAATACAATTTGGACATCGAAAGCATCCTGTTTTTTTCTTAAAGGGCCAACTAGCATTTTTATAGGTATCATCACTTTTCATTTTGGCAATGTCATTACACACCAGCAGATTGGATAAATTCCTACCCCTACGGTATGTGTGTCGGACACTAATGTCATGAAAGGGCAATGTCCTATCACTGTGAACCAAATCCCATCTTTGGTTAATCACCTCTTTTAGCTTGTTGCTGTGGGGAGTATACGTTGAGCAAAAATTCATGCATGAACTACCCTTATTCAGCTTATTGGTCCTAGTGGGTTTGTTATCACAGTTATGGTACTTTTGTGCCCTTTGTAATTGGAGGAGGAGCCGTTCGGGGTCATATATATATATATATATATATATATATATATATATATATATATATATATATTTGGTTTTAGTGTTGGTGGTTATTTATTATATATGCTGGTAACTAGGTGTGGTGGGGGTGGGTCCTGTGGGGCCTATTTAAGCTTGGGAAGTAGGGGGAGTAATTAATCCTGATGACGACCAGTTGTGGTCGAAACATGTCGATCTGTGAATAAAATATTTTTTCTGATGGAAGACCTGTGAGTGCGCCGATGTTTTTGAATATATATATATATATATATATATATATATATATTAGCAAAATTGTGCCCGTTGGTGCACAACGGAAATTATGTGAGTGTATGTGTGGATATAGAATCTTTACACAGGTATATTTTAAACTGTTACTCAGCCAGTCACCAGCTTCCAGAGGAACCAAATAGGATAATCCTGCAGGTCTGAGAGTAGACCCAGGCAATCCTGCCACACTGTGTGGTTGAAACTAAACATGCTCTAGGTTAATACTTATTAGTATTCAACACGGCAAGTGGTGATGGTACCTCATATATTATTACAGAAGCTATCTCACAGCATCAGGTTATTATAATAGCATTGCCTTTATAATGAACGTATAAACAAACATTTCTCATTCCCAGTTTACCTAAAGAAATGGATTTATCCTTTATATACAGACCTAATTGAAAAAAGTTGCTTCAGAGCAATTTTTAATAACTGATAACTGCTTTTAATTTCAGTATTACAGTAAATCCTATAAATCCAGTAAATATATATAACAAAAACGAGCAGGGTGAGCACTCCTTTCATCCAAGCAACTGCCCGGGTGCACATCAGAACAGTCTATAGAAAAGTGGATAATGATAGCACTCACGGGACTTGTTAGAAATATTTCAGGTAAGTATTTTATTGTACATCAACGCGTTTCAACCCAGCCGTCGGGCCGTCATCAGGATGTTACATCACAAAGTGAAATTCCCCATTTTATTCACACCCATCCCGTGGTGTGCTCCACCCACCATAAAGTAACCCTTAGTGCACCCACATTATAATAAATATAAGTCTAAAATAATAAATATAAGTCTAAATATAAAACCATCACATACAAACTGTAATCTATAAAACCAAATAAAAGTATTCTTATGACATTGTGTCCAAGGCAAGCCAGGTGGTAATACATCAACTACCCACTAGTAAAATGTTACAAAAAATGTTACAAAAAACAATGAAGTGAAAGCTGTTCATTTAGTCCACAGGGAGATAATGTCTGCAACCTGTGTATCCACCTGGCTTCCTTTTGTAACAATAACTTGTCCTTGTCTCCTGGCACTTTCATCTGCTCAACTGACAAGTCATCAATAATCATGCACCGCATGCTTGACAGCTGGTGAGACATTTTTTTGAAGTGTCTGGCTACCGCCAAGTCACCAAATCTGCTGGTAATGGAATCCACATCGCCAGTTTGCAAAGCATTTCTGATAGATGTGCGATGGTTAGCCATTCGCTCTTTAAACATGGTTTTCGTCTTACCTCTTACCGACATAATATAAGCCACAGGCAAAGCCCTGCCTAATAGCAATTTTAACCCCATTTCTTGGGTGTGCAAATTCCCTACCCGTGAGCATGGAATTGCAGGTAATACAATTTGGACATCGAAAGCATCCTGTTTTTTTCTTAAAGGGCCAACTAGCATTTTTATAGGTATCATCACTTTTCATTTTGGCAATGTCATTACACACCAGCAGATTGGATAAATTCCTACCCCTACGGTATGTGTGTCGGACACTAATGTCATGAAAGGGCAATGTCCTATCACTGTGAACCAAATCCCATCTTTGGTTAATCACCTCTTTTAGCTTGTTGCTGTGGGGAGTATACGTTGAGCAAAAATTCATGCATGAACTACCCTTATTCAGCTTATTGGTCCTAGTGGGTTTGTTATCACAGTTATGGTACTTTTGTGCCCTTTGTAATTGGAGGAGGAGCCGTTCGGGGTCATATATATATATATATATATATATATATATATATATATATATATATACACACACACATACATATATATATACATACATACACACACACACAATGTTGCAATAGTAGCAAAAAACGTTTTATTGAGTCTACATTTTATAACGATGGCCTGCTGAGGTTGTAGGCTAAATAAAACGGGTTTTGCTACTATCGAAGAGTCCTGTGAGTGCGTTGATTGCAAAATTGTTTCTGTATTCTTGGGACTGCACCCTGGAAAGTATATATTTTTTATGGTGTGCAATCATTGCTTGTGACTTCATAAATCAAATGCTGATAGGTTGTATGTGTCAAATAAATGTGCTTAGATTGTAAGCTTTTTGAGGCAGGGCCTGATGTGAATGAGTACACGTAATTGTAAAGCACTACAGAAGATGTTGGCACTATATAAATCAACAATAATAATAATAATAATAATAATATACACACACACCACCACGCAGCCTAAAATCAGTTACTTGAGAGTTGCTGCGTATTCATCTTCACTTGTGCACTCAAACTAAGTAAAATGACAACATTAAAGGACAACTAAGCAGCAAAGCATGTTTTTTTTTTTAAAAAAAGAAAAAAAAATGTGCCCTATACTGAATAATTATATGAAATAGAAGCTCTCATGCAAAGTAAAGCCTGGATTTACTCAGAATAGGACATAAAGGCTTTTGTGCATGTGTACTTTTTATGCAGGCAGAGAAAGAAGGCAGTATTTTCTACTGATTGGCTGTTGGATAGGTCAAACATGCTCAGATCTCTATTGAGCAAGTGAATCTACCCAGGCACTGGGTCAAGGGCAAAACCATAGCAAACACTAATAGGGGTCTTGCAAACAGGAAGCCAGTACTTCGGAAGCATTTATTTATGCACAGCCAAACTGCTGGATAGGCAGATTAAGGTCATTGTGATGGGACAATTATGCTTTTTTATGTATATGTATTTGCACCGAGCACCGAACTGTGGTCTCTAATTCTTACAAATTAGTAAGGATTATATATCAACAGGGAGATTCAATAAAAGCTCTTATCGTTTAAAATGGTGCTAATTTATCCCCAACCAATCAGATCTTATTTAACATTTGAAAGCTAACATCTGATTGGTTGGGGCAAAATTAGCACCATTTTAAACGAAAATAACTTTTATTGAATAACCCCGATAGCCTTGCATCGTTCCTTCAAAATAAAACCTAAACCACATCTCCAGTTAAAAGTTTTTTCTTATTGTTGCTTTTTGATATATAATAATAGTAAAAAAAATATAACTATATATATATATATATATATATATATATATATATATATATATATATTTATATATATATTATGGGGGAAAAAAATTGTATTGTAAGAAACCTGGAAAGGTTCAGCAATATTACTTCTGTTTTCAGCCATGTGACCAGCCTCTGTCTTCGTTAATAGTCTCCCCTTCTCAACGGTCAATTTTTTCCTCAGGTACTTCCTGTTTTCACCAGCATTAAATCTTAAATGAGCATGCTTCGCTCCCAGGGGAAGGGCTGAGGTCAGGTGATGACACTGAACCAACTGGAACCAGGAAATAAATTCACCCCAAAATAATTTCTCACAGGCTGAAGCCAGAGATGTGATTGTCGTTTCATTTTAAAGGATATGTACACTATAAAACCAACTTTAGTTGCCCGGATAGCTGTGTAAATGAAAATGTGTACGTTTTTTTTTCTCCCCCCAGCCTACTTGAATGTTGCTGGCTTATTCCTCTAGGATATGGCTGCTGGAGCTCCATCTCCAGCGGGTAAGGCTTGTTCGGAAAATGCATGCAACGGTATTGCATGCACATCCCGGGACTGTTTCTGGGACAGTACGTGTGTGACGTCATTGCGCTACCTCAGTGCATCAGGATGACGTCACATGTGTGCAGCTTTCATTTAACCCTAACTTGTTTGGAAACCACAGTTGCCAATAAGGATTGTATGTGTACAGACAGATTCCATATGGCTATGTGTGCACACACCTACTGGAAGACACACACCTACTGATAGCGGTAGTAAACTGGCATCATGGGCAGTCATTTTAAGCCCCCACTTAAAATCTGCAGTGTGTATGGACAACTTTGTTTAAACAGAACTGTTTATACAGCATATTCAATAGAATAGAATGTTACCTTTCTACTGGAGCAGGTGCTGTGTGTTGCTGGGATGCAGTGGCTTTGGGATAATACACACTGAACACTATAAATCAAATACATCCCCCATGTTTAAACTATAGCTCCACCTACAGACACACACATGCTCACACACACGCATAAACAGAAAGACAGATGCACATACATATGTAATTATTAAGCATTTCTATTACTAGTTTACATCTAATAAGCTTTGGAATCATTGTGCTCCCTAACTCGAATCTAAATCAACAAATTTCAGGGAGTTTTTATGCAATTTCAGGATGCTGCTATTTATATCAGGGAGCTTAGTTGACCTCTACCCGGATCAATATGTTAGCTATAAAGTGAGAGAAAGTCTGGGGGAAAGTGCATCTCACTGCACACAGGTGCATATATGCTGAAACAAGGGTATTCTATTTTACCAGGATAAACATGAGATACCAAGGTGGTTATAAAATGACTTGTTGGCTATTTTCATGTTGCGCAGTGCATTGAACATGGTATACTCTCATCTAGCCTTAAATATACACACACAAAAAAAAAACTTACTCAAATGCAAAGAAGAGACTGCTGGTAACCAAGATGAGCATCAGCGTGAGGTAGAATACTCCAGTTTGTCTAGCCATCATAATATGACCATTGCAGAAAAACTTGTTCCTCCCAGGGAAAACCTCCCATTTTTGACGAACAGAAGTTTTCTTATTTATATGAGGAGACTCCATTGGAAACATGCCACGAGTATTGATTTCACTATATCCACACTCTTTCATGAGCACACGACTTTATGTCTTCAATTAAACAGAACCCCAGTAAAATGTAGTCAAGGGGGGTAAAAGTCACACAAAGACTTGTTAAAATAAAGGCAACACGCTTCTCTTGTGCAGAAAAATGAAAAATAAGGGGTCTTTTTTAGTACAAGCACATTAGTCTTGTTTGCTTTTTCAAAACATTTTGCATTAGCAAGTCAGCTGTTAGTCTTAAAATAAATAGGTTTTGAAAACAATTTGGATGCTCAACGTTTTCATCAGTATACACAAAAGGGGAAAATGAACAATTTAGATGAATTATGGAGGAAAGATGCTCAGCTTTTGACGATCCTGTGTACTCTTACTTCCTTCTTGGCAGTGGTTGTTTATTTTGGCATACATATGAGCGGTAAAAGTAATTTCTCTTGCTTATGGCATCAAAACCTTCTTTTTACTCAAAATAACCTGTAAAAAAAAATCACAACTTCCAACATAAAAAAAAAAAACTAAGCAAAATTTATAAAATGTAAAAATGGATTGGTAGTGCCTTGGTTTTTTGCAGGTTAATACTATAAAATATGTTAATTACAAACCACTACAATATTTTGTAAACAGAAAAATGTATACATCTAGCTTAAAACAAGATATTGTTTATAAAAGTTAAACATTAAAGTTTGCGGTTTGCCCTTCCTTAATACCAAACAAATAACCTAACAACTGCAAGTTTAAGGAAACTGGAATGTTAAAATTAAAAACAAAAAAATAAATTATAAAGTAATTATAAGTAATTATAAACAACAGTTAATAACAATTTCAGATTTCAAAAATCATATGTGAAAATATCCAAAATGAATGTTTCAACAATTTATAGGCTCTCTTCTATGCGGAAGGCAAAATATGTTGTTTTCTGGTTTGTGCTGAATGCTACATCATGTAATTCATGGGCTTCAACTGTATTTACCCTTGACTTATAAGCATCTCTAACTCTGTGGAAAGCAAAAATAAAAAACACCAATAAAACACAGCAAAGCTGCAATGACAGAAACCTTTAGAAACGGTTTAAAGTTGAGATACTTTACCCTGGATAAGTAGTTTTCAACAAGGAAGAAGCTTAACGACAATTTTTAAAATGAATCCTGATAATGCCTTAATTTGCTTGTGAAGGTTCTCATTCATCCAGCTCATGGTATATCTGTTGTATTCAATTAGATCAACTGGACTTGAAGTTTAGTTCTTAAAGACGTTTCGCTAGTTATCCAACTGGCTTTCTCAATTTAGAATGACTTGTATAAGAATCTGTGGCAATTATGTACCCTGGAAAATCCCAATTAGCATATTACAGCCAGGTTTTAAAGGGTATGTCCACCCTTAAAGGGCATGTCCACCCCCAAAACTATAATCCCCCCAACTTCTGGCCCCACCATGTAGTGTAGTCTAATCCTTACCTCACATCCCAGCTCCATAGGGTTCTCCTGTAGTCCCCCCCCAAAGTCCCAAAAACTGCCCACCAGGAGGCTAGCAGAGTCTAGCCTCCTACCTGGCCTCCGGGAGAAGTTTGGCATGCGTACTGCAGCCCTTCTCCCCCTCCCTCTCCCGATTCCCTCCCCCTAGCGTAATGTCTTTAATATATAAGATTCCCCAAGGGCTCCCAGCCCCAACCGCAATATTTGTATCTTCAGAAAGCTCCCCAAACTTTACTTACCTCTCCTCTTTCCTCCGGCGAAGTGAGCTGCCGGCAGCCGCGTCCGTGATTGGCTGCCGCTCAGCCAATCACAGACACGGCTGCCGGTCCCGCCCCTCTGCTTGCATTTTCTCGCAAGCAGAGGGCCGGGAGCGCGGCGGAGGAAAGAGGGGAGGTAAGTAGAGTTTGGGGGGCTTTCTGAAGATACAAGTATAGCGGTTGGGGCTGGGAGCCCTTGGGGAAACTTATGTAAAAAAAATCTTTTTTTGGGTGGACATAGCCTTTAAATCTAATTTTTAATATAGCCTTCCCCCTGGTCCCCTAGCCCCAACCGCATCATTATTATCTTAAGTGTCCCAAACTTTTACTTACCTCCCCTCTTTCTCCGAGTTTGCTTCCCCGGCCCTCTGCTTGCAAGAAAATGCAAGCAAAGGGGCGGGACCGGCAGTGGCGTCTGTGATTGGCTGAGCGGCAGCCAATCACGGACGCGGCTGCCGGTCATTCAGTGCAGCGGAGGAAAGAGGAGAGGTAAGTAAGGGTTTGGGGAGCTTTCTAAAAATAAAAATTATGCGGTTGGGGCTGGGGGACCAGGGGGAAGGCTATATTAAAGGGGATATAAGCTAGGGGGAGGGAATCCGGAGAGGGAGGGAGAGGGAGGGGGAGAAGGGCTGCAGTACGCATGCCAAACTTCTCCCGGAGGCCAGGTAGGAGGCAGAGTCCTATATGGACTCTGCTATCCTCCTGGTGGGCAGTTTTTGGGCGATGGGGGGGGGACTACAGGAGAACCCTATGGAGCTGGGATGTGAGGTAAGGATTAAACTACACTACATGGTGGGGCCAGTAGTTGGGGGGATTATAGTTTTGGGGGTGGACATGCCCTTTAAGGGCGTGACTGCATAGTGGCTAAGAGGTGTTATAGGAACACCCAGGGTAAGGTGTCAAAACAGCATTGTACATTGTTTTTGCAAACAAATATGGTGGTTGGGGGTGGGATAGGGTCCAATACACTACAGAAAAAGTTTGTATGAAAGGTGGAGATAACCTTTAAAGCAGTCCAAATTAAAAGTACCTGTGACAGAACACAGGACTGATATTCCTACCATCCAATACAGTTTATTAAGGAGTGCCAAAACAAGAAAAACTGCTTGACGCACTTCTGGTTTAAAGGAACTGTAAACCAAAAAAACAAGTGTTTGCCATTCGTTTCTATTATTCACAGGGAGGTGAGAACGCTTATTCTCACCTCCCTGTGAATAATAGTTTGCTCAGGGGACACAGCCGAACTTACCTTACCTGGCGCTCTGCTCGCTCCTTCTGATCTGACAGCCGCGTTGCCCCTGTCTCCCAACCACGCGCCTATATTTGGGCGCATGCGCGCCCAATACAAAGATAGGCGCGCGATCGGGAGAGAAGGACAGCACGGCTGTCAGTTCAGAAGGACCTGCGAGCGGAGCGCCAAGTAAGGTAAGTTCGGCTTGGTGTCCCTGAGCAAACTATTATTCAAAGGGAGGTGAGAATAAGCGTTCTCACCTCCCTGTGAATAATAGAAACGATTGGCAAACACTTGTTTTTTTGAGTTTACAGTTCCTTTTATATCTGCCAGGCTTCCTCCTGGATTCAACATTATCTTAAACGGTACACAAAATAGGGGCCAAACAAGAGTTAAACAAGTAAAGTTCAATATTATAAAGTGCATTATCATATAAAGTGCTAAGTGCTAAAAAGACAATTATTTTAAATACGTGAAAAGCACTGGATTTTATTGCTGCTTTTCACGTATTTAAAATAATCTATGTCTTTTTAGCACTTTATATGATAATACACTTTATAATATTGAACTTTACTTGTTTAACTATATGGGTAGCCTCTTGTTGGGCCCCTGTGTGTCACTCATGAGATCACATGATATTTAAGTGGGGTTTAGGGTTTAAAAAGTTGATGTTTTACTCACACTGATTGTACCTGAGGAAGGGACAGTGCGTCCCGAAACGTCGTGTATGTTGTTTGAACAAAGACATTTGGATTCACCTGACTAGTGTGCTCCCCCATCATTTTTCTTGTGCTCATTTGGAATATGCAGTGCAATTTTGAAATCCTGTGTACAAAAAGGACATCTTTGAAATGAAAAGGGTTCAGAGAAGGGCAACTAAATTAATAAGGGGATTGGGGGAGCTTGAATATGAAGAGAGACTGGAAAAGTTACAATTATGTACGCTGGAGAAAAGACGCTTGTGTGGGGATATGATTACGGTGTATAAATACATTAACGGGCCATACAATAAACTATCTGGGGCATTGTTCACCAATAGAACATGTCAGAGGACATCCCTTAAGACTTGAAGAAAAAAGGTTTAGGCTTCAAGTTCGGAAAGGGCTTTTCACTGTGAGAACGGTAAAGCTGTCTTCCAGTGGACGTTGTTATGGCAGGTTCGTTGGTCAGTTTAAAAAAAAAAGCTGAATAGGGTTTCTGCAAACAAGGAATGTTGCAAGTTACTGGTATTAATACATAGACACAAGTAGAGTTGATCCAGGGAAATTTCCGATTGCCACTTGGAGTCAAGAAGGAATTATTTCCCTCTTCATAAATTTGGTGGGGTTTTTTTGCCTTCCACTGGATCAACAGTTAGGCAGGAAATGAAGATATTGCTAGATGAGTTGGACTGGATGGATGTATGTCTTTATTCAACCTCAAATACTATAAACTATAAGTAGCATTTGCCTGCTATGCTTCTAGATGCCGCATGGAAAATAAGGAATAGTGCATATATATTTGCGTACAGCAATTATTGCTTATGCCTCCTTCAGCAATTTAGTTAGCTGGTTATGAGCTTGAGCGTGCTCAGAAGAGGTAGCTAGGAGATTAGCATTACAGTCATTGGCTTTGATGTCCACTGTCCAATCCATGACTGACAGTTTTTAAAGGGAATGCTTTAAACCACTTTAATTGAAGAATGGGAGGTAAAGGAGCTATGTCTTACCTCCTGTTCTTCAAGTTAATGATCAGGAGAAAAACATTGAACTCCAGTGCTGCTTCCTCTGACAGGTCCGATGGACCTTTACAACATATGCGCATACATTGTAAAGGCATGTTGGAACCTGATGGAGGAGGCAGCGGAAGAACGTGAATGTGTGCAAGTATGCTGGCTTCTCTCCTGATTGTTTAAGTGAAGAAGGGGAGGTAAGACATAGCTCCTTTACCTCCCGTTCTTGAAATAAACTTAATAAAGTCAAGTCAATTTTTGAGTGGACATTCGCTTTAATTGGAATAAACAGGACTTAAAGCAGAAATAAGCAAAAGGACATAGTGCAGCATTTCAAATTAGTCATATTTCAGGTTTCAAACTATAGCAGTTAAGGGGTTTTGGGGGTGTCAGGATGATTTACCTATATTTATTTTTTTATTTGAAGGCTCGACTTGCCCTTTAAAATTAAATTGTGTCATTTTAATCTATGTACTAATTTGCAAATGCTACTCAAACTGCATCTGGACTGGGCAATTTTCGTCATATTCGCCCTAAAAATACAAAAACCTTTGACAGTTTCGAGCTCAACATGTGTGTTGCGCAATATCCAACCTCCATATAAAAACTATACAATAGTACACAGTTCTTCAATCAAGGTATAAACACAATTTGAAAACACAATAGAAAGGTTACCACCCTGACTGTATTTCAGCTGCCTAATCGGTTTATTACCTGTTGAGGTAACTCCCAACCTGTAAGTGTGCCGGTTAATTTGCAACGTGTCTTACGTTCTCCGATGCGGTTACACTAAAATTCTGCTTTTAAATGATGATCGGGACCTTGGTTGCAAGGTATGAAATCCCACAACCACGCTCATAAACATTGCCCGGCCTTCCGTAAAACAGTTTATGATCCGTGGGCTCTAATGTGTTGACGTCACGACGCACGCTGCTTTGCTTTCTATTTCAGCGCTTGGTGCCGAGCTTCCTGTCTGGGAGTACTGGCTGATCTTTAGAAGGTTAGTGTTTGTATGGGGTGAAATAGCGTTGCAGCTGCGGTTCTGTATACTTTTATACTTTACTGTTGAAAACTAAAGTGTAATTCGGTAATTTTGCCCAAAGCAAATCCTAGTAATTCAATAGTGAACCCTTTCTCTTTTTGGCCCACCTCTCCCTAAAGTGTATGTATACTAAAAAAATGTCTCTAAAAAGGACTCTCTGGGCTATCTTAATCTATAAATACATGTAAGTAGCACTTACTCTGAGGTGTGTGTTGCTACATGCCTTCAATAAAGTACTTTTTTTTTTTTTTGATCAGGCTCTAACCACTGGCCTATTTTCCCACATACCAACTGTCAACTTTTTTGCGCTTTTCTTTTGCGTTCGCGTTTTTGCAATTTCGCGTTATGGAAACGCTGCGTTAACGCACCAAAAATGGTGAACGCACGCGTTCCAAAACGTGAACGGACGCGTGATCGCATGCGCATCGGAAATCGCGGGCACAATCGTGCGAAAAATGCGCTAGTGTGGCCTAGCCCTTACTCTGAGGTGTGTGTGTTGCTGCATGCCTTCAATACAATACTTGATTTTCTCAGGCTCTGACCACTGACTTAACCCCCAAAGGACAGCACCAATACTTATCTTTCTAATGTGAATTAAGTAGTGCACAGTAATCATAATGCAGACCATAAAAAGAGTTTAGCACATGTCTCCAAAGACAGAGACATGCAAGAAAATGATTGCTGATATTTGCACTGCACACATGTATGGTAATACAGAATGAGTGGACCAAACAGTTTCCAAACACAGCCTGTTTGGGAACTGTTTGGTTTGATGGTGAGGATCGTGGATGCTGTGAGAGTTCAGCGTCTTATTGCAGCAGCGACAAGCTGAAAATTACCGTAGATGCACAGAGACTTTGAGAAGGACTACTACCATGGAGGAACACCACTAATCGGAAGGAGGAAAATGTCATCAGTATCTGGTGAAGAGGTCCAGGAACCGTAAGTCCTGAATTTGTAACTGGATACAGTGTGGCATGTTTTCTTTCCGCAGCAGGATGGAGCCCTGAAGTCTGTTCACACAATCTTCCTACCTCCATATGTTTGTGGGATTTCTCATTATAGAATTGCCCGGGATACTAGGAACGCTATGCATAGCCAGTAATTTTTTTGAACTCCATGTATATCCTCACTTAAGTTTTTGACTTAGGTTTTTATCCAGGTTTTGGTGGAGGAGGGAAAATGGGATTCTGGGTTTAGTATTTTGTGATGATAAATAAATGCAATATATTTTTTTCAAGATTTATGTGGTCTCAAGTTGATTTCATAAGTACCGGCAGTTGATGTAGATGTATTGGTTAAGAGATTTACGAGGTCCACTCATTCTGTATACCATTCGTGTGTGCAGTGCAAATATCAGCAATAATTTTCTTGCATGTCTCTGTCTTTGGAGACGTGTGCTAAACTCTTTTTATGGTCTGACCACTGACCTGACTATTTTCCCACATACCACCTGTCAAAACTGCACACAGCACACCAATTGTATAACCACTCCAGCTATAGCAAAACTGCTTACAGAAATACTAAAACGTAAGATGTATCAGAAACAAAAATGCACAGTGATAGTTGGGATGAATTATAGTTTCCACTAATGGGCAATTTAAAAAAAAAAAAAATATTCCAGTGTACATACCCTTTAAAGGTAGCCATAAATGTTGAGGTACAATATCCCTCTATTCCTCATGCCAAAGGAATTGAGGCCATAAAACATTTCTTGATACTAGGGAATATAAATATAAGCCACAATTCAAACTTTGTTTTGGAATTACTAGAAATTATTTTGAGTAATTTTTAATAAAAAAAATCTAACAACAGACCCAGGGAACTGCTATGGGTACTTCGTGCGTGCCCACGTATGCTTACCTGTACCTAGGAATCACCAAGCAAAGGAGGTAATCCTGCACACACCTTGTAGTAGTTCATATGTTTGGTTCTTATTGGTTATTGCTAGTGCAATGGTAGGCCATGTTGGTGGTCAAATGCATAAGAATTTTTCTGGGAGAAGTCATCAGCTCATTTGGCTTTAACTACTATCTGTATGACGATAATACGCAAATATATTTTTCCACCCCCACGCTTTGTCCTGACACCCAATCACGCATCCCAGACTGTGCTGTCTCCTCATGGATGGCGCACCAATGCCCCAAACCTGATTAAAACCGAACTAATAATTTTCCCACCTAAACCTGGTCCTATCCCACCTTTTTTTGATTGCTGTGGACAAGACCCCTATTCAGTCTGCATGTTGCTTAGAGGTTATTATTGATTCAACTCTCATAGAAAAGATAATCAATGCACATTCCTAGGCCCCATACAATATCATATTATCTGCACACTGGCATACTTTATAAACAAAGGGGTTTTAGTATACATTACTGTGATCACATGAATGAAAAGCCTTCCAAACCCCTTTGTTTATAAAGTATGCCAGTGTGCAAATATGATATTGTGCATATCATATAATAATGTGCATTGATTATCTTTTCTATGTTTGTATAAATGTTTGACCAGATCAGTATCACTTCCGCTAAATGTAATTGTAAATTAGCCTAATTGGAGTGCTTCCACAATCCTTGTATTGATTCCACTCTCTCCTTTTCCAGTCACATTAACTATGTTGCTAAAACCTGTCGCTTTTTTCTTCGTAACATTACGAAAATCCATAATTATTTTCTCTTCCGACTACTGCTATGCTTATCCATGCTCTTATCTTATCACACCTAGACTATTGCAACCTTTTCCACAAAGACGAGCAGGGGCACTTCTAGGGCTTTTGCTGCCTGAGCCAAACTTTTGAATGCCACCCTTAATTATTTCCAGGCATGGCGCAAAGCCGCTGTGTTAAATTGGGTGCGGCTTTGGTAGTGGGCTTGATTTTAGCGTGGCTAAGATGTTACAATTTTGAAACTCCTATCAAATATGTATTTAAACAGTTCCTCAGAAAGTCAATTAGAAATAATGTAAATTTTCCACTACTGCCTGCCTGCCGCCTTTGTTCTTCAGTGCAGGGGTGCCGCCTGAGGCAAATGTCTCACTCTGCCTAATGGTAGAAGTGGCCCTGAAGACGAGCAGCACTCATTAAAACATAGTATTTTATTTGTTAATTTAAAATATAACACATTGTCTGCCAACACACATGGCTCTCTTTCCTTCAGATACACAGGTGCAACGTTTCGGATCACCCAGATCCTTTGTCAAGCCAACAAGATTGTAATGCATACACTTCCTTTTTAAACCTTTTGGTTACATGCCATCTAGTGGTTGAATTTTGTTACATAGTAGCAGTTTTGGTGTTTGATTAACCATATATGTTACATTCAATTAAAATAGATACAATATAAATACAATAAATACAATTGAACTTAAACAATTAGACCAAAGACCTTACATTATATTCCTTATTTAGACCTCTTGGTTGTAAACTATCCAGTTTACGTATCCATCTAGCTTCACAAGTGAGTAGATCTTTTTTTCTATCTCCACCTCGCCTTTTTCTAGACACATGTTCCAAAACCTGGAATCGAAATTGGGATATTTTATGCCCTTCTTTGTCAAAGTGCTCTGCCACCGGGTTCATGAGGTTTTTATTTCTAATGTCCCGTTTGTGTTCATTCAATCGAACCTTTAGTTCTCTCGACGTCTGCCCCACATACATCTTACCACAGGGGCATTTTAGGGCATATACTACACTCGATGTTGTGCAGGTATGATATCCCCTTATTTTAAATTTTGTCCCTTTCGTTGGGTGATAGATAGTATCGCCTTTTATACAATTGTTACAATTCGAACACCCTAAACACGGGAATGTCCCTTCTTTTTGTTTCCCTGTCATTGTGGTTTGAACATATTTTTGTTTAGGGCCCAAATCTGCTCTCACCAGTTTGTCCCTAATCGAACATGATTTCTTGTAAGAAATTAATGGGGGTTCCTTAAATGATCCAATATTGGGTGAATTAGCACTAAGGATCGGCCAATGTCTTTTTACAATCCTGGCTACATTTTCCGATAAGCTGTTATACTTTGTAGCAAATACAACTTGCTCCTTTTTATTTTTATTCTCTTTAGACTGTGTATTTGCCCTGCTTTTTTTCAATAGATCCGATGGATATCCCCTCCTTTTAAACTTGACCTCCATTTCATCCAATCTGGATTGTAATTTGTTTTCATTCGTAACAATCCTCTTGACCCTCGCAAATTGCGATTTGGGTATTGCACATTTTACGTGTCTTGGATGTGCGGATGAGAAGTCCAGGAGGGTATTTTTATCTGTTGGTTTTGTGAACAGATCTGTTACTAGTTTACCAGATTCCAGGATTACTTTTGTGTCTAAAAAGGAGATAGATGTTCTATCTGCCTCCATAGTAAACTTCAGTACACCAATTGCATTTAAACCCTCATGAAACTTCCTTAGGGCTTCAAAGGGTCCCTCCCACACTGCAAACACATCGTCTATATACCTGTACCATATTTTGCAGTACTTCTTGAAATCTGTATTGGTATATATATATGGGTTTCTTCCAAATAGTTAACATATATGTTTGCATATGTGGGGGCCACATTTGAACCCATAGCGGTCCCATATGATTGTTCATAATATGTATCTTGGAACAAGAAATAATTTATTTTCAATATAACACTCAAAAGTTTCAAAATCAAACCACATTGTGTACCATCCAGTGATGTATCCTGTAATATACATTTTTCTACTGCTGTTATACCTCCTTCATGTGGAATATTTGTGTATAAACTCTCTATATCCATAGAGACAACATAGATCTCATCCCCTGTAAAGGATTTCCCTTTAATTTTGTTAAAAAAATTATTAGTATCTAGAACAAAAGATTTTTGCTTTTCCACATGGGGTCTCAAAATTTTATCTAGAAATCTGGCTGTGGGACTAAAAATAGATCCGACCCCCGCCACTATCGGTCGACCGGGAGGGGCTTCCAAACTCTTGTGCATTTTGGGAAGGGCATACATAACTGGTGTTATTGGGTGTTCTGGAATCAAAAACCGTGATAATGGTCCATCTATAATTTGTTTTTCAAGTGCATCAGTTAAAATACCATTTAATTCCTTTTTTACCATAATTAGAGGGTCGCCATATAAAATCTTATATATCTTATTGTCATTTAACATACTTTCAATCATATTTACATACTGCTCCTTACCCAACACAACTACTGCGCCACCCTTGTCTGCGGGTTTTATCACCAAATTTTTGTTATTTTTTAATTGTTCCAATGTCCTATTCTCTTCTATAGACAGATTTCTATCCTTCATTTTAAATTCCCCTCTCCTATATTTTTCTTCCAATAATTTCACCTCCTTTTTCCACAGCTTGAATGTATGTATAGATACATTGGGGTACATTTTCTGGGGTAAATTCACTGGGGATATAGAACCCTAAACGAGACAACCTGAACACATTATCATAACCCCCATCTTGCACTTTATCACATTTATTTATACCAAAGAATGCCTTTAATTTTATATTTCTAAACAATTTCTGTAATTCACAATCCAATACAAAAAAGTCCGGGACTGCTGTTGGACAAAAAGTCAATCCTTTTTGGAGCACACATCCTCCAACTCAGTTAACATATATGAGGATATATTTACCACCAGCTATTCATGTAGTTTGCCTTTTTCCTCCTCGGTCTGTCTCGTCTCCCCTCCTGTGTCGCCTTCCACCCCTCCTTTTCTTACGGGGCCCTGTGATCTCTGACTGAGATCTAAAAAACCAGACGCTGAGGGACCCGATGCTGTACTCCCCGAGCACGAGGTATCGCTGTCTCCCCCTGAGGAATCCATCATGCTTCGCTGATGGTACGGCCTGCGGCGTCTCTGTGCATCTTGCAGTCTTACTACATGATCATATGATCTTGTGCGCTGATCCTCCGAGCGGCCTTTCGGCCAGTCATAGACCTTTCCTCTTTGGTAATCCTCCGCGTCCCGTGCAAACTTTCGTCTCTTTCGACCCTCTATCGCTGCACAGAATTGCTCCAGCTGTTCCTTCAATTTCTTCAAGGTACTCTGTACTTTCTTTCTCCCGATATTCCATATCCAGTTTGATTTTTTGTTCCGTTATCTTTGGCAGCTCCTTCTGGATTCGTTCCATTAGTAGCAATTCCAATTTCCAAATCTAGGGAAAATCTAGGGAACGAGTGTAGTATATGCCCTAAAATGCCCCTGTGGTAAGATGTATGTGGGGCAGACGTCGAGAGAACTAAAGGTTCGATTGAATGAACACAAACGGGACATTAGAAATAAAAACCTCATGAACCCGGTGGCAAAGCACTTTGACAAAGAAGGGCATAAAATATCCCAATTTCGATTCCAGGTTTTGGAACATGTGTCTAGAAAAAGGCGAGGTGGAGATAGAAAAAAAGATCTACTCACTTGTGAAGCTAGATGGATACGTAAACTGGATAGTTTACAACCATGAGGTCTAAATAAGGAATATAATGTAAGGTCTTTGGTCTAATTGTTTAAGTTCAATTGTATTTATTGTATTTATATTGTATCTATTTTAATTGAATGTAACATATATGGTTAATCAAACACCAAAACTGCTACTATGTAACAAAATTCAACCACTAGATGGCATGTAACCAAAAGGTTTAAAAAGGAAGTGTATGCATTACAATCTTGTTGGCTTGACAAAGGATCTGGGTGATCCGAAACGTTGCACCTGTGTATCTGAAGGAAAGAGAGCCATGTGTGTTGGCAGACAATGTGTTATATTTTAAATTAACGAATAAAATACTATGTTTTAATGAGTGCTGCTCGTCTTGGAATTGTGGATGAAGTACAGCAGGTGAATGTGCGGAGCGTGCACCAGGTATATCCCAAGGAGTTGTGTGCTAGTTAAATCTGGAACTGTTTATTGCAACCTTTTGCTTTCAGGTCTTCCTGCTACCCATCTTTCTCTGCTTCAGTTAATGCGCGCGATAGAGTTGAGTATAATCTCCCTCTCTAACAGTTGGGAAATTAAATCTCCTCTGTGCCGCATATCTACCTGGCTCCCCATTAAACAACGCATTATCTACAAAATCCTTCTCTTAACATTTAAATCCCTTGGCTCTGCTGCTCCTTCATATATTTTCTCTCTAGTGTCCCCATATGTCCCTGCCCGTACCCTCCGCTCATCACAGAACCATCTCTTTTATATAGACCCCTCACTCACACTGCCTCCTCTCGCCTTAAAGCTTTTTCTCTTCTGGCCCCTAACCTCTGGAATTCTATTCCCCTCTCTCTATGCCAAGAAACTTCAATAAGCAAGTTTAAATCTAACCTCTTATCTTAATCACTGAACACAGCATAGAACTGTTGATCCTGCACCAGTTATTACTTTAGCACTTCCACCCTTTCCTATGTATCTGTAGGTTACCCACCTAATTAAATTGTAAGCTCTACAGGGCAGGGACCTCTTTCCTCATGTTACATGTTTCAAGCACTTGAATATTTCATGATGCTCATACCTATTTATATATTTATGTATTTATTTACTGTCTCCCTTGTAATACTTTTTGTATTCCGCGCTTCCTCCCCTAGTGGCGCTATATAAATATACATACATACGAAGAGAAACAGAGTACACAAACAGCGTAACGTTTCTGTACACAACTTGTACCTTTTTCAGACAGTAGGACTAGGAATCTGAAAAAAGATGTAATTAAGAGTGATCAGTTGATCTGGGCTTTTAAATATATAGCAGTTTGGGCATGTTGTATATATTATTATTATTGTGGATTTATATAGCACCAAAATCTTCCATAGTGCTTTTCTACCCTTGGCTTATATTTGAGTCAATCAGTTTTACTTTGCTGCATACTGCCTCTTTAAGGCAGCTAGTGGCAATTAGGGGGGCAGTATTCAAGTGCCTTCTAGATTATTAGGTTCCGGGGAACCTATGTCTGTGTCAGGTGTGAGTGTGTTGCCTGTTTGGAAGCTGAAGTGGAGAGTCTAAGGGGGCAGCTTGCAGCATTGCAGGGATTGTCAGAACTGGGGGGTCAGCAGGCACTGGCTGGGGCCAGTATAGAGGTGGGTGGAAGAGGGACAAGAAAGGTTGAGGAAGGAGGTAGTTTTGTTAGGGTTACTAGGAGAAGTGGGAGACGGAAGAGTAGGGGGGCTTCTTCCCAGATTGTCCATCCCAACAGATTTGCCACCTTAGGTAATGAAGTGGAGGAGGACACCTCGGAATTAGCGTGTATGGAGGGGGCTAGTTCCTTGAGCACCCAGGGGACTGCCATATCTGATACAAGGGAGGAGGAGCGAAGGGTCAGGAGGGATAGATAGTCCAGGAGGAAAGCAGGGTGTAGATAGGCCAGTGGTGGGCGGAAAGGGGGTGGGGCTATCATAGGAGATAGGGAGGCATGTGTGTTAAAGTGTACAAATAAATTACAGGATTATAATCTAAAATGTATGTTTGCAAATGCGAGAAGCCTGGCTGACAAAATGGGTGAATTGGAAATGATGGCATTGAATGAAAAGTATGATGTAATAGGTATAGCAGAAACGTGGTTGAACATTTCTCACGACTGGGCTGTAAATATAGAAGGATATGCCTTGTTTAGGCAGGACAGAAAAAAAAGGAAAGGGGGAGGAGTATGTGTTTGTTAAAAAAGAATTGAAGCCAAATTTAAAAGAAGAGAACTGGTGATATGGATGATAAAGTGGAGGCAATATGGGTGGAATTAGGCAACAGGAAAGGGGTAATGTCATTGTTGGTGTCTGCTATAAGCCGCCAAATGCTAGCAGAGAGGAGGTGAGTCAACTTCATATGCAGTTGGCAAGGGCTACAAGTTTGGGGAGTGTGCTTATTATGGGGGACTTCAATTACCCTGACATTGATTGGTGTGGTGGAACTGCCATCACAGAAAAAGGCGATGAGTTCCTGAATTTGCTGCAGGATAATTTTCTCTCACAGGTGGTTGAGGTTCCTACTAGAAAAGGAGCTCTGTTGGATCTGGTAATATCTAACATTGTGGAGCGCATTATAGATATAAAGGTAACTGGAGGCTTAGGGAATAGTGACCATGAAATAGTGGCATTTGGACTTTGTTATCGAAAGGAAAAGTGCGCTGGGTTAACAAAGACATTTAATTTCAGGAAAGCAAATTTTCCCAGGTTAAAAGCAGATCTTCAGAATGTCAACTGGGATAATGTATTATCAGGTAAATGTACTGAACAGAAGTGGACTGTGTTCAAGGGGATTTTAAGCCAGTTCACATCTAAATTTATACCCTTGGGAAATAAATGTAAAAAAAATAAATACGCGCCCATGTGGCTGAATTCTGATGTAAAGAGGCAAATGGAAAGGAAGAAAAAGGCATTTAAAACCTTTAAGGCCGAGGGAACGGAAAGGGCCTTTAGGGATTATAAAAACTGTAACAAGGAGTGTAAGAAAGGAATCAAACTAGCTAAAATTAATAATGAAGTTAGGATAGCTGAACAAAGCATCACTAAGCCTAAAATTTAGGCTAAAAAGTATATTAATAGTAAGAAGATGAGGACTGAGAATGTGGCACCGTTAATTAATGGGGATAAGTTAGTTACGGAGGATGGCGATAAAGCAAATGTCTTGAATAATTTTTTTCCCTCTGTATACACTATAGAAGATCCAAGTATAGGATATGGTACAGAAAGAACTAAAGAAGGTTAATATTAATAAATCTCCTGGACCGGATAAAATACATCCTCGGGTACTTAAGGAGCTAAGTTCAGTTTTATCTAGGCCATTGTTTCTTATTTTTGCTGATTCCCTCATGTCCGGTAGTGTGCCTCTGGATTGGAAAAAGGCTGATGTTGTTCCAATATTCAAAAAGGGTAGTCGTTCACAGCCGGGTAATTACAGGCCTGTAAGTTTAACTTCAGTGGTGGGGAAGATCCTGGAAAGTTTAATAAGGGAACATGTTCTAGAGTATGTTTCAAGGACTGACATTATAAGTAGTAACCAGCATGGATTTAGGAGGAATAGATCTTGTCAAACTAACTTGCTTGGCTTTTATGAGGAAGTAAGTAGAAATTTAGACTCTGGCATAGCAGTAGATGTAGTTTACTTGGATTTTGCAAAGGCTTTTGATACAGTCCCCCATAGGCGACTAATGAATAAGCAAAGGTCTGTTGGTCTGGGGAGTCACATTTGTACATGGATAGAAAATTGGTTAATGAATAGGATGCAGAGAGTAGTTGTTAATGGGGCTTCATCATTATGGACTAAAGTGCTAAGTGGGGTGCCACAGGGTTCTGTGTTGGGGCCGCTTCTATTTAATCTATTTATTAATGATTTGGAAGTGGTTATTGTCAGCAAGGTTTGTGTTTGCTGACGACACAAAACTTTGTCGAACATTAAAAACTTCAGAGGATGTGCAATCGTTGCAAGGGGATCTAGATAGATTATCACATTGGGCTGCTAAGTGGCAGATGAAATTCAATGTTGATAAATGTAAGGTGATGCATTTTGGACTTAAAAATACTTGTGCTACTTATACTATAAATGGCTCTGTGTTAAGTGAATCCCTGTTGGAAAAGGATCTTGGAGTTTTGGTGGATAACAAACTTAAAGGTAGCAAGCAGTGCCAGGCGGCAACAGCTAGAGCCAGCATGGTATTGTCTTGTATAAAGAGAGGTATGGATTCAAGGGAGGAAAATGTAATTCTCCCTCTTTACAAAGCATTGGTAAGGCCTCATTTGGAATATGCAGTGCAATTTTGGAATACTGTGTACAAAAAGGACATCTTTGAAATGGAAAGGGTTCAGAGAAGGGCAACTAAATTAATAAGGGGATTGGGGGAGCTTGAATATGAAGAGAGACTGGAAAAGTTACAATTATGTACGCTGGAGAAAAGGCGCTTGCATGGGGATATGATTACTGTGTATAAATACATTAACGGCCCATACAATAAACTATCTGGGGCATTGTTCACCAATAGAACATGTCAAAGGACACGAGGACATCCCTTAAGACTTGAAGAAAAAAGGTTTAGGCTCCAAGCTCGGAAAGGGTTTTTCACTGTGAGAACGGTAAAGCTATGGAACTGTCTTCCAGTGGACGTTGTTATGGCAGGTTCATTGGTCAGTTTCAAAAAAAAGCTGGATGAGTTTCTGCAAACAAGGAATGTTGCAAGTTACTCGTATTGATACATAAAGTAGAGTTGATCCAGGGAAAATTCCGATTGCCACTTGGAGTCAGGAAGGAATTTTTTTCCCCCTTCATAAATTTGGTGGGTTTTTTTTGCCTTCCTCTGGATCAACAGTTAGGCAGGAAATGAGGATATTTCTAGATGGGTTGGACTGGATGGATGTATGTCTTTATTCAACCTCAAACACTATACTATTTTTGTGGATTTTTATAGCGCCAACATCTTCCGTAGCGCATTTTAATTACATGTATGTATTCACATCAGGCCCTGCCCTGAAGAGCTTACAATCTTAGCACATTTATTTGACACATACAACCTATCAGTATGTCCCCACTTTGATTGTGGGGACAACATACAAACTCTTTGCAGATGTGTCAAAGGGTGGAATCGAACTCAGGACTTTAGCGCTGTAAGGCATTAGTGAGTGTTAAAGGACAACTCCACCCTCCTAAGAACATCTTTTAGAAAGAATGGCCTCTTTAAAATATGTTGATATATCATAGTTTGTCATAGTATGAATTCATTACTGTATGCCTGCTATGCTTCTGGAGGCCTCATGTAAACCTGTACTGAGCCTGAGCATGCTCAGAAGAGGCAGACAAGGGATTAACATTCAGTCATTGGCTGTGATGTCAACTGTCAAATCTATAAATGACAGTTGCTAACTGGAAGAACCAGGAAGCAGAAACAGGACATTGTGCAGGATTTCAGGTTAGACTTATATTTTTCAGATTTCAAACTATTAACGTTTAGGGTTTTAGGGGGTGATTTATCTGTATGTAAGTTTTCATTTTAGTTCTGGACTTTCCCTTTAAACACGGAGCCACCGTGCATTCTAATCCTTTAGGAATCTCCAGAAAGTGACCTGGATAGGTTCATAACTTAAATTAACTAGAATGAAAGAAATCAGACATTCACGTGCCAAAAAAAGCCCTACCAAGGTACTAATTCTAGATCTAAACTAAAGATAAAGGTCGGTATAAGAGATTACATATAGGTGTATATAAAAGAACTATACACTTGGTTAATAAACTGTAATTTGTCTATATTAATCAGATATACCGGTACTAATCATAACAAAGGGATTTAATTGTGGACATACATACATGCACGTTTTCGGATAAGACTGATAAGGATCAGATGGGTTCAAAAAGTGGCTAGCACTGATGCCTTGCAGTGCTGTAGTCCTGAGTTTGGATCCACCCTCGGACACATCTGCAAGGAGTTTGCATGTTCTCCCCATGCTTGCGTGGTTTTCCTCCGGGCACTCTGGAAGTATGTTTCAAATAAATGTGCTTAAATTGTAAGCTGTTAACATGAATGTACACATGTAATGGTAAAGTGCTACGGAAAAAGTTGGCACTATATAAATCCACAATAATAATATTCTATATTTGTTTTTGTATGCTGTGACTGAAGAAATTGTTTAAGCAGAGCTGACATCTACATTTATTAATACCTTAAATCCTTTACAAAATTGAGTAAGAGACAAGTGGAGGTTAATTTAAATAACTGTAAAACACATATGGTAACAGGATGCCTTACATTCCACAATCACAGCTTGTACGGCAATCTTCTTATAAAAAACATTGTCTTTATTGTAACAAAGTTAAAAACATAACTATGCCTGGGCATGGATTGCGAGGTATCCTTTGTCACCATACTTGATTTAGATTTTGGACAGTAATCCCATACAGTAACTC
Source organism: Hymenochirus boettgeri (assembly GCA_019447015.1). Taxonomy (NCBI): domain Eukaryota; kingdom Metazoa; phylum Chordata; class Amphibia; order Anura; family Pipidae; genus Hymenochirus; species Hymenochirus boettgeri. Next base: position 102,782,942 of record CM033473.1, on the reverse strand, counting down.
CCAATTCCTGGCCACTAAAGATGTTTAGTTTCCAAACATTGGCGTGGCAAGGAATTGGGGATTACTGTATGGGATTACTGTAATTTAAAGGGTAGCTAATGCCTATTTAAAGGGTAACAATACAGAATCAGGAGGATGGTATTGTTGAAAAGATTCTGTATTGTTTTGAGGCTTTAGTTGCAATTTAAATGGACCGCAGAATTCCCATACAGTAGTCCCATACAGTAACAGCACAACCATGTAAAGGTAAACAAGCATTTATTGTTCACTCATCGCTAACAATAAATTATTTTTTTACTTTTGTACCTTTTACATCGTTGTTCTGTTTTGGGGTGTCTTTCCTCTTTATGTATGTACTTCCACTAGTATCACCAATATTTGGCATTCCACAAGGTGTATATATGAACTGTGCACCAATTTAACAGTATTTTGAGTATGGCTATTACTGTATTGGACTAATGTATGGGAATTCTGCTGTTTATTTAAAGAGCAACTAAAGCCTCAGAACAATACAGAATCAGAAGGCAATAGAGGTCATAAATTAACTTGAGTATAAGCCGAGGGTTGAATCGGGTTTTACTAATTTTTCAGGTAAAAAAATAGGTACAAACAAAGTAAAAGGAAGAAAAAGGTATCAAGCATACCAACATAGGTATGATCGCCATGATATATGGGAAGCAGTCAGTGCCATTAGGCGGGTGCACAACCTAGAACAACGTATAAACAATAAAGTAAGGGGGCCAAGGAAGGAAAAAGGAAAAATAAGAAAAGAGACAGAAAGAAGAGAGAGAGAGCAGAGCTAGCAGTATTGGAGTAGAAGAAACCAGACCAGTCCCAAAAAGGCTGGGAGGGACTGAAAATGAAACAAGAAATCAGACCAATAAAAAAGAAGGGGAAAAAGCTAGGTGGTACAGGGGACAAAGCCCAGGAGCACTCCAACTGCATATAAATCAAATGTATTTATTTCAAAGATTTATATGCAGTTGGAGTGCTCCTGGGCTTTGTGCCCCTGCACCACCTAGCTTTTTCCCCTTCTTCTTTTTTCATTGGTCTGATTTCTTTGTTTCATTTTCAGTCCCTCCCAGCCTTTTTGGGACTGGTCTTGGTTTCTTTCTACTCCAATACTGCTAGCTCTGCTCTTTCTCTCTTCTTTCTGTCTCTTTTCTTATTTTTCCTTTTTCCTTCCTTGGCCCCCTTACTTTATTGTTAAAAAAAATAGGTACCTCGACTTATACTCCTAGTATGGTAAGCCGTCATTCATTGATGACTGATGACTAGAGCCTGCACTGTGATCTGAATGGAGATTGCAGTGCAGTACCTCCACTAGACCACCAGCATAGTAGTAGATTAAGGAAGACCCCAGTGAAGGAAAACGTTCTGTGACAACACCGGGGTCTGCCTTACCAACTACCTCCAATCATCTTTGTGGGGCCGGGTTTAGGGGCTGCAATCTCCCGATTCCCTCCCATCGGGTTTTCATGAAAACGGAGTAAAATTCTTCCCTTGGACACATTTGCAAGGTGTTTGTATGTTCTTCCCGTGCTTGCGTGGGTTTCCTTCGGGCACTCTCTGGTTTCCCCCACAATCATAAAGACATACTGATAGGTTGTATATGTCAAATAAATGTACTTAGATTGTAAGTTCTTCGGGGCAGGGCCTGATGTAAATGTATACATGTAATTGTAAAGCGCTACGGAAGATGTTGGCGCTATATAAATCCACCATAATAATAATAATCTAGGGGCACTTGAATACTGCCCCCCAATTGCCACTAGCTGCCTTAAAGGGGCAGTTTGCAGCAAAGTAAAACTGATTGACTCAAATATAAGCTGATGGTAGAAATTGTAGGGCATTATGCAGCAAAAGTGCCCAGGCCCAAGTTTTTATGAGGAAGCTATTAGGAATTTGGAGCCTCTGCTTATATGGTATGTTTCAAGGATTGATCTTATAAAAAGTAATCGGCAGAGATTATAGGAGGAACAGATCTTGCCAAAAACTTGCTTGGTTTTTATAAGAAAGCTAGTAGGAATTTCGAGTCTGGCACAGCAGTAGATGTAGTATACTTGGGTTTGTTAAGGCTTTTGATACAGTCACCCTTAAGCAACATGTATAAAGCTAAAGTCTGTTGGGCATCGGTGGCACATTTTCTACAGGCATAAAAAAATTGGTTCATAGATCAGATGCAGAGAGTAATTGTGGTTGGTGCTTTGTCCATATGGACTAAGATTCTAAGTGGGAAGCCACATGGTTCTGTGTTGGAGCCACTTCTATTTAATCTGTTTACGAATGATTTGGAAGTAAGTATTGCCAGCAAGGCTCTGTGTTTGCTGACGACACAAACATTTGTAGACCATTTAAAGCTGCAGAGGATATGCAATTGTTGCAGGTGGATCTAGATAGATTATCACATTGGGCTGCAAAGTGTATCACGGTATTGCTGTTCATAACTCCCCGCTCTGTGTTCATATCATGTATGTTCTACCTTGGTATGTTATATGTATGACTTTGAATAATATGTATTACCCTTGTATGTAATGTATGATTGTAAAGTGCCACAACAATGATAATAATTCTGTATCCTATTTAAAATAGGCTATGCAACAAGGACTTCTTAAGGTAGGATTCTCAAACCTGTTGCTCTGAAAGGGCTTTGCAGCCCCTGATCAGATAAGTGGGCCACATAACTGGGCAAACTCGGTCTCACATTTCACACAGGCCTGCTTCAACTCATGCTCCCCCTATAACATCCCTTACATCATTTTATCCTAGTTTTGGTAGGAATGTTGATAATTGTATTTGAAATGGGCTATCCAAAAAGGACTTCCTAAGGTAGCATTGTCAAAACGTTGCTCTGCAAGGGCAACATATGCAGCCCCTGATCAGATAAGTGGGCCACATAATAGGGAAAACTCAGTCACACACTCCACACAGGTCTGCTCCAACTCCAAACAACATAGAGACCAAAGCACCAAGAGCCGATATCTGTTTCCCAGTGCAATTGTTCTAGTGCTGATATATGCTGATAGCGGCTCTCAGGGCATCACAAAGTAGCATTAACTATTTTGGCAATTTAAACGCCAGCCATTAGCTGGTGTTAAAATGTCCCGTATAGTGTACAGTTATTGGCAAATTGCAGCTGCTTGGTTAACTTTTGCATTGGTCACACAGCCACTACAATGTTAAAGGGTAACTGTGGTCCATAAAGGACTTTAGGTAAATTGACAGGAATTGCTTTTCTCAGTATTTTTGCAATTTAATTGCATTTATTTATTTTTTTATGTAGTTTTGAAGATATTTACATTTTTATGTCTGATATAGTAGCAGCATGACCAGATCCCCTGCACTTCCTGCTCTGAAACCATGTGACAGTCCCTCTTCCCTGTGTCTCCTCCTAGTAGGCCCCTCCCACTTGCATCCCCTACCACTCATAGGCCCCTCTCTCTCATGGGGCCCCCATGAGCCCTCACACTCACAGGCCCTGTTGCCCCTCCCATTCATGGGACTCTTTTTGGCAGCTCTGACTAATGATAAAATAAAAATGGTAGATGGAACATGAAGGGCTATGTACAAAGCCCTAATAGTATCTTTAACTCTAGTCTAAATAACTTGAGTGCAAAAGTAATTTCTATAGCAATTTTTTTTTTTTTTTAGATCTGTTTATTGGCAATCCTATGCAATAACCTGGAATGTATCTAATGCAACTACAGCAGAAGATAACTATACTGTAGACACAAGTTTGTGAAAATGGTAAATGTACTAAAAGGAGTCATTGTAGAGTGGTAAGTACTACATACTTGCTTATTTTGTATGTTTAACCCTTTTGTTCCAGCAGAATAAAAATATAGGTTTAGACCTATTGAGGGGAAAAAAATACTTATTTTACAGTAGGAGACTCCACAGTAAATCAGAATCATGTTTTCCAGCACAGTGTACTTTAACAAGATAACAGAATTTAGCAACTTTTCTGGCAATTTTACTGGATTTTGGGGTAAAATATGTAAAAATGTCAACTTTTTGCTGGATTACATGTTTCCCCCCCCCATTTTAATTTGTAGAAAACTTAAGTTTCTAAAAGCTCTGGTTCTTCTGTATCCAGCAATGCTCTCCCCCTAACTAAAATAGCACTTTCTAGAGTTTTACACCAGAAATTTATTAGCAATTCTGAAAGTTAATGTAGATTAAATGCCATATTAACGAAAATATCCACGGAATTGTGATTTTTAGAAACCACATACCCCCAGGTTGTTATAACTAGGGAAAGTTTTGATCAAAATGCAAATACCTAGATATACAGATACGATATTCATCATATTGGTTTCTTTCTCTAAGTTTTTTCCTATTAATAAATCCAAGATAAAATCTAAGGTGAATTTCACACAAAAAAGTCAAAATAAGTTTCAAACCAACACAAATAAGAGCCTAACCTCTCCTGAATCTAAAGGTATACCACATGCGTGGGTGTACTCAGACGTGGCCACCAACTAACTCCAAATGGGACTTATGAATATGTGCAATTACAAGGAAAATCAAAGGAAACAAGCTCGAAACATGGAAAATACCCCCACAAACTTTATATTTTTGGAATCTACACAACTTCAGCTACGTCACGGTGCCATTCTTTCATACATACATAAATGAAAAATTCAGGATGCAGTAATCCATAGAACTCCATGCTTTTAAGAGATGCTGTGAAATAAGATGATTCAAAGGTGGAATTCCTATCTAAACCCACTAAATGTCAATCTCCCATATGTCCTGAATAAAACGGTATGCCACATTCGTTGGTGTACTCGGACGTGGCCACCAAGCTACTCCAAAAGGGATGAATGCAATTAGAAGGGGGGAAAAAAAACTTGGAAATACCCCCTTCCAAACAAATATTTTTAGAATCTACACACCTTTAGCTATGTAACGGTTCCTTTCTTTGATACTTACATGAAAAATTCCAGATACCGTAATCCATAGAACTCCATGCTTTTAGGATATTTTGTGAACAAATTAAATAAGATAAATTAAAGATAAGATAAATTAAAGGGGGAAAAACTGTCAATCTCCCACATGTCCTGAATCAAGCGGTATGCCATATATGTGGGTGCACACAAATATAGCCACTCAACTCAAATTTGACACATGCACACAAGTGCAATTAAAGAAAAATTCAAGTGCTCCATAATTTGAACAGCCTACTCCTTTTTCAAAGGAAAAAACACATGCAAATACCCCCTCAAAGTGTATCTAAAATGGTAATCTGCAAATCCAAATCGGACATTATAGTGTGCTTACACTACTACAAAACCAAAGACACTGTACTATTGGCAGCCAGAAATACAATTATTAACATCAATGGTATTCAACTACAAATCTTTCAAGATATCTCACAAACTACCTTGCGAAAAAGGTATTTACTAAAACAAGTGACTGACAAGCTAAGGAAATAAAATATAGATGGGGCATGCCCGGAAACAAAAAAACTATGGACAATATGCAAAAACCTAACCCACAGTCTTATACATCACAATATCCCTAGACCGTTGGACACCTCTTTTGGACAGACATATCCCACATCTATCTACATCTAGTAACAAATTAGTTAATAGCCTCTGTGCAGAAACACAGTCTTCTGGCAGCCACATGGAAACATCCCACACCTACAGAAAACCAATTACTAAAGATCTGGTGGATGTGTGAGAATGAGGGAATGGCTTCATTCGTTCAGTCGATCAAACACAATACGCATATCCGTGGCAGGCGCTGATGGGGGATCCGCGGTGACTGAGAGCTCTCAGGACTGAATGAGGGGTTGGACCTTTCTTTAAAATGAGGATGCTTTGAGATCTAAGACAAACTGTAGCTGTCCTCACTGTAAGAATGAGCAGTACCTATCATTTCCTAAAACTTTTTAAACTCCCCCTGTCAGGAAAGTGTGTAGTGACTTGGCAAGAATGGGTTAACTATTGGTATTAGTTCTTGCAAAGGACCAATAAAAATACCATTCCACCCTGGAACAGTCCTATTGTTTATATTACGATTAGTGAAGCATGGAACCAGATCTCCTTTCCAGACAATGTGGGGCCGAACTGTGTATCTGGAGTTCTCTTCAGCTAGGGGTCTGGTGGGTACTAAGAGGTCATTTTAAGGACAGTCATACATGCAAAATAAATGTATTTCGGTATTGGAATGTGTAAGATAGAAACCAATATTATATTTATGAATGGAACAGAAGGCCCTTCTAAATGATACCCAACATGGAGCCCTTATTCCCTTGCCAAGGCGAATTATTAATATCTTGGGAAATATGGATTACACACCGGTCATGTTTGGTATTGGAGGAATTGATAATTAATACAGGAGAGGGATATGTGGTCAATATCCCAATACAATGTACATATCTACATTTATATGGAATCTGCCTTACTAAGGGGGAATGAATGCTTTTGGCTAGTCGTAAATCTGGACATTCCTAGACACTCCCACCTCATGCATACCAGGAGGGGTTGGTTCATCAAATGGTTTAAAAATCATTGTAGCCCCTATAACTTTGTTCATACTGAGGGGACATGCTAAAAACGTGTGTATGGACCCGATGTTTCTTCCCGCCCCGGGATACAGGACTTCTTCTAGTGAGTAGGGTCTGTGAATATTTTTATCCTTTTTATTTTATATAACTGTTGTACCTATTGTATGTCATTTTATTATAACACCATTTTCTTTTATTTTTGTATTATGTGCACTGTCCACCTTTTGGAATATTAAATCTAAAATTTAATAAGTTTTTTCTTTGATGCTCCAAAAACTCTGTTAGCCTCTGATAAGTTTATATGTGGTTGGGTGGAGTGTTTGCAGTGTAAATGCTAATTAACTCTGCTTGTGAAGGACTGAGGTGACATTAACACTATTGTCCAAAACAGCTTTAATAAACCCAGAGGTCTGCTCGACTCAAACCGGTGCCTCTTTCTTCCTCAACAAGGTCTGTGATATACGCAGAGGAGACCTTTAACCCCTTTCAGCCAATCACAGACCCGGCTGCCGGACTGGCCCCTATTTGCGACTTCTCAAAACAGGGAGCCGGGAGGAGATACCGCAGGAGTGTAAGGGCTTTAAGTATTGATCTAAGCATTTTTGGAAGAAATATGTTGGTGGTTGGGGGTGTGCAGGGGGCACCCACCTTATCCTAAAAGTTTTTCAGGGTGGACATGCCCTTTAAGGAACTAGGAGTCTTTGTCTGGTCACATCGTAAACCTAGAGTTAATGCTAGAATCTTAAAGGCTATGTCCACCCTAAAATTTATTTTTTCATATAAGATCCCCCCTGGGCTCCCAGCCCCAACCGCTATATTTTTTTTTTTAGAAAGCCCCCCAAACTCTACTTACCTCCCCTCGATCCTCCGCCGCGCTCCCGGCCCTCTGCTTGCAAGGAAATGCAAGCAGAGGGGCGGGACCGGCAGCCGCGTCTGTGATTGGCTGAGCGGCAGCCAATCACAGACGCGGCTGCCGGCAGCTCACTTCGCCGGAGGAAAGAGGAGAGGTTAAGAGTTTGGGGAGCTTTCTAAAAAAAAAAAATATGCGGTTGGGGCTGGGAGACATGGGGAAATCATTACTGAAGGGGTTTTATGCTAGGGGGAGGGATAGTAGAACGGGAGGGAGGGGAGGGAGGGAGGGGGGAGAAGGGCTGCAGTAGCCATGGCAAAAATCTACCTGAGGCCAGCTAGCAGGCAGGTCCTATATGGACTCTGCTAGCCTCCTGGTAGTCATTTTTTGGGACTTTGGGGGGGACTACAGGAGAACCCTATGGAGCTGGGATGTGAGGTAAGGATTAAACTACACTACATGGTGGGGCCAGTAGTTGGGGGGATTATAGTTTTGGGGGTGGACATGCCCTTTAATCACTTCTAAACACAAGAGAGGCCTAGGACTACCAGATACAAAACTGTGGCACAAATAACTATACAAACAAGCCACCAAAACACAAAGTGGTCAATACTGGTCTCAAATACCAAATTCCTTTTTCTAAAACTCCCCATGGTACATCTATATCTGGATTCCACAACAAAAGAGACTTGCCAGAAAATCTACTACAATCTTTTTCAATGTGGAAGAGAACAAAACAGAGAACAACAAATCAGCCGAACCATACGGTTTACCCAGAATTAATTACCAAAATGAGCTCGGGCTCCACACCAACAAAACTATACCTAGTCTCTCGGACTATACAAAGCCAAAACAAAATATACCGTATTTGAGGAAAAATATATCCAAGCTTGGAACAATAATCCCATTAACTGATAGATGGATAGATATATAGACTAAAGCCAAAAACATCATCAGTATGCATAACTGATATAGAAAGAGCTCACAAAATAATGTACAGTTGGTGCATCACCCCAGAGAAATTAAACAAATACCTCACCAATTATTCCCATAAAATGCTTCAGAGGATGTTTAGACTTATATATATTAGGCTCTTATATGCACATGTGGTGGAGATGCCCAGTAATAACAGATATCTGGACTCAAACATAAAACCTATTAGAACAAATATTCCATATCAAACTCACCGAATCCAACAACATTCTTCCTGGGACTACCCCTACTGGAATTTTTCAACAAACAACAACAAAATTTGGCTAGTTTTCCTAGCAGTCAAATCCGTAAATGCTCAAAAACTGGAAACCTCTAAGCCCCTCTTTGCAAGAAGTAATATCAAAAATAAAATGTATCCAATCAATGGAACATAACAAACACTTACAAATGAAAGAGGATTACAAATTTGCCACAGAATGATTATCTTTTTTAAGAATATCTAGAAGGTTTTGACTCAACTTAATCCATGGGCTTTCCTAAAGAAAAAGAAATACAATGTGTGAAAATATTGTGTCAGGGTTGGTAAAAGTGCTATCCAAAGGGGGTAGAAATTTCCATGGTCTGAACAATGAAGTTATATCTGCCTTCTCTAGTGTTAATTGCAGAGGGGAGTCATCTAAAAGATCTCTCGGGAGATGTGAAACATCCTTGATTAAAGGATAATTGCACTGTAAAATCAAGTTATGTTCATTTGGAAGCTGCAGCTTTAAAAATACCGTTGCCATATTTTTTTTACCTATGTCCCTCCAGAGCCTACCTTTGTGCCTTGAAAGTTGCTGACATGTTGTTACTGGTTTGCTGAATGTTAAGCTCTGCCCCTCTGAGATTTCCTCTGTTTTCTCCTAAAGAGGCTGGCAGTGTGGCCATAGTACGGAGACGAAAGTGACGAGGTCGGGAGAGTGCAGGAAGAGTTTGCAGCTGGGGGACAGTTGTCTTCGCAGGCATTTCTGTTTGAGGCTCAAGCAGGAGAGTGCACAGAACTTAGACATTACTGCTTGAGGCTCAAGCAGGAGAAAGCAGAGGAAATCTCAGAGGGGCGGAGCTTATCTTGTTACTGGTTTGCTGAATGTTTTCAGCAACTTTCAAGGCACAAAGCTTGGTTCTGGAGGGACATAGGCAAAAACAATATGGCAACGGTATTTTTAAAGCTGCAGCTTCCAAATGAACATAACCTTCATTTTACAGTGCACTTATCCATTTAATGGTATTGACCAAAAAGTAGTCTATGCTTGAGAGACTGTGGTGGGTAGCAGAGTGGCGTGTATTCTAACTTAAAAGGGATATCTTATTTTCTATGGGTCTAGTAGGCCTATTTCTTTTACCATTTGGGAGAATTCCATATGTATATACTGTATTGAATGAGTAAGGCATGTAAAGAATCTGTCCAATTTATTGGATATCACAAGGTTGAAGTCTCCTATACATATGACTTGTGCCCTTGGGTTGTTTAGTATAAATAAGGCAACTTCATGCATAATTTACGTTGGTGGTGGTGGATAAATGCCCAGTAGCACATATTGTGTATTGTTTAATTCCAGGGCCAAAAATATAAATCTTCCCTGATCATCCATTTAGGTTTTAATTATGTGGTACCGTACTCTCTTATGTATAAGAAGGCATACTCTCTGTGAATATATGGAGAAGCAGCTGTGGCCCATCCTACGGATTTCTTGTGTAGAAATCGGGTTTTATCCCGAAATAAATACGTTTCCTGAAGACATATAATATCTGGTTTGTGTTTTTTTAAAACTTGAAAATACTAGGATTTGTTTCAATTTATCATTTAACTCCGTGACATTCCAAGATAAAACAACCAAGCATTGTAGTATAATCATGTCTCTTTAAATCAAAAGGTATCCCATCTTTATATTTGAAAACATGGATATCAATTTTAGATAGCTTAAAGGGTAACTGGTTCAAAAATGACTTTAGGTAAATTAACATTTTAAAATTAATTATTTTACAAAGTTGTGAAGATATTTACATTTATATGTGTCATATTGTAGGAGCATCACCAGATCCCCTGCACTTCCTGCTAGGAAACCATGTGACGGTCCCTTTTCCCTGTGTCTCCTCCTCCTCATGGGCCCTTTCCCTTGCAGACATCTGTGGCCCCTCCCACACGTGGGCCTCATATTCTCTCCCCTTGCAGCCTCCTGTGGCCCCTCCCACACGTGGGCCTCGTATTCTCTCCCCTTGCAGCCTCCTGTGGCCCCTCCCACTCACAGGCCCCCATGGCCCCTCCCCTACTTGCACCTCAGACGAATACCCCACCTACAGAAAATTCTAAAAACAGCCTTTTCCACCACAAGACTTCTACTCTCTCAGTCTTGACCCAATTTTTGAACTAGTACGCTCCAAGACCGAAATATGGAAAGACCTTCTCATCAACCTGATAGGAATAATCAATTTACTAAAAATCATTCTATTATCTAAAATCCTCTATGTGCTTCAGCACAGCCTAGTATTTATACAAAAATCCTACTTCACCAAACTACAGAGCCTACTACTTACCTTCCTGTGGGGTTCGGGAAGATCCAGAGTATGTTTGAAAATTCTGCAAAGGCCAAAAAACAAAGCTGGACTAGCAATGCCACATTTTATGCTCTACTATCTGGCTGGCCAATAAAAATACTATAAAACCTGGTGCATCCCAGACCCCACCAACCCAAATGACACTAGACTCAAGTCCCTATATGACACCGAAAACTTTCTACATGCCTACATTCCCCCCACCCCCTAGCCTTTCTAGACTTCCGATTTAACAATCTATCATCAGGAGGTACGTCCCTCCTTAAACAACAAATCAAAATTTGGAAGCAAGTCAATCGAACTCTCTATTAAAGGCACTCTTGAATATACTCCTATTTGGCACAACCAATCATACCCCTCTCTCGCTATACTTCCATCAGCTAACTTTTGGATAACCAAAGGAATTACCCTCTTCTCTCACCTCATAGAAAATAATACACTAATTTCATTTCAAGAGCTTAAAGATAAACTAAGCCTCCCCAATTCATCCTGGTTCCAATATTAACAGTTACGCTACTGCCTCCTTGCAAAATTTCAAAGTGATACCATTAACCTACTAACCCACCCCATAATACAAATTCTTGGAGCTGGAGGGGAGAAACATCTAGTATTTTAACTATATGCGTGCCTTCTACACACTAATCTGGAAACACTCCACAGCTATTGTGAACAAATGGACAACACTTATTCCCACCTTAAACACAGAGGACTTGGCTGGGAGCCACTTGCTAGTGTCCCCGTCTGCTCTGAATAAACTCATGCATTTCTATATACTGCACCAAGCCTACCTCTGCCTCCCCCCCATAGGCTCTCCCGCATTTCCCCCTCACGTTCCCCTGAATGTCCCAAATGTCATCAAACACCAGCCGACTTCTGGCACTTGCTATGGAATGTTCGAAGGTAGCCAGATTCTGGCATAAGGTCACAAATTGTTTAAAAACCAAACTACCATTGCCATTAGACTCAAAGCTATGTATTTTAGGGGTTTCAGAAACAGAGTCATGGAATAAATATGAATACATATTTATCTGCAAAGCTCTATTCTACGCAAGAAGCGCTATAATACTTTCCTGGATGTCGTCCAATAAAAGATATATTTCACAATCAATATGGGTTATACAGACATTATAACAAGGGTAACTTGGGATATATAATAACTAGAATGTGATTATATTGTAGTCGGTTAATTATAAGGAGAAATATAGACCAATTGATTTAGATAATATAGATGTGTAGCAGGTTACCTGTTAATTTAGAGTTTATATTTATAAATTGCACATTATATATACATAAATTCTCGTGTCGTAGGGTAAGGATAGAGGTAGGAAAGGAAGGGGAAGGGAGGGAAGGGAGTTCCCAGTGCGCCAACTGAGATGGACTTGTTACCATTTGATTATCTCGGATTGGGGTGTGACATAATTATTCATGCCATATTGACCAGATTGATTTAAATTTATCAACTGTGCCCCTCTTAATATAAATGAGTCTAAGCATGGGTAGCATTTTTTTCAATCATTGTTTTCCATTTTTTGAATTTGGGACATCCATGTGAGTATAATGGAACACCAGGAACAAAAAAGTTTTTCTCTGGGAAAAGTAAGCTGGTAATTGTTCCAATAGCCTATTTCTCGAATTCCCAGGATACATAATTTAGGGTCAGTGGGTACTGTGGTTCCAAGTAAGCAGGATAGATACATGGTAACATAACACAATTTGATATTAAACTTTTTCTTTTCTAAAACGTGTGGAGGAGCACTATAGTGCTATATACGTAGCAAGTAGAGTGAGAAAAAATAATGCACACTTTTCTTCAAACCTTGCACCTGTATGTAGTTTTCCTTTAGTATTTACGAATATTGGATAAACATAAAACCCTCTTGAGGTAGTGGGGGGGTGTCGGAGCAGGGTTGCCAACCATCTATTAGGATATAGCTTTATAAATTTATGATAAAGTACCTTAGAGTTTGTTGAGATAATAGTGCTCTTTGCACCAACAGTAGTTATATTGCATCTTTGGGTGTTTTGCTAACTTGCATGAATCATGTTACAATTGTATAAACAGTTGTTTGAAAGAGTGCGGTACAATATTCTAAATAGTCTTAATAAAGTATAAATCGACAAACCAATCCTTGTCAAAATGTTGTGTGGAATATGGCAAGGGATATATATTATTGGATAAGATTTCTATATCCATTATTAGATCCTTTAAGGCTTGTATCTTGGTCTAGAGTTTTATGTATTGGTTATCCACAGCTGGGTTAATAGTTTCTAAATGGTTAGTGGCTCCTAGCTGTCTTAAGAGATCTTGACGGTCAGTTACTTGATCATTTCATTTTCGGTTAATATTGATTGTCAGTCAGTGTACAGTAAATTATAGTTACCTTTTCCCTGTGGTATTTTTCCAAGTTATTGTCTATATTAGTATTTTCTCAGAAATTTTTTATACCAGATTGTCTTTCATTAACAAAGATATAGTTGAACGTTTTAGGTAGTGAGTAGGTGTGTAAGGGTAGATTATAATTTCATATTACTAAATATAATGGCCTCTAGTTAGGCCAATATCCGTTGGCAGTAATCACTTAGTGGCCTGGACCGAGTTGAGCCATTCCATGGCTGCTGTAGGGGTTTCAAGAATTGTATTTGGCCGTTGTGTGCTATTCACTGTCGTGCTGGATATGCCATAGAATATTGGATGTTGGCATTCCTAAATCTCCGTTTTACTTCCAGAACACATGGTCCCAGGCTTCTGGAGTTCGATGGAGAAGTCAGGGAAGATGGATACAGTAGAGTTCTCCAGAGTAAGGTATTCCTTAGTGCGAGCCAAAACAGAATATGGTCACTGGCCTTTTTAATAGTCTGGCTATCAAATATCTAGGCCTACCGTATATACTCGAGTATAAACCGTACCGAGTATAAATCGAGGTACCTAGTTTTAGCTAAAAAAGGAGAAAAATTGACTTGAGTATAACCGAGGGGGTTAGTATTTGCCACTTAAGATGTTTGTTTGGAAACTACAACTCCAAGGAAATGCTTTATTGCTGGGATTTGTAGTTTTCAAACATCTTAAGTGGCAAATACTTGCAAATAGGGGTAAATCCTCCTTTATTTTGTGCATACAGTATGCACAATAAAGAAGGTTTTACTCTTATTTGTACTCTTATCTGTTTAGAAATAATAATTGCGAGAGAATTCAGCTGTGTATAGAGATAATTATGGGAATCCCTGTGTTTAAAACAAGACTATCCAGTATATAATTCTCTGTGATATGCTGAACCAGTATTACCTGAATGATTTGTTAAATAGCTGTCCTTCTGTTTAGAAATAATCATTTTACGGTATGTGGTATTCTTCTGTTTAGAAAATAAATTTTACCGGTTTTGTGGTATTCTCCTACCTTGTCCGGCGGCCGCTCGCTCCACATCCTCTGCGCTTCAGGATGATGTCACTACTCGGCGCCGCAAAGTGAAAGGTGCCGGGTAGTGACATCATCCGGATGCGCACTGAGGATGCGGATCACGCGGCCGCCGGACAAGGTAGGAGAAAGGTTGACTCAAGTATAAACCGAGGTAAGATTTTCAGGCTTTTTTTTTTTTTTTTTTTTATTTATTCATAAAGCAGCATTTTGTGATACCATGCCTTTTACTGATTTGTACATTTATTATCGTGGTCATCAATCTACAATAGTGGCCGTAAATATTTAATAGCAGTTATCAATGTATGATCAAGGTGACCCACCCATAATATTGTATGCGTGAATGCTCGTACACCTGTTAAGGTTCGTTTGTAACTGTACAATTACGGCAAGTCCTTGCCACTTACAATGTGTACCTTTTTGATCCCATTATTTAGGCACTGTGCTAAAATCCTTTCCCCTGCTCAGTGTTCTCCCTAGGGCCTTTTAGCCGGGTGGCCCACCCGGCTACTTTTTCATGCCACCCGCTGGAAAAAATTCTTGAGAGAAACACTTGTGATTTAAAGAATTTAGATGTAGGTTCAATAGGTGTGCGCCAAAGGTCAGTAAAAACTCCCCCCAAAACTGCTCAGTCCAACCCCTTTTTTACACCTGCAAGATTATTTTAGCACGTTAACTAGCTTTTCCAAGATCTCCAAGGCCACAAAAGGGTGTCATATGTGCTTGTGCTGCTATGTTACATGGGTTCCTGCATATGTGACGAACTACAACTCCCTGCATTCTACAACCACGGAATGCTGGGAGTTATAGTTTTCAAACATCTAGTGGGACCAAAGTTAGACATCCCTCACCCATATAATGAGCATGATGCAGTGCACATTTACCCTTACCACCAAATTTCCCCGTCCTACCCCACCCGGCTACTTTTTAATGCCACCCGGCTACTTTTTCATGCCACCCGGCAGGAAAAAAATTCTGGGGAGAACACTGCCTGCTGTAACAGCCCTCTGCAAAGTCTGTTCTCGGTCCTCATTCTCCTCGACCTATCAGCTGCCTTTGATACTGTGGACCACTCTTTTCTTATGCAAATTCTAAATTCTCTAGGCATCCAAAATCAAGCTGCGGCATGGTTGTCTTTTTATCTCATGGAAGATGGTCCCACAGAAGATCCCCCCACACAAGGGCCCAGCAGCCCCTAAACAACCCCCACCCCAAGAACAACAGGGGGGGACAGGGACGACATTCGATCCCTCACCCAATTTATTGAAACACTAAATCTATGTGATTCAAACATTACCGTATATACTTGAGTATAAGCCGAGATTTTCAGGTTTTAAAATAAACCTGAAAACATAACCTCGGGTTAAGTCCTTACCGGCATCAATGTAGCTCACAGACTCTGAATCCATCGGCTGCACGCTGCACAAATACTGTTGATTTGCCGTCTGATGTCACAACTCTGTGCCGGAGCAGTGGGACAGACTCCGAGTAGTGACATCAGCTGGCATAACAACAGTACATAAGCCACGTGTGGCAGCTGGATAGAATTCAGAGTCTGAGATCTACGTTGATGGTGGTAAGGACTGCAAACTGCAACTGGGGGTCTCTCGGGGGAGGGGGGTTCTCCACTGCAGGCTTAAGTTGCCCTTTAAATGGACAGCAGAATTCCCATACAGATGTTTGGAAACTACAACTGCCAACAAATAAAGCATGCTGGGAGTTGTAGTTTTCAAACATCTGTATAGGAATTCTGCTGCCCATTTAAAGGGCAAGTTAAGTTTTAAAAACAATACTGAATCAGAAGGCAGTATTAGTCATAATTTCTACCCTCGGCTTATACTCGAGTTATCAGTTTTTCCTAATTTTTCAAGTAAAAACAGGAAACATGGCTTATTCTCGGGCCAGATTATACTCTAGTATATACAGTAAATTTAAGTATACTTTCTGGATGTGTTGGTATATAAAAAAAAAAAAAAAAGACAGTGGATGGGCCACTGGTCTAATATAGGGGGAAAAAACTGATTGCAATTCGATACTATCATATGAAAGCTTTCATCCTATTCATGTTAAATCTTCTATTCCTCATAGCTTATTCACTCAAATTAAAAGAATAGTGAAGGATAGTACACTGTGTAAAAAGACTAGATGAGATACAACACAGACTAGAAACTATAGGATACCCTAGATCACTCTTAGAGATAGAATACTTAAGGTATTAAATTATAGAGATAAACCTAAGAGAACTAGAAATTACAAAAGATTAGTCTTTATTGGCCAATATACACGAGCGAGTAAATCTCACTAACATTATTCGTAGGCATTGGCATATATTATGTCAAGCCTACCCTCAATTAGCTGAAACGGCTCCCTTCTTTTCTTTTAAGAAATCACAGACCATTAAAAACAAATTGGTGAGAGCGGAGATTAAAAAGAAAGTTAGAACAACCTTTTTGGGAAAGATACAAAAGAGTATGTTTAAATGCAAGAAATGTGTACAGTGTCCTTATGTTAAAACATTTATACATCCCAGAACACATAATATAAAATATTTGGACATTATGACTTGTTTGAGCTCCTGCCATCGGGTAAACGTTTTAGATCAATCCACATGCAAACAAAGACTGAAAAACAGCTTTTTCCCATCCGCCATAAAGTTGATGAACTCTGAATCCTCTCTCTCTCTGTAATAATGAACACTGTGTAAAAATTGTTTAAATATCTGTATACCTGGCATACTTGTATAATTTCTTCTCTTTCTACCTTTGTTACTATCACTTTATGCACCATGGGGTTGTCATGAAAAGTAATTTTGTTGTGTTACTCAATGACAATAAAGTGCTTGAACTGACACTGGGTATTGTGTTTATGCACTTCAATTTCCATGTGGATTGATCTATGCTGGGTAGACCACTCAGAAGGTGAAAAAGCGCTTTTCCCAACATAGATCATTCATTAAGAAAGAGTATCAGGGTTATTCAATAAAAGTTCTTATCATTTAAAATGGTGCTAATTTTGCCCCAACCAATCAGATCTTATTTAATATAACCCTGTATGTCTCTTTACCTGTCCCTAAACATTATATAGAATGGGACAGAAGACTTAGAATTTTTTGTGTTGTAAAGGTTCAACAACCTAAAATGAGTGCTGACCGATAAAAGAAATTGAGACAAAGTGAAGTGTCTTGAATACATCATAGTCTATGGTCCAATGGGCTAACTAGAGACTATGATCTTTGTGTATTAAAAATCTGTCTTTATATATATCTCCTAGCTAACTCTATAGGAACATATTGGAAACTTGGATATTATCAATGGAAATAACCAGTGATGATCATTAGGAGTTAACAATGTTTCATTACATCATTGGTTACCCTTGCCTGCTTGGTCAGGGAACAACATGTGATTGGAATTATGGGATTTAAGAAAAGAAGTTTCATCTTCAGGTTAGGAGAGGTTTCTTTACAGTGAGAACGGTGAAACTGTGGAACTGTCTTCCAGCAGAGGTGGTAATGGCAAGTTCATTGAATAACTTTAAAAAAGGCCTGGATAAGTTTCTAAAACGAAAAAATATTGAGAATTACTGGTATTAATGCATATAGATCTGGTTGATCCAGGAATACTTTCCAATTGCCGTTTGGAGTCAGGAAGGAATTTTTTCCCCCTTTTTTAGCTGGGTTTTTTTTGCCTTCCTCTGGATCAACTGTTAGGTAGGGTTAAAAAAAAAAAAAAAAAGGGAAAAAAGGGAATAGGTTGGACTTGATGGACGAATGTCTTTATTCAACCTTAATTACTATGTTACTATGATGTACCTCATAATGGCATATGTTATTGTTGGTTGCTTGATGAATGGGATGGACAACCCCTAAACTGCGCAGATTGTGTTATTACAGGTTTTAAAAGAGAGTGCTGTATCTATCTACTTTTGAAGTGCTACTGATCTGGTCAAACATTTATAGAAACATAGAAAATATAATCAATGCACAATCCTAGGCTCCATACAATATCATATCCGCAGACTGACATTCTTTATAAACAAAGGGGTTTTAGTACATTACTGTGTTGACATTAATGAAAAGCCTTCTAACCACATCAAGGTAACCCCAGTTTGGAAGGTCCTAACTTCTAACCTTTGTTTACTTCAATTACCATTAGCAAAATATCTGTTGTATTCAATTAGATCAACTGTACTTGAAGTTTAGTTCTTGAAGACGTTTCGCTAGTCATGCGACTGGCTTTCTCAATTCAGAATGACTTGTACAAGATTCTTTGGCAATTATGTACCCTGGAAAATCCCAATTAGCATATCACAGCCAAGTGTTAAGGGGTTAAGGGCGTGATTGTATAGTGGCTAAGAGGTGTTAGAGGAACGCCCAGAGTAAGGTGTCAAAACATATTGGCAAAGGAACGTGACTGGTTCAAGGGAGGTGTTAAGGAGGCCATTTTATGTGAAAATAAAGAAACCAAGGCTAAATAGAGATGGGGGGGTTCGACACCAACTGTCTGCTATGTAAAATGCTGTTTTGACACCTTACTCTGGGCGTTCCTATAACACCTCTTAGCCACTATCTAATCACGCCCTTAACACTTGGCTGTGATATGCTAATTGGGATTTTCCAGGGTACATAATTGCCACAGATTCTTATACAAGTCATTCTGAATTGAGAAACCCAATCGGATGACTAGCGAAACGTCTTCAAGAACTAAACTTCAAGTCCAGTTGATCTAATTGAATAGAACAGATAAACCATCACCTGGATGAATGAGAACCTTCACAAGCATATTTCAAATCATTTTGGGGAGAAAACCCTCAAACTTGTACGGCAATATGAAAACACAGCAAGGAAATTGGCAGACTACAGAGACCACCTGCAATTTAACCTCCGATGCAGACAACAAAGGCTAGTACCATGCAGCATACGTCTGGATTCCACAGTTAAAGGCATCAGAGCCAAACAGATACTGCAAAAGGCTCAAACACAGCTCCTAAATGAACGGGTACGACAGACACATTTTATAGTCGATGCTTTAATGCACAACATTAGTCAACTAGAACAGAACCTGGCCTCACAGCTGCCTGTGGCCATCTGGGAAAGAGTGATGGAGTTCACCAAACTAGCACAGCTTTCTCAGCACTGTAAGGGCAAACAAAGGCAACAGAACAAGTTCTCTATTCTGTCATCCCAGAACACCCCCAAAGGAAAACAACTACCTTGGATACAAAAGGAGGGAAGTGTCACTTCATCAAACAAGGAGGAATGGGTGAGAAACTTGTCGGACAGGACCCTGACCCAGCCAGAAATGGAAGTCCTTGCTAAGGGCTTGAATTTTGCCATCACTCCTAAAGCCATCCCTGTGGTGGATATTATAGCAGCCACAGAAGCCTCAATTCACAATAATGAGGTACCACAGAGTGAGGCAGAACAACTTTGCCTTAAGGTATCTGCAGCCTTAGCCAGTGCTAAAACTCCTTCATCTAACCTGACCACACAGGAAAGAAGAGCCTTAACATCCCTCAAGAAAGATTCCAGTATTACCATTTTACCGGCAGACAAGGGAAGATGCACAGTGGTACTCAACACCTCAGACTACCATGATAAGGTGACCATGCTTCTGGCCAATAACAACACATATGAGGCTTTAACAAGGGATCCCACCAGCCTTTACAAGAAAAGCGTCATAAACTTACTACAACAGCTCTGGAAAGTTCTAAGCATCACATCCAGAACTCTCAGGATTTCACCAACAAGATTGAATATATAGTACTTGGTGCAGAAGAAACTATGGTGTCCTATGATGTGACATCTCTCTTCGCCTGTATATCCACCAAGGAGGCTGTTGACATGGCGAGAAAATGGCTATGCCAAGACTGCACTCTTACCAGCAGAACTGATCTCAACCCAGAACAGGTGTGTTCCTTACTGGACTTGTGCCTGAATACCACCTATTTCAAATACAGGGATAAGTTCTATAAGCAAAAACACGGATGTGCTATGGGATCTCCAGTTTCACCTATTGTGGCCAACCTTTACATGGAGGAGGTAGAAAAACAGGCGCTTAATACCTTTAAGGGCATAGCACCCAGCCACTGGTTCAGATATGTGGATGACACCTGGGTTAAAATCCACCAGAAGGAAGTACAAGCTTTCACAGAACACATCAATGCGGTAGACCAAAACATCAAATTTACAAGGGAAGAGGTACAAAACAACAAACTGGCTTTCTTGGACTGCTTGGTAGAAGTTAAGGAAAATAGTAAACTGTTTGTAGAGGTTTACAGAAAACCAACACACACAGATCAGTATTTGATGTTTGACTCCCACCACCCTTTAGATTACAAGCTGGGTGTCATCAGAACCCTGCAACACAGAGCTGAGAGCATCCCCACTAGCACAGAGGCGAAGGCTAAAGAAATGAAACATCTCAGAGGAGCCCTTAAAACCTGTGGATATCCAGACTGGGCCTTGGTCAAAAGAAGTAGAAGGAAAGAAAAGAACACTAATACCGACAGTGAAGGGGAAAAGCAAGACAGGAGAAAGAACATGGTCATCCCAAATGTAGCAGGGGTCTCCGAGAAATTAAGAAGAATTTTCAAAAAACATCGTATCCCTGTCTGCTTTAAACCGAACAACACGCTGAGGCAGCAATTGGTACATCCGCAAGACCCAATACCGAAACACAAGAAAAGCGACATCATATACGCAGTGCAGGGCAGTGAAGAATGCTCTGATTTGTATGTGGGGGAGACCAAACAGCAACTGCATCAACGTATGGCCCAGCACAGAAGAGCCAATTCCTCGGATCAGGACTCAGCCGTGTACCTGCATCTTAAGGATAAAGGACATACCTTTGAAGATTGTAATGTTAACATATTGGCAAAGGAGCGTGACTGGTTCAAGAGAGGTGTTAAGGAGGCCATTTTATGTAAAAATAAAGAAACCAAGCTTAAATAGAGGTGGGGGGGTTCGACACCAACTGTCTGCCATGTACAATGCTGTTTTGACACCTTACACTGGGCGTTTCGATAACACCTCTTAGCCACTATCCAATCATGCCCTTAACACTTGGCTGTGATATGCTAATTGGGATTTTCCAGGGTACATAATTGCCACAGATTCTTGTACAAGTCATTCTGAATTGAGAAAGCCAGTCGGATGACTAGCGAAACGTCTTCAAGAACTAAGCTTCAAGTCCAGTTGATCTAATTGAATACAACAGATATACCATGATCTGGATGAATGAGAACCTTCACATACCATTAGCAAACTTTTGCATTTCTCATAGGTGTGCACTGGATCCATATAGCAGGCTTTCTCACTTCCCCCCCAGCCCTTGGGCTTTTTAAAATGAGGGAAGACGCCATCCATCCAGTGCTTTATCTTTTCTGTTTCAAATAATGTGCAATTGGTGCAAGCTGACCTAGATAATCCAAATGGGCTGCAGTATGGCAGATAATATTTAATGTTGATAAATGTAAGATGATGCATTTAGGGTTTAACAATCCTTGTGCCACCTACACTATAAATAACTGTGTTAAGTGAATTTCGACTGCAGGCAGCAACGACTAGAGCTAGCAAGATATTGTCTTGTTTTTTTTCTCTTGAATCTTTTCCCCTATTTATACATTATACTCCCTCTTTACAAGGCACTGGGTAAGACCTCATTTGGAATATGCATAGCAGTTTTGGAATCCCATATACACAAGGATCATCTTGGAAATGGAAGCAGTTTAGAGAAGGGCAACTTAAATAATAAAGGGAAGGGAGAGGCTTGACTATGCAGGCAGATTAGACAAGTTAGGGCTGTTTAAATAAGAGAAGCGAAGTTTGCATGGGGATATGATCGCTGGGTTTTTTTTTTTTTTTGCCTTCCTCTGGATCAACTGTTAATTAGGGTTAAAAAGGAGGATGAGAAGGTTGGACTTGATGGACGCATGTCTTTATTCAACCTCAATTACTATGTATAGTACTGACTTATATTAGGTACAAGACAAAATATAGAACTTATTCAAAATACATAAACTTACAGAGCTGAGATTCCTATTTTAATATAAGAATAGTCAAAATGGAAGGTTAAACCACACCCTTGTGACTGCTAAGGGGTCTCCATGTGAATACTGAAACAAAGTGGTAATGTCCGTTCAATGATGTGCTGTTTTTAAAACATGTGGCAGTCCTAAAAATAACTTTTTTTGATGCTACACAGGGCGTGATGTATATTATAATGGAGAAATACAGCAAAGCTCCTTATATACCACCTCCAGCCTGCAGGTAGTATCAGTGCGTATTAAGTCAAGACATCCCTGCTCTCTATGGCTGGGAGGAGAGAAAGTGGAAGTGTGAATGAAACACAAGATCCTGTGTATAAGGTTATGTACACACCATGCAATATTTCAGCCCGATCGACCGATAGTTCAGTGTATCAGTCGATCTGGCCGAAAGGATGATCGGACACAGCAGAAAGCCACATCCAATTGTGCGGTCCCCTTGTTTTCATACAGGAACTGTGCCTCTATTGGTAAAAGATTAGTGAAATAATGACATACAGGGTAATAGAACACAGATCTTTATTTCAGGACAGAAACCAAAAGGTACATTTCCCTGGTTTGAGCTCTTTAAAGTCTGGGGTTACTTAGTTTCTATATACACTATGGTTTCTTTATTTTCACTATAACACTTCACATCCCTTGGATGAAGGTCTTTGCACTGCCTTCACTTTAGCCATCTGTGAGCTATAACTTTGACACTGAGTTATTCTTTTAGCGTAACTATGTACACTTTTTGGTTTTCTTAGTTACATTGTAGCACCTTACATCCTTTGGATGCAGGTCTGTGCACTGGTTTCACTTTAGCTATTTGTGGGTTAGTACATTTAATCAGTTTTATTCTTTAAGTGTTCCTTTATATCTATGCACCGGACAATTTATTGGCTAGTTCTCGGCACTTTTGCTTCATTTGCTGACTTTTAGCTGTGACACTCTGTTCTAATGATCGCTGTGAGCGATCCGTTTTCATTGGACACGGCAAGGGTGTGTTTACTGATGATGATGGGGGGGTGTTCTTCTTAGGTTATTTTTGGAAGTGGAAATGACGTAAATGTTGTCCTGAAGACGGCCCGGACGGGCTGAAACGCATTGACGGGTCTGCTTGTTTGAATAAAAGTTTATGTATTAATAAAGGGGAACTGTTGTCCAAACATGACTTTAGGTAAATTAATAGGAATTGCTCTCCTGAGAATTTTTGCTGTTTATTTTGCATAGTTTTTGAAGATATTTACATTTTTGTGTGTGATATGGCAGCAGCATCACCAGGTCCCCTGCACTTCCTGCTTCCTGCTCTGAAACCATGTCAGTCAGTCTGCCCTGTCTCCTCCTCCCCTTTTGCAGCCCCCTTGGTCCCTCCCACTCATGGACTCCATGGTCCCTCCAGTTGCAGGCGCCCCTTGGCCCATTCTCTTACAGCCCCATGTGGCCCTGCCCACTCACAGGTGCATAAGCCCTGCCCACTCACGGGTGCCATGTCCTACTCAGACACCCCCCCTACAGAAAACTCTGTGGAAATAGCCTTTTCAGGCAGAGTGAGAACTCTTCCTGAAACCGATGTTATCACATAGTGGGAGAGAAGGGCTGTAGATTGCCTTACCTACTCTGTCAGGACTTCACACAGCAGAGAGAAGGAGGGACTTCCTGTCTCGCTCACACACTGAGGGAGTATGAGGCTGTGCTCGCTGGCGGCACCGTGCAGGAGAAGCCTTAGGAATGTCACATGTCCGCCTCCCACCCATTAACTCTCTGGTCAGTCATGCAAGGCGAGAGTGCGACCCATCACCAGACATTATGTGTGTATGTTTTTGAGGGTGCAAAAAACAGCGACATTTTGGTCTTTCTTTGCAGACCTTTCTCAAGCTAATAAAATCTGTGCATCAAACTCTTAAATGGAGCAAACAGGCCCCACCTCTTTTACATCACAACATAGGTGTATCACACATTGTGCAGACATCATTAGCCGATTAACTCACTCTTCCACCTGTATGGCTAATACATGTCCTATTGAATAAAGTGCATACTAAAACAGTTCCTATATTTAGAAAGTGCATATTTTTTTAAACATGCAAATATTTTTTTAAAAATACAACCATTTTTTAAAAAAATTCTTACTCTATATTGAAAAGTGCATGTATTTAAAAATGTTCACTTTAAAGTGCTAGACTAGTCAGTGCGAGATTCTACTAAAGCATATGCGTTAAAGTGCTATATTTCTAATGAATAGTGATTAATATATAATACATTAAAACAATTCTATATTTAGCTATAAGCCCACTGGTGACACATTCTGTCAAATTCTACTAAAGGACCTTGCGGTGAAAGGACCTTGCGGTGAGAGAAAAAAAAGGGCTAAATTATCGTTCAGTTAAAAAACATCTTAACGAATAATGTTCATCGAGACCCTTAGGGTTCAGAGTTTCTAGTTGCTGTATCTATTAAGTCTCTTTCTGTAAAAGCATCTTTGCTCTTTCTCCTCCCCTTCTTGGTAGTGATATATGGTCAATAGCTATATACTTCAAGGCCGATAGTCCATGACCTGCTTGGAGAATGTTTGGCTACTGGTTTCACTGTTTGATTATCTCTAAATGGCGTAGAAATAGCATGACTTTTTGCAGGGCTCGATTTCAGCATTTAGGTAAGAACCAGGGTGAGGACTGCGCTGTTTGTGTCCTCACCCAGGGTACTATTAACCGGGGGTATGGAAGGGTATAGTTGCTATTTGAGTATAAGTAACAATAAGGTCTTGTACTTTTAAGTAAATTCTATCTAATATCCAAATAGTAAAATCAATATTGTAGCCGGGAAAGATGTCTAAACCCTCCTTGAAGGGGAGGAGATGACATGCCAAGACATTATCTGTGCCATATTTGGCTGCTATGTAGCAATTTAGCAATTCTAGGCTTCCATAGAAATAGTTTTATGCACTGTTGTCCAACCTCGTGGGTGCAGACTCCTCTGGTATTCTATGCTCAAAAGAATATATACATCCAAACAGCATAAATTGAGGATCGCACTCCAGCATAAGTTTCGGTTTCATTATTTAGTGATGACCCATAAGCCGCACGCTATATCTTGATGTGTGGTCACTAAATAAAGAAACTTGAACTTATCCTGCAGTGCGACCCTCAATTTATGCTGTTTGGAATTCTAGGCTCCCCCTATATGAAATGGAAAATATGGCTTTTTGATAGGTCTAGCCAGGTCCAAGCATCTAAAGGAATATAGAAGTCGTGGTAAAATTTTCATTTTGAAGTATGAACATGGGGCATAACCATGATATTTGTGGTTTAGCCATCCCAGTTCGTCTTTCCGCAAAGTCTTATTAGCTTGATATAACAAAAATCTAGAGAAGGAGTAAGCCAGATACCCAAGTAGCTGAACCCCTCCTCTTTCCAGTTTACCTGTCTTATCCAGGTGGATTTTCAACTCCAAAATGTGTTATTGAATTGAAGCTAGAAAATAAATTGGTATGGGAGGTGAAGTCAAAGCAATATATTTTACAAATAAGCTGATTTTTGTATAATGATCCTGCTATCCCTGGTATAAAAGTGTTATTTTTAATTGCATTTGCAATAGGTACCTTTGCTGAGTTAAATTGAATAGGATATGCATCCCTGCAATGCTCCTTCTTAATTTGATTAGGATCTGTAGTATTAGGTGGGTAGGCATAGCACCCCTTAAGGATGGGAATATTACCCTGGAAGGATCTTTATAAATAGTTCATGGAATTGATAGCCAAGTGTTGCAAGTATATACTGCTAATAAAGGCCATCAATGTCCAGAGTGACTATGCACACCTGGGCATAGTTAGTTTTCATATAGTTTGTCACATTACATAGGCATCTGATATTATTGCTTGCTTGGCCCCCTGGAGCAAATCTCACTTTTTACTTAATATTTAATAATAATTTCCCTGGTTTCAGGATCAAGATAATACTGGCATGATTCAAATCCTCCAAGCAGAAAATTGTTATATAGTTAAACCAGGTCAGTTGAAGGGAGATGATTTTTTTTTTTTTTTTTATAGTATATAGGTCTAGCTGAGTTTGGTTTGCACAGAGAGTGATAAGCATGGAATGTTTGAGTATGTCTCATTCCTGAAGAATAAGCTTAAAGGGGAAAAGTGGTCTCCATACAACTGCCTCTTTCTTCCTTACATCCAACTCTCCAATTAGAACTTAGAGTAGGTGAGGAGTGAACAAGTCAATGGAGGAGACATGGAATGCAGTGGCGTAACTACCGCCACCCCCGCAACCACGGGGGGGGGGGGGCATAAGGGGCCTGTGACCGGCTCAAGTAAATCAGATGTTTTTTGTGACAAGATCAGTCTACATGGGATCGAGTGTCCAGCAATGTGAACTTTGCGATGGAAATGTCTGTGTTCCGTAAGGGCTATTTCTAGAGATCACCGATCATACTGTACACAGAGCAGCGATCAAAGCCAGAGAGAAGCTCCCCTGCATCGGATCCCCTAACTGTTTACTGTGACCAGGTAAGGATTTCTCCTAGCAACAACACAATGGGAATTGTAACTTAAACAAATCTGTATTTATTCATTCTCTGGGTTTACAGTAGTACAGGGGGTAATCACTATATACTATAAAGAGAGAGTGCACTTTGTAGCGAAAATAGTTGTCCCTTATTTTATGGTCAAACTACTTACCGGTAGTTCTGTTTTAGATAGATAGAGTGCTAGATAGATAGAGTGAGTGAGTGATTGATAGATAGATAGATGGAGTGGTGAAGTGAGAGTGAGATGAAGTGATTGAAGAGATAGATTAATAGATGTGATAGATAGATAAATAGAAGATAGATGGAGTGATAGAGATAGAGATGGAGTGATGAAGTGATAGATAGATGATAGAGAGCGAGATAGATAGACAGATTGGGGTGGGGGGCCCCATCCAAAATTTTGCTGGGGGGCCCACTGAGTTCTAGTTACTCCCCTGATATCATGTCAATGCTGGCAGCTGAAAGAGTTAAAGACAATACTGTGCTAGCACTGAAAGTGTTAATGCCAATACTCTGAGAAAGCGCTGGCACTGTAGGGTTAATGGTAATGCTCTGCTGGCACTGAAAGTGGTAATGTCAATACTCTAGCGAAGACTGCTGGCACCGAAGGGTTAATGGCAATACCCTCGAAAGTGATGGCACTAAAATTTTTAATGCCAATACTCTTGGAAAATCTGCTGGCACTGAAAGAGTTAAAAATCTCAGATCTCACCAAATTTCCCTGTTCTGCCCTACCCAGCTGAAAACAATTTCTGGGGAGAAGCCACATACCAAGCATCCACTGAAAACTATCCTGTCCTTCCAATCAGTAGTTCATTGGTGGCCAGTGGCGCACAAACATATTTAAACACGCCCGCCTCACCTGCTACAGTGTGCCCCTCTTAGCAACTAGTAAAGCGTTACCATTATAAAGAATAGCAGCAGTGGACAGTGTGAGAAGGAAGAAAACCAGCTGTAGTTTGACAGGCCAAGTTTATTATTATTTTTCTTGAGGGGGGAGCACATAGGTGGGAGGACGCCTAAGGCACTAAAATGGCTAGGAATGGCCCTGCTGCACCGTGTACCTTGCCATAGCTGAAGCTACATCTTATTTAGTGTGTTCTGTTGGGTGGGGGTTGTTTAGTGAGAAGCTCCTCTTCTTCCTGCCTCTGACATGCTACCGAACGCAGGTGGGGTGTTGTTACATACACTATCTCCCTCTTTGCCTTACTGACAGTCCCACAGCCGATCGTAGTGTGTATACTGTAGGCTGTTGTTACTGCTCTGACTGGCTGACAATTGTGCTGCCGATCCTATTGTGGGGGTGGGTAGGGCTGTGCTGTTAAGGTTCGTACACACATGCGATGTGTACGAACGTTCCTTTCAGCCAATAATCGGCCCGTGTATGGGCCCTTTATCTGCCGAAATGATTGGTCATTCGGAGATCCGCAACGATCCCCGACCAAACGGCCTTTTCGGCCGATAAAGGGCTCGTACACGTCCCAGTTATCGGGCGAAACGAATGTTCGTACACATTGTGCATCGCAGGTCGGGACCCGCGATTGCACGTGTGTACTAACCTTTACACTTTTCCCTATCATGCTGAGGATCATTATCATGGAGGGGGTAGGGTGGTTGAACATCACTTTGTCCTGTCAGGTTCTCTCCCTATCTGGCAATCATGCTGCCGATCATGTAGTTTGGGGGCTGTGCTGCTGTTAGACCTCCTCCTGTATGACAATCATGCTGCCGATTGTAGTGTGTGAGCTGCTGTTATTCCTCTCCCCGACTGACAATTGTGCTGCTGATCGATCACAGAGGGGTGGGAGTAATGGTGGCCATACACATGCAGTTTCCATCGCAATGTGTCGACAGATCACATCGGTATCTGTCGGCACATTGCATCGGGAACCGCCATACATGTAAATGACTGATCCCCATACACGGCTATGGTGGTTTGTCGGCACTATGGTCCGTTGGAAAGCCCATACACTTGAACGATAATGGGTGGAACGACAGGATTTATCGTTTCCCATTATCGTTCATATGTATGGCCACCGTAAGGCTGGGTACACGTGTACATTTTTCGGCCCAGTAGACCGATACTTCCATGTATCGGTCAATTGAAGCGAAAAATCTGTGCCGCTCTCGGCCACCACAGCGACCGATGTTGGTCGCCTGTTTGTCGCGATCGGACGGGTCAGTAAATCATGGCCGATCATGCGGTTCCTATGTGACTACACAATTAGTCGCACAAACTGGTGGTTGCAGCCACTATTGCCGCGACTGACAGACATTTGTCCCGGCCGAGCGCTCGCTCGGGACAAATAGTCCCCTCGTGTACCCAGCCTAAAAGTTTTTGCTGCTGCTGACTTTACACCTATCCTTCTCATGCTGCAGATCACAGTCAGGCAGGGGGTCCTTGCCCTGCCAGGTTTTCTCTGCCTACTAATCATTGGGGGGTGGTTTACATATCCTCCTCTTTGTTATGCTGACAAGCATTTTGTTGATTGCAGGGCGTACACTTGGCACTTTTTAAGCACAGGACACTTTGTATCGTATATGTATTTATTGATGTTTAGTATGTATGGATACTTTATAACATAGCATAGGTTTACGAGTGTGGTTGTAACAATGTGTATGTATGCCTGGAATTATATTTACATGTGGTTGTTTTTGAGACAATATATTTTAGATGTGGTTTGATGGGAAGGCAATAGGTTTGGGAGGGGGTGAACTGTTTTATTCTGTGTGATTTGGTGTTTAAATCTATATATGCTACTTTAATAAACTCTGCATTGATAATGCCATTGCACAATTAATTTGGGATACCCCTATTTTATATAGGGGAAGTCTGATATTTATTGAGTAACCACGAGTGCTAGATGGGATACTTGTGCTACCTTGCCTCTTTCTTTAAACATATGATTATTTATCCTAAGCACCACCTGTAAGAAGGTAGTTTGGTACTCAGATCAGCCTTAATGTTGCTTAAAGGACCGAGTGATAGTCGGCTCCAACCTTCAATTTATCTATTTATAGATTAAAATATGTAGGCCTCCTGGGAATTTTTTACTTGTAGTATATATAACTACAAAAATGTGCGTGCAATGTTCATAAGTGCAAACATACCTTTTTGTGAGAAGTAAACCCACTAATCTTATTAAACATTAAACAGTCAATATAAATAGCATAATTTTTTATATTTTTACTGTCCGATATTTTGCGCAGCTATTCTAATCTGTGTACTTGTATTTCTGAATTTATACACTCACAATCAAATACATGCATACATAGCACAACAATAATATCTTACCGTTGCTATTTGGTTTATGTTATAAAAATAACATTATTTTCTTTGCAGTGACCCAGCAATGAAACAGTTTCTCTTGTACTTGGATGAGACCAATGCCTTAGGAAAGAAGTTCATTATCCAGGATTTGGATGATACCCATATTTTTGTCTTAGCTGAGTTGGTTGGTGTCCTCCAAGAGAAGGTTGGAGAACTCATGGACCAGAACTCATTTCCAATCACTCAGAAGTAAAAACATCATAACTGTGGAAACACTGAGGCAGCCCTAACAGTGTTGGCTCCACAACTAAAAAAAACACAAAACATTTTTGTACAGTGTTATAAAGGAATAAGACTGAAGCAAAATTCATATGACTTAAAGGAAAACACAAATAAACAATGTTTAAATAACTAGCTTGTCACTTGAAATTTTTTTTAAAGGGTATGTTTTTTTCTAACATAAGCAAGATTGTTGTATTAGATTTTACATATTAACAGGAGGTAATAGAGATTAGCCTTTCCTCCCATTTTTACTTTAGTTATGAATGCAGCACCTCTGAAGTTAAAGAAATACCCACGATTGCGCTGCATATAGAGCTTCCGCTTTAGTTTATTTTTATGTTTAGTTTATTGGTTATTTAGGTTTATTATATGGGTTATTTCGTCAAGTAAGAACAGCTGTTTTAAGGGAGAGGAAGAACAGCTGAGGCAAGGGGTGGCATGAACTTAACCTTTACAGTATACTTGTGCTTTAAGTAAAGTTTAATTGGAAGCAGCAGCTTTAAAAAAAAAAAAAAAAATCTGTTCTCCCCCCTCCCTTTTTTTTTTTTCCTTATTTTTTTTTTTTTCAAGTTCCCTACTGAGTCTACCTTTCCTGATGTAAAGTTGCTGACATCTTGGATTTGCATTGTATTCTCCTTATCTCTTATCCTTTAACTTATTTGATCCTTTGGTGATTAGTTACAGTACCTTAATGTTCAGTTTTAAATATGCTAAAATACAATTTGAGACAGTGCTCCAAGGTAATACTTAACATTTCAGGCTACACAGCCTTTCACATAAAATACCCCCAATAAACTTTATCTTTTTTGAAAAACACACTTATTTGAGGGGCCATCCTTGCATTCATATATGCAGCATTCTTTCTGCATCTTAATAGATGAAGTAAGGCTATTACAAGATATTTTTGAACTTTAATGAAAGGACATTATTCTCGGTCAGTTTTCTTATTCAAATAACATTGAAAACGCATGTACGCTGGAGAAAAGGCGCTTGCATGGGGATATGATTACTGTGTATAAATACATTAACGGGCCATACAATAAAATATCTGGGGTATTGTTCACCAATAGACCATGTCAGAGGACACATGGCCATCCCTTAAGACTTGAAGAAAAAAGGTTTAGGCTTCAAGTTCGGAAAGGGTTTTTCACTGTGAGCACGGTTAAGCAATGGAACTGTCTTCCAGTGGACATTGTTATGGCAGGTTCATTGGTCAGTTTCAATAAAAAGCTGGATGAGTTTCTGCAAACAAGGAATGTTGCAAGTTACTGGTATTAATACATAAAGTAGAGTTTATCCAGGAAAATTTCCAATTGCCACTTGGAGTCAGGAAGGAATTTTTTTTCCCCTTCATAAATTTAGTAGTTTTTTCCCCCTTCCTCTGGATCAAAAGTTAGGCATGAGGATATTGCTAGATGGGTTGGACAGGATGGACATATGTCTTCATTCATTCAACCTCAAAGACTATTCTAAAAGAAATAAAATTTATTAAATATCATTCACCCATGTGTTTCAAATAATAAATGGTACACTGTGTGTATTTGTACAAATGGAGATGCTTGACTTTTACAGTTGTGTTCTATAGGGCATTTGCAAATTAAATATTTGAGGTAGCTCTTTATGACCAACTCTTGCATCTATAGTAAGCTAAACGCTTTGAAAAATACCTTGTCCAAATTTTGGGTTGTTGTATGTGGAGTGCTAATCTGCATTCCTTAGGCTGGGTACACACAAGGTGACTATTTGTCCCAAGCGAGCGAACAAATAGTTTGTGCGACCGATCGTGCGGTCCCATAGGGAACGGCAGTGATTTACCGACTCGTCTGATCTCCCGTTCGTCCGATCCAGACGATTGGGCGATCGGCCAAAAGCGGCACAGATTTTTCGGCCCAATCGACTGATACATGGAAGTATCGGTCGATTGGGCCAAAAAATCTGCCTGTGTGTACCCATCCTTAGGGCTGCAGGACATGTTGCCATGATTAGAGCAAAAGGTTTAATCCTTTCAATGCCAGCAGGATGTCCTACTTTCCTTGCCAGAAGTATATTAAGGTTGTTGCACTTAATCAGTTTAGACAAAGTTTAGGGTAGGAAACGGCCAGGAAAAAGTGGAATATCATGTTAGGTTTTTATTTAGCACAGAGTGTGCACTGTATCAAGAAAACAGATTTTTTTTTTCACTTTTTAATCAACCAACATAGTTTAAATTTGTTCATTCAGTTGAAATGTATGTATTGTATAATTTTATTTATAAAGCGCCACTTGGGTACGCAGCGCTGTAATTATAAAAAACAGACAGGGTTATTCAATAAAAGTTCTTATTGTTAAAAATTGTGCTAATTTTGCCCCAACCAATCGGGTGTTAGCTTTCAAATGTTAACTAAGATCTGATTGGTTGGGGCAAAATTAGCACCATATTTAACGATAAGAACTTTAATTGAATCTCCCTGAGAGTATGCAAACAAGGGGATAAGTGCAAGCAATTATACAGATAAATAAAATTAAATACAATTTCATACATAGGTTAACACACACACACACACACATTCGAAGAGCTTACAATCTAATTATTAGCCATAATTTAGGACTGGACTGACCACTTCAACTAACTAATAGACCATTTTTCGGCATTTAAGGGGGAAAATGAAAAAAAATAGGTTAATATTAGATTAAAATACTAAAAAAAGACTTATATTAAATGGATAATAATAAATGTGCAGACTGATTGGCCAACCAGAGTATATTAAATTTCCATAAACCCCTGAATGCCTATGCAGAAGGTCACAAGCTGAGGGAGTTCCCGGATGGCATCAAAGACAGTCATGAGCAAAAGGACATTAAAGAGAAGCCAAGATACCTGTGTCTGCTTTTAAAAGCTCTGTCACATCACGCTTAAAAGCGCATTAGTGTGTTCTATTAGTAAACAATGGTGGGCCATTACTTATTCTGCAGCCATTTATTCGGCCCCCTAAATTTTTTCTATGCTGTAGCACCAAAATTGGACATTCCTAATCTGTATCCTCTTATTGTGAATACTCCCCTTTCTTAAGATTAAAGCCCATGTTTATTTATTTTGCATTAAGTAGATCTAACCCAATCAATTCCAACCAAATTCAATGATGGTGCACTTATATTTTTTTTCCTCCAAAAGATTTAGTGACCTTAAGAAATGTTACCTTTCCTATAAAGAATAAGAAAAAAAAAAAGAGCAAACTCTTTAAAGAACATGAACAGCATTTACTAGACTTTATATCTTTCTTCTCCATTTAAAGTCTTCTTTTAACATGTTCTTTCCCGCCACCCCCACCCCCAGTCATTTTGAATATTTTTTCCTGTCTTCCTCATGTAGAACTGAGTCTCTCCCCCATTGGATTCTAAAAGATGGTGTCCCAGTTCATGTTGTGTTGGATTGTGACATAAAAATATGGAGCTGGATTCATTCACCTTCAGAAAATGAAGGTATCATTCACATTATTTTCTCCACCTGTAGCCCTGCACTGTTGTTACTATACATGTAGTTATTAAAGGGGTAACTCACAGCCCATGTAGTCTTCAAAGAGCCACGTCCCTGACCCCACTATTAACTGTCTCTATGCATCTGTATTTTCTATAAAGTTTTCTTCACACCAATATGGAAGTCCATGATAAGTCTTTGAAAGCTGCTTGTTAGCCTGCAGTTTATTTACCAGCCATTATGAATTGCATACAGCCTTTTTGGGTCAATTTAAAATAGTTTTTTTTTTTATCCCCTCCTGATTATTATTTTATTGAAATACAGATAAAGTGAATTTATACAAATAATATTGTTTGTACATATTGTTAACAAAATTTGTGATTGTTTCTAACATAGGATTTTATACTGTCAATAAAAACTGGTACATTTCTATGTTTTTCTCTTTTGTATTACGGAATAGCATACATTAACCACTAAATCAAATTAGGCATCCAGGTCTAATAAGTTAAGTCTATTTGTTAATTTGCATCTAATATTTCTTAGGTCTTAAGTTGTATTCAAAATATATTATTATATTGCATTACATTTTGTACTTAATCGTCACAAGTCATCTGTGAGTCTTCCCATCTTGACCAAAGTTTTGGAGACAGACTCTGAACATTCATTTCCTATATGGTAATATGATATTAACGGCTTGTTCCAATGAGTAAATTAGCGGGGGGGGGGGGGGGGTTAGCTATTAATTTATTGATATTTATGTAGTGTTCTCGGTTATGATAAGTTTACAGATTTTGGGATCAAGCCCTACTGGGGTCCCCATATGGTTGTATAGAAATGTAATAATTTGTTACCAATAGCCTTGGATATATGGACAGTCCTGTATCATATGATAGATAGACTGGCATTTTGGACATAGGGGGCAACGTTTACCACAAAGATCTGAGTCAGTCTGTCCGATGCTTTCAGAGAGACTAGTTTGGAAGACTTAAGAGCTTTAGTCCGCTCTTGCCTGTCCAGTAGGCCAACATCTGATGACCAGGTTCTTGGTCTCTTTATTCAGTGTTTGAGAGTATGCTTCCAGAGTGAAAAGCTTGATATACTTTTGAGAAGTTTTTGGGAGGACTCTTTTTCAGAGTAAGGCAAGTAGTGGGCTATTTAGAAAAAATAAGGTTATGCCCGCAGAATTGTATCTGAAAAGCATGTTTAAGTCGTAGGTATCTGAAAAACATATGATTAGGGTGTTCAAAATCCTCTCGTAATTGGGTAAATGTTTTTAGGCTGTTATCTTTAATAATAAGAGAGACCTGGGTTACCCCACATCTGTACAACTCTCCTGGGTTTGGAATTGAGAGAAATTTAGAGAGATTGTTATTATTCCACAAAGGTGTTTGGTAATATAGAGAGGGATTACCCAATTTTGGAATGTAACCTTCCACACCTTCATTGCTCGGGTAAGGAGTGAATGTGGAGTTGCTGGTGTGTAGAATCCATCTGATACTTACGATAAGAGAGAAAATATATCTGGGTACTGTAGTGAATTTGGGACTCCCAATAATTTGTCTGTCCATTTGAGTAGTACCATGTGGGATATGTGTGGATATGTGTGATGCCAAGAAGTACATGTTAAAGTCAGGACCAACCAGGCAACTTTGTCTGTTTGGGTCCCAGACAAAGTATTTTAGCATTGATTCCATAACCTTAAAGAATTTGAGGGGAATATTTATTGGCGAGTGCCATAGTTTATTAAGGACCTTCGGAAGGAGAATCATTTTGATTAAGTTAGCCGGTCCTGTAACTCCTAGAGGGAGCTTGCTCCACACTTTGATCAGAGATATCAGGGGTTCCTTGTTAAGGTTGGAGTAATCCTGCGGATTTCTGGAGTTTTTTATTTCATTAGTTCTAATTAAGGAGTATTGGGAGCTTTCCTGTGAGTAGGGGAAACTATCGGGTGAATTTGTGATTTTGTCCAATTTATAGCCAGACCAGAGTAGAGTTCGTATTTATTTATTATGTGAAGTGCTCAGTTTAGTGATGGTCCCTGATCTGCTAGATAAAGTAGCATGTCATCTGCACATAGGCTGATAACTTCTAGGTGTGCATTAATTTTTAGGCCTTTAATGACTGTGTCAATTCTTTATTTAATAGCCAAGGGTTCTACCACCAAAGCATGCAACAAAGGGGAAAGTGGTCAGCCCTGACATGTGCCTCTGGAAAGGGGGAAAGTTTGTCCAATCATTGGCGACTACCTTAGCTTTTGGGTTTGAGTAAAGTATCTGTAGCCATTGAATGATGTTAGATCCAAAACCATAGTTTTTCAGTACATCCCATAGAAATAACTACTCCACTGAATCAAATGCACGAGCCACGTCTAAGCTAACCACACATCTGGATCCAATCATATCATGTTTGGTTTGTAAGTTTAAAAAAAGGCATCTGGTATTGAGGGAAGTGTTCTTACCTGGGAGGAACCCTGTCTGGTCGGGTGGATGAGGGAGGTGATGATTTTGTTTAGTCTAAGTTATAGTAGTTTGGTTAAAATGTTCAGGTCTACTTGAAGTAGACATTGATCTATAGGACGTTGGAAGTTGGGGGCTTTTCCTGGTTTTGGTGTTAAAATTATAAGAGCCTCTGACATAGGTGGGGCATCTTTCTGGTTGTAAACATGGTATTGTACAGTATAAGTCTAGTAGGTAGGGGAGTAATGCTTTAGAGTATGTAGCATAGAATTCTATTGGTAAACCATCCGTACCAGGGGATTTGTTTCTGGGGATATGTGAGATAGTTCTACTTCGGTGATGGGGCATCTAGCAGTTGGGGGCATAGTTGGGGAAAGTGTCCAGGTATTCTAGTATGGGCTCTAAGGAGTATAGTAGTGTGGACCTAATATAAAGCTTGAAAGTGTATGGCAAAGAGATTTGTGACCTGCAGGGGATCTGATACTGATCTGATACTGATGTTCATTGGTGTCTTTAAATAAATAATTGTGGGGGCTTTATGTTCAAAATTGGCTAAATAGGCCAGGAGTTTGCCACATTTTTCTCCCTGTTCGTAAAAATTTGAATGACTGGAAATGTAGTTTTTTTTTTTTTGTGAATTTTAGTGAACAGTATTTGATCTGTAAGCCAGGTTTGCATTTTCAGAGCTGTGTTTTTTTGTGGGGTAGGGTTGGTTTAAGAAAATCTCTGAATCACTTTGTGCTCTCAAGGCTGCTTGTTCTGAGGCTGCAGAGTGTTTTTTGATCTGATATATGGTATTGGAGATCACCAAACGAGTCAGACCACGTTCCCCTCCCTCCCCCTTCTGATGGTCCGTGTCCTGGGACCTGTGTGTGCGAAATGTATCCCACGGGATTGAATAAATAACAAGATTTTTACTTTCGGAGTTGGCTCCCTTTTTCCATTTGGCCGTGGATTCTACCTACTTGTATGTACTGTTATATTTCGGAGGTCAGACCGTTTCTCACAGGATCTGCAAGTGCCGGGAGTTTGGAAGGTAGCCATCATACCGAACGGTTCCTCTATTGGATATCGCCCCAGCATATAATTTGAATGTTTCCCAGATATTGATAGGGTCAGTGGAACTTTCATTTATCTGAAAAAAATGAGTCCCACTTATCTGACAGGTGTATGTCTTCTGGGATAAGATGCAACCAGAAGAGGTTTAGCTTCCAGTGTGGTGGGGAGGGCGTTGTGCCCAATTGAAATCCAGCAAGTAAAATGGTTGGAGAGGATTCTAGGAAGATAACTTTTTTCTAATATTTTAGGAAGAAGAGGGGTGCTAACTAGTATCATGTCTATCCTTGACATTGAATTATGTGAGGTGGAAAAACAGGAGTAGGTTGTATTAGTAGGGTGTTGAAATCTCCTGGCATCATACAGATTAATGGTGTGTAAAATATTCCCTAGTCTAGTTTCTACGTATGATGGGGAAAGGTGGATGAAATGTTTGTTGGAGTCTGTCTTGGTAGGGGTTTAACACCATATTAAAGTCTCCTAACCAGATTGCTGGGGCATAATTATAGACATATTAAATGGAGGTGGAACATAAAATGCTAGTAGCTGAATTGGATATAGACAGTTTGAACCTTACCATATATAAATACATCTACCCCCTGGGTCTAGCTTCAGGGCAATCAACTCAAACATAAAATTTTGATATTAAGACAGGTACCCCATTGGAACCTGATGTGTATTCTACGTGGTACACCCATCCCAGCCAGGGTCTTTTCAGGGACCTGTGCTGGCTTCCTATTAAGTCCTATTAAGGGTAACTGTGGTCTCCAATTCTTCCAAACCAGTAAGGATTATTTTAAAAAAAGCCTTCCACGATACGTTCAAAATAAAATGAAATTGCATCACTAAATAAAATTTGTGTTATTGCTGGAAAGGTTCAGCAAAATTACTTCCTGCTTGAACACTTCCTGTTTTCAGCCATGTGACCAGCTTGTAGTCATGTGACCAGCCTGCCTGCATTAATAGGCTCTCTCAACTGTCAATTTTTTCCCCAGGCACTTCCCGTTTTCCTCAGCATTAAGTCTTTACTGAGCATGCGTCTCCCCTGGGTCAGAGAGACTGGGCAGAGGTAAGGTGATGTCACTCAACCTACTGGAAGCAGGAAGTTTGAACATTCCCCCTTTAATATCATTTCTCACAGTGTGAAGCCAGATATGCGATTCTTAGCTTATTATAAAGGAAATACTGCAGGCTTTTATTTAACTCTAACTTGTTTGGGGACCACAGTTGCCCTTTAAGGTATTACAGAACAGTTGAATGCTTTATTTTATTTTGTAGGCCCCTAACGTTCCAAGTTAGGAGTTTAAGGTTCAGAGGGGGCATTATATTGAATGAGACCCAAAGCTAGCATTATACAGATACATTTTACACTGTTTATATACATTATTTTCCAGAGATACCCAGTTTGGTATTCGATATATGTTCTCAAAGTCCTTG
Organism: Hymenochirus boettgeri; assembly: GCA_019447015.1. Lineage (NCBI taxonomy): Eukaryota > Metazoa > Chordata > Amphibia > Anura > Pipidae > Hymenochirus > Hymenochirus boettgeri. The sequence goes on along the minus strand of CM033473.1, from coordinate 102,744,130 downwards.
GATGCCAAATTACATATAAAAGTCCAGGCTCTACACTTTAAAACTAGTGTGAGCTTAATTCCCAAATAAAACATTCGAAAAACAATACAATGGTGGGATGGAATAAGAGAGCAAAAATTGGTGCAATTCGTTTTTGTTGCAAGAAATAAAGAAGGGGGAGGGGGCAGTTTCAGCTGCAGAAATTTAGTTTAGAGACAAGTTTCTGTTCATACTTCATTCTGGGAGCTCCAGTATGAAACAAAAAGTGATTACCCTTTTTTAATGAATATGGGAAAAGGGAAGAAATTAAAATGAGAAGAGACTGGGTGATGAGATGTGAATGTCCATTAGTCCTTCCAGGGAATTTGATAAAAATTATTATGGATAGAAGAAGGGGGGGGGGGTGAGGAGTTCTCTTGACACTGTAAAAGCATTTGTCCATATATTCAATGGAGGAGTGGTCGGAGATTGGTTACCGTATAGACTCGAGTACAAGTCGATCCGAGTAAGTCGAGGTACCTATTTTTACCTGAAAAATTTGTAAAAACTGATTGACTCGAGTATAAGTCAAGGGTAGAAATTATCACCACTACTGCCTTCTGATTCTGTGTTGTTTTTAGGTTTTAGTTGCCCTTTAAATGGACAGCAGAATTCCCATACATGAATCCCATACAGTAATAGCCAAATCCAGTACCAGTAACCTCCAATTCCTTGGCACTAAGATGTTTTGGAAACTACAACTCCCAGCATGCTTTGTTGCTGGGAGTTTGTTTCTAAACATGTGGAGTGGCACGGTTCAGTAAACTTTTAATTACGCTTATCATCATTTACAATTCTCCTGAACCCCTTATAGTAAAGGGCCCTCTGACCCCCATATAGTAAAGGGCCCTCTGACCCCCATATAGTAAAGGGAACTCTGACCCCCATATAGTAAAGGACTCTCTGACCTCAATAGTTAAAAATGTCACCTGAGAGTTGTAGTTTCAAGCTGTCATTTGCACTGTACTAGCAGCTGTTTTTGCCCCAAACTGAGGAGACCCATCAGATTTACAGGTGAGCAGTGACAGTGCTGAGTGAGTCCAGCAGCCAGACTGCAGGAAGTGTAAAGGCAGATCAGCTCCTGTTACTTTCTATGCAGGTTAACACAGCACCACCTACTGGTTACTATCTGCAATTGCAGAATTTGGATCTAAATTAGGACTTGACCCGAGTATAAGTCGAGGTTAGGTTTTCAGGCTAATTTTAAAGCCTGAAAAATTCGACTTATACTCAAGTATATACGGGGCAATAGTGTTTGCGTCGTTTTAAATCAAGTGAGGTTTAAAGTTGTACATAGGAGTCAACTGCAGTTATAAGGGATCAGGTGGGATAGGCCTGTATTGCCATGTGCTGTAGTTATCCTAAATAAAGGCTTCATACTCACAATCCTGTTAGTGATGGTCGATAGAGTCCAGCCAAGCCCTGGCATCCTCGGAGGTTGAGAAGAAATGTGTACATTCTTCATGAATAACCTGCAACCTAGCCGAGTAAAGCATGGCATAATTTAAGTTTAGATTATGTAATCTTCGTTTGACCTCTGTGTATTTAGCTCTTTGTCTTGGGCGTCTGTAGAAAAATCCGGGTAGGCTGCTATTGTATTGAAATTGGATGTTGCCTCTCTCTCTCGTTAAGTGCAGCACTGTGTCTCTGTCCCTATATTTTAGTAACTTGGCTATAAAGGTGCGTGGTGGCGCTCCGGGTGGTGGGGGCCGTGGGTTTGTTTGATGCGCTCTTTCTACTAAGAATTTAGCTGGGCTGGGAGGCAGTCTTCCACTCCTCCAATCCTTGTTTCGGTGACTCTTTCCCTCAGGTTTTTTTTTTTAAATACTTTTTTATTTGTTGTTACCAATGAGTAGAGTAAATTACAGTAACATTGTGTTTCACTCAAAGACATACATGTTTTTGCATTCATATAAATATTATTGACATTTTGGTTTTGTTGTCGTTGATGTTCATTGGTTATACATACTTTGTTGTAATAAAACTATTAAACTGTTGAAACATTAACAATCCGTCTGGTTTATTCTTTTTGTATTCAGTGCTCTGCTGGCCTCGGCCCCCCAGGGTCGTGCGTGGGGCCCGGCGAGTTCCTGGTTCTTTTTATAAAAGCTCCTGGTGAGGGGGGCAGACTGGGTTGCTCTAGAGTATTGTGGAGGGCGATTCCAACCAGTTCCCCCATATTTTGTTAAATTTATCTGGGAAGTTTCTATGTCTGTATAGTAACTTAAAGTGGGATAGATCATTGTTTATTAGTTCAGCCCATTTCTTGATCTTAGGTTTCTTGTGTGAGAGACAATTTAGCACAATTATTTTTCGTGCGTAGAATGTCGTCTGCAGGAGGGCCCTTTCATATTTGGACCACACCTCATCATCCAGTACACCAAAGAGGCACAGGGCTGCCTACGTTTGCATGGGGTGTGGGGTGAGTGGGGCTAGAGTTCCAGTTACCTCCTGCCAGAACATCTGAACCTTCGGGCATTCCCAGATAAGATGGGTGAAATCTGCATTTTGGAATTGGCATTTAGGGCAGCATTTATAGTTAGATTGTTTAATATGTTTGAGTTGTTTGGGGGTGTAATACATTTGTTGGATTATGTTAAATTGTATTAGTTTATTGTTGGTTGCAGGGGTGGCCTCCCAGTGCAAATTGAGTATTTCGCTCCATTGATCTTCTCTCCCAAGCAATCCGCCCATTTTGTTTTGACGGCTGTGTAAGTATGTAGAGATTTCACGTTGAGTAGACATGTATATAATCTTGATATAATCCCCCTCGGGCCTTGGGTACGTATTACCCCTATTTCTGGGTGTTTGGATATTTGATTTAGCGTGTTTGGGAAGCTAGCTGTGGTTGCGTGTGCCAATTGTAAATATCGGAAGTGGTGTGTGTTCGGGATTTTGTAGGTGTCTTGTAGTTCTTGGAATGATTTTATCTGCCCCCCCTGTATTATATCTTTTATATAGAGTGAGTAGACCTTGTGACTCCCATTGCGTGGCTCCTGCCATACTTCTCAGTATGGGGAGGGTTTTATTACTCCAAAGAGGATTGTGGTTGTAGGGGCCGGATATAATTAGCAGATTGTTAGTGAGTTGCCATGTTTTACAGGCTTGCTTGTGTATTGTTATTCCTTTCCCGATTTATATGTGGCTTGGGGTTATCTATGTATGCCACGAATGGTCCGGTTAGATATAGGCCACCCATACTTTTCGGGGCTTGGAGCGTAGTGTACTTTGTTCTTGGTTTTTTGTGGTTCCAAATAAAGGAGGAGAGGAGGGAATTTAGTTTTTTAAAGAAGGCTTTGGGAATATATACTAGGGAGTGATGGAGTACATAAAGAAATTTTGGGAGTAAAAATATCTTGATCAGCTGGACTCTGCCCCACAGATTGAGAGGGACATTCTTCCAAGCTTGTATTTTGGTTTGTGTGTGGACTAGTAGGGGTAATATGTTTAATGAGTAGAATTCTTGTGGCGACTTAGATATGGTTATTCCCAAGTATTTAAAGTGGTTAACTGTGGGGATTGGGATTTTGTTCATGCGGTTGCTGGTTGGGGTACTGTCGAGGGGATAGTGAATTGCGGTTGTGAGGGAGGGGTAAGTGTTTTCTAGGAAGAGGATCAGATCATCTGCATACAGACCTAGTTTTTCCATATGTTGCCCTATTCTGAGGCCCCTTATTGTGTTATTTGCCCGCAGTTGCACCGCCAGGGGTTCAATGGCAAGAGCGAATAGGTAGGGGGATAGTGGGCACCCCTGGCGTGTGCCTCTTGCCAGCGAGAGTATTGGTGATTGGTTTACCGTTGACCATAACTTGAGCCTTAGGAGCTGCGTATAGCAGTTTGACCCAGCTGATGAAGCGATGTCTGAGTGTTTCTATTAGGAATTGCCAATCGATGGAGTCAAATACTTTGCAGGCGTCTAGCGACACTATCACCCGTTCGCCAGTTATATCGTGATTCAGTTGCGTTTGTATCAGGGTACGCCTTAGGTTTATGGTGGTGGATTTATTGGGCATAAAGCCCGTTTGGTCAGGGTGGATGATTGTTGTTGTTATTATTGTTCTCACTCTATGTGCCAGTGCTTTTGCAAGTATTTTATAGTCTGTCGTCAACAGAGATATCTGTCTATATGACCCACATTCCTCTGGGCTTTTCCCTGGTTTGGGGAGAACCACTATTGTAGCATTATATAAGGATGGGGGGAGAGATCCTTTTGTGTAGGAGTTATTATACATATTGAGGAGGGGGGTGATTAATTGGCCGCTTTATTTCTTATAGATTTCTATTGGGAGGCCATCTGGGCCAGGGGCTTTGTTTGGTGGCATATCATGTATTGCTAGGAGAATTTTCCTCTATCAAGTGCTGCTTTTTGTTCAGGTTGTAGTTGTGGGATGTCCAGGGTGGCTAGATATTCTGCTGTTTGTTTGTTGATCGAATACATTACGGGATGAGTATAGATCTTGGTAGAATTTGTGGAATGTTTCCAGGATATGGGGGGTAGAGTGTACCAGACCCTTTTGTTGATTTTGGATAGCTAGTATTGTGTTAGATTGATTTTGGTCAGTCAGTAGTCTGGCAGACTGTCAGTCAGTAGTCTGGCAGACTGTCCTCCCTGTTCAAAGTGATTCTGCCGGATAAAGAACTGCTTTCGATTCGCTTTCTCAATGTTCAAATTATTGTATAATCTCTGGGCTTGCAGCTAGGCTGAGAGAGTGGTTTGGGTTTGGTGGATTATATGTTCTTTTTCAGCCTTTAGGAGAGCTGACTGTACATTATTCTCATTTTGTTGTGTGTTTTTTTTGATGTATGAGATAGTGGAGTGTAGTCTGCCTCTTAGATATACTTTAAGTGCTTCCCATATTAGGTTGGAGTCTTGGGATGATTCGTTAAATCGAAGGAATTCTTCTATGTATTCCGGAATTGGATCTGTTATGGGGAATTGGGCGAGCCAAAAGGGGTTGAGCTTCCACATTCTAGTTTGTTTGAGGGTGCCAGGGACAGTAAGGTGCATAAATATTGGCAAGTGGTCTGAAATCCTTCTGGAAGGATGTGTTACATTCTTGATTAGCAGGGCTGTTTTTTTAGTTATGAAGATAGTCTATACGGGATAGCGAATGGTGTGTTGTTGAGTGGCATGTAAATTCTTTGGCGCTGGGGTGTCTGTATCGCCAAATGTCCACCCAATCCCAGGATATTATTAGTGAAGAAAGGGGTGAGGAATTCTTAGTTTGTTGTGAGAGACATTTGCGGTGGGTAGATGTAGTCTGTCTTTTTGTGGATTCATAACTGTAACTTAAAATCTCCCATGCAGATTACATGTGCAGTGGGGTATTGGACTAGCAACACAGCTATGTTTTTCAATACATTTAGTCCCATAGCGGGAGGGTTGTATATTCCAATTAGTATTACTTGAATGGTGTCGATTTCAGTGGCTACAAACACAAATTTACCATTCGGGTCTGTTTTTACATATAGGATTTTGTTTAAGGCTTTTCCTTAACAGGATTGACATCCTTCTGGAGTATGATGAGCATACGCTGTGAGCGGCCCATCCCACCCATGGTTTCTGGAGTTATCTGGTTGTGGAGGTTAGTAAGTGGTTCTCCTGCAGGCATACGACATCTGGCATATATTGGTTAAGAAACGTGAATACCTGTGTGCGTTTGTTTGTGTGGCCTCTCACATTCCAAGAAAGTAGTTTTAGAGTTTTTTTGTTTGACTCACCCATTGCCAGGTAGATGTGTGTGTGTGTGTGCTTTTGCCGACCCCGGACCCCAGACCGAACCAGACCAGACCTACTACAATAAAATAAAAAAAACAAACAGTAGTGTAAACATTCTATTATTTCAAACAGATAATAGAAAACCTTGTAACACATTGAGTTCAAATTGATCTCATTCGCCATTTGGGTCAGAGATATATAACCTTCTAGTGTCATGATGGCGTGGGGGGAGATGAGCATTGTTCTTTGAGGCTAAAAACGGCAGCGTCCAGGGAAAAGTCTCCAGAAAACTTTAAGTTATATTCTATTGGGTGAATTGGGGATAGTTTAAATATCTTCTAGTGGTACCTGCGGGCATCTCTTATATAGAGGGGGAAGGGGGGAGGGGTTTGGCTTTTTCTTTTTTTGTGGGGGGGGGCAGTAAGGGGCAGGGGCCGGTGGTCAGCCACCCCAGGCGCCCAGCACTCATATGGCAACTGGTGCTCGTGGGTGATTCTGGTTCTTCTTCCGCTCCGGTGTATATTTACAGTTTACTTTGTATACATAACCGGGGTTTGGGTTTCCGGTATAGTAGTTCGGGTAGGGTTAGTGTCCAGCTGTCTTTAGTTAATGGTATTAAGATAGTGCCATGTTGGTGCAGTGGGTCACTTCGCCAGGAGAGCCCCAGTGGGGCCTTGTGTCCCAGTGGTGTTAACGGAGGGGCGTGGAGTTTTGTGGGACTTTATAGACCAAACTGGGTATCCATGCACGTTGTGGCCTCTATGGGCGATTCAAAGAACTTGGTGGAGTTGTTATGCTGTATCCGCAATTTTGCCTGGTAGAGCATGGCGTACGGTACGTTGAGGTCTCTAAGACGGCGTTTCACTCCGAGGAACGTAGCCCTTCTTTTTTGCAGGTCGATGGAGTAGATGGTAGACCATGATTGTGGAATTTTCTATTTGCAGGTGCCCTTTTTGCCTGGCCAGTCGCAGGATGGTGTCTCTATCCTTGGCGTTGATCAGTCTGGCTACTATAGGTATAGGTCGTTATCCTGGAGGTAAAGGTCTGGTCGGGACTCTGTGCGCCCTTTCAATTGTGAACACGGGGGATAAGTTATCTGCCCCAAAAGTGTCCTTTATTAAAGTAGGTTTCTGGATCCGATTTTTCAGCTCCTTCAGGGATCCCTACTAGCCGTATGTTTTGGTGGCGGGATCTGTTTTCTAGGTCATCCTCTCGGGTTTGTTGCTGTTGGAGTTGCTGTTTTATGGACTCGAGTTCTCCAGTGAGAGGCCGTATCGTATCCTCATTTGTGGAGACTCTGTCCTCCAGTTCTCCCATGCGCTGCCTCATTGTGTGCAAATCTTGGCGCATCAGGCCCATGTCTATCCTGACCTCCTCGATGAGCATCGTTAGTGAGGTCTTGGAGTCCTGGATCGCTAACAGGATTTGTGGAAAAACTGGAGAGACAAGTCAACAAATATAAGGAGGATCGAATTGCTTTTTAAAAGAAAAAAAAAGTCACCATAAGTTGAGGACAATTATAATAACAAGAAGATATATGGATGGTTGTTTGGGAAGACAGGGCATATCCCCACCAACAGGAGGAAGCAATCGTAAAAAATGTAGAAATGTTGACCGTTCGGATGATTCAAATACCTCTGATAATGAAAGCGAAAGTAGTCAACCAATAAAATGGCACCATGCCATAGTGAAGGAGACCAGAGTTTTTTTAGGGGTGACCACAAGGTCCACTACCAAAATGAAAGGGGACATACAAACGGAAAGTCACGGGGGGGGGGGGGGGGTTACATGGGGAGGGGGCCGGCCACCAAGACCACCCATGTTATATATAGTTTGATAATTTTATGTTATGTATAATTTGACATGCACTCACCCTTGAGGAATACAAACTCCTTAACAAAGGGCTTTCATTTGCATCCACCCCACGATATGTACAAACAGAAAAGATAATCAATGCATATTCCTAGACCCCAAACAATATCATATTATCTGCACACTGGCATACATTATAAACAAAGGGATTTTACTATACATTACTGTGATCACATGAATGAAAAGCCTACAAACCACGTCAAGGTAACCCCAGTGAGGAAGGTCTTAACTTCTAACCTTTTTTTCCTTCAATTATGATTAGCTAACTTTTGCATTTCTCATGCTTGCACACTGGATCAATATAGCAGGCTTTCCACTTCCCCCAGCCCTTTGGTTTTTTAAAATATTGGAAGAGGCCGTCCATCCAGTGCTTTATATTTAAGGCATAGGACATCCCATTACATTTAACGGCTGTGGTGGTGGTGCTATTACCACATGGAAGCCTGACCATGCTTCCTAAAAAATACATACAATAGAAGGATTGTGGAAGCACTCCTTAGACTAAATTACAACTATATTTTGCGAAAGTGCTACTGATCTGGTCAAACATTTATACAAACATAGAAAAGATAATCAATGTGCATTCCTAGGCCCCATATATCATATTATCTGCACACTGGCATACATTATAAACATAGGGGTTTTAGCATACATTATTGTGATCACATGAATGAAAAGCCTTCCAACTTCTAACCTTTTTTACTTCAATTATGATTAGCAATTTTTTGCATTTCTCATACTTGCACACTGAATCCCCTCGATATGATACTCTACTAGATGAAGTGGATCTGTATAGACAATTGAAAGTGAGGTATATTTTTAGAAATCCTAAAGACAACAAAAACTCTTTTAGAGTGAAAAGCTCATACGAGCCACCCTATACAGCTCCATCTATAAAGGTATTTGGGGACATGGTAAAACAGGATCTTTCTTCCACATATAGGGATAACAGTGTTAATAAAACAAAGTGGTCAAATTTGACCAAAGAGGAACACAAAGTTTTAATCCCTTAAGAAAGATCCTAGCCTGGTAATTAGACTGGCGGACAAGGGGAGAGCGGTGGTCTTGTTGGATATTAATTACTACAGATCCAAATTATTGTCTCAATTATCAGATGCCAAAACATACACAAAATTGGAAAAAGATCCCACAATGCCTTTAAAGGACAACAATATCAAAAAAAAAACATTACCCCCATTACATATCCACACTTTCAGCAGCTGAAATCACTTACTCACGTTTACAGCCATGCTGCCCTCTCTTAGCTATCGTAGAGAGATGCTCAAATCAGGAAAAAAATGTACGGGGAGGGCTGCATACCTTTTACCCTTTTTTTTAAATCAATTTTTAAAAAATGCATTGAGGCAATACAGTTATCCTTTAAAACACACTCTGGATAATTAAATCTGTACTGCATTAACAGCGTGTTGGATTTCCAAAGATGTTGCAAACTACCTTAGGACCAACAAACTTAAAACCCCAATTATTTACACAGTTCCCAAGATGCATAAATCATGTACAAAGCCTCCTGGGAGACCCATAGTGGCTTCTATTGGGTAACTATTCAAACCCATAATGGCATGTAGATTAATTTTTACATCCCTTGGTACAACAAATGAGATCAAATATTTGTGACAGTGGACATCTCTTACAGATCTTGAGGCAATATAATGGATCATTGGAAAATACCGTACTTAGGACATGCAATGTAAAGAGCCTCTATACAGTTATACCTCAAGAACAGGGTATAAGGGTGTGTAAAGAGGCACTAATGAGATTGGGTCATAAAACTCCTCCCACAGAGTTTATTATTGATCTGTTAGCATATTTACTCCAAAATAATTACTTTCGTTTTGAAAATACATATTTTAAACAAATAGCAGAGACATCCCTGGATTCCAATACAGGCCTGTCCTTTGCTAATCTGTATATGGAAGATTTCAAAACCACACATATATCAGAATATGAAGAAAAAATCATGGTATACAAAAGATACATTGACGAATTGTTCTTGGGAGGGACTACGGAGGAGTGCCATCAGTTTATAGAGACCCTTAACAATTTAGATTGCCTGATAAAACCAACTATGACTGTGGATAAGAACACAATTGACTATTTAGACCTCCGGATTTAAAACAAAATATTTTCCATGCTGTATACCAAACTGACGGGTCATAACACATTAGTACATGTGGCTAGTTGCCACCCGGAACATCAAAAAAAAAAGTGGTATATTAACAATACATTAGGGTTCTAAAAATGAAAGGGACACTATACTGAAAAAATGACTGCCTCATCTTAATCTATAATTGAATACATGTCAGTAACACTTACTCCGATTTGCGTGTGTTGCTTCATGCCTTCAATCCAGCACACATTTTGTTTAGGAGCAGTATCCCCCCTCCCTCTTTTAACCACTCCCACTTCCATCCGACCTGACTTTTTTCCAACAAACCAACTGTCACACAGCATACAGCATTTCAACTGTCAAAACTCTGTCACCATTCCAGCTTCAGTAAAACTACTCACAGAAGTATATTTTTTGAGAACAAGGAACTTGATTGACAGCTGAAAGTTTTAGATTGAATATCTAAAGAAATAGGGGGTAAATCAACAAAAAAATGATACAGTGGTGGTTGGGAAGAATTATAATAATAATAATTTTCAGTTATGGTCAATTTAAAATAACCTATTTTTCGGTATAGATGCCCTTTAACGCCAGGGGTCCTGTTTCATAAAAAGGGATTTTTGGGCTGTATCCGTATATGACTATTCTCAGATGTATTCATCTAGATATCTTTTCCCACTACTTGGTGTATTAAAATATTCTCTAATATCGCGCTGCAGCTTCAAACCTATTACTCCTTTACCTGCCCTGTCCCAGCTTTCCTATGAGTCTCACTCCATTTGTATTTTTTCTCCCATACACCTACAGATGTTATTTATCGCGCTATCCGATTACATTCTTCTAAAATCTAATCTTATTTCATCCATCCCAGCCACTACCCCAACTCCTACATACAGACATGACTCAGGGACTTGACATGACCCTGAGCTTGCTGCCTTTCACTACCACAACACTGTCTCCTCCGCCCTGGACGCTGTTGCCCCCTTAACCACTTCTCGCCTTAGTCGCATTTACCCTCAACCTTGGCTCACAGATCAGATTAAAAAGATGAAAAGACAGTCCAGTGTAGCTGAGCGACAATGGTAAAAAAGCAACAAGGCCAATGACTTTCTTCATTTCAAAATTGCTCTTCATCGGATCAGGAACACTTTGTCTTCAGCCAAACAAACCTATTTCTCCTCCCTTATCTCCAAACAATCTCACAATCCAAAACAACTTTTCAACTCCCTCCTCTGTCTGCCACCTCCTCCACCCTGTTTATCTGTTGATGAAATTGCCTCATATTTCACAGAAAAAAAATCATTAATATAGGAAATATTTTTTCTTCATGTTCTGGCACATCTCCACAGCTTCCAGTCCCATCTACATTTCTACCAAGCCTCCCTTCCACCACCTCCATCTCTCTTCTAACCAGTTTTTCCAATATGACAGAACATAGACTTTCAAGCCCTGTCTCACCTCCTGCCCCCTTGACCCCATTACCTAATTTCTCATTCCCCATCTCTAATCTTCCTTTACACCAGCCCTAATATCTCTTTTTAACTTGTCCCTATCCATTGGTACTTTTCCGCATCTTAACTGCTTGAATGACACGTCTATGCTGAACTGGTATGCTGAATATTGGATCACCCATTACATCTTCACATCTTATCCTACCTAGATATCCAGGGTTCTTCACTCTCTTGGCTGTCCTCCTACCCATCAGGTAGGACGTTCAGTGTTTCCCACTCTGGCTCCAACTCCACCACTTTCCCCCTCCCTGTGGGGGTACCACAAGGCTCAGTACTCGGCCCTCTTCTCTTCTCCATTTACACCTTTGGGCTAGGTCAGCTTATTAGTTCCTTTGGATTCCAATACCACCTGTATGCTGATGATACCCAATTTTACATCTCCGCCCCTAACCTTGTTACTCTGACATCCCTGGTCCTTGACTGCCTTAATGCCATCTCTAATTTTATGTCCTCCGCTATCTCAAACTCAACATGGATGAGACCGAACTCATCATTTTCCCACCCTACCTAAAAGTACTATCCACATCAATGACACACCAATCTCCCCAACACCTTACGTGTACTTCTCACACGCTGCCCCTATTTGTCAATCTCTCCACTGGCTTCCCATTACCCAAAGGATCTAATTTAAACTTCTAACCTTATCCTACAAGGCTCTCTCCAATACAGCCCCCCCCGAACATCTCTGATCTGTTAAACAGATACTACCCAAGGCGTAACCTCCGCTCTGCTAATGATCTTCTCTCATCTACTCTGATCACCTGTTCCCATGCCCGTATACAGAAATTTTCTCATGCTGCCCCTCTGCTCTGGAACTTCCTTCCTCACTTTATACGTCACTTGCCATCACTTCATATCTTAAAACGCAACCTCAAAACTCACCTCTTTAGGCAAGGTTACAATCTGTACTTCTACCCCTCTTACTGACCCATCACAAACCCGCTAGTTATACTCCACTGACAACTTAGTTACAGCTACTGATCTGCTTCACCATATGTTTCATCCCCATCTCCTCTAGACTGTAAGCTCTCAGGCAGGGACCTCCATCCTCTTGTACCATAGTAATGCTGTAACTTACCACACTGAATGCTACTGGACCAGCACTTAAATTATTTGCACTACCCTTGTATGTAACATGTATGTTTTCCTTATGTATATTAATGCAACTGTAAAGGGCCACGGAAGACATTTGCACTATATAAATCCACAATAATAATAATTTCACCCGATGTTTTTGGAACATCATTTGATGAGGCCACTAGCAAGTTTAACTTAGCAAGGAGTGCGCTGTGGAGTATATCCATATCTACCTATTACTGAGGTTAAGAAGGTAGGCTAGTGGTGTGCGAAGGAATGCAGTGTTGTATATGTGTATATATATATATATATATATATATATATATATATATATATATATATCCCTTATATTATATAAATATATTTATATCTCCATAGGAGATTGCATTGAGTTTTTAGGAGCCACCAATGTGGCGGGGCGGTATAGGATATTACACATAGGAAAGGTGTATATGCATGTGTGTACTATCTCACTGTTACCATTTAAATGACCATCAGTAAATGTATATAAAATTTAGCACTGACTTATATTAGGTACAACACAAAATATACAAAATACATAAACTTACTTACAGAACTGAGATCCCTATTTTAAAATGGAATGGTCAAATGGCAGCTTAAACCGCACCCCTGTGTCTGCTCCATGTGAAAGGAAGTATAATCCAAAAAAAGTTTGTCTGCTACACAGGATGTGATGTGTATTGTAATGGACATATACACCAAGGCTCCTTATATACCACCTCCAGCCTGCAGGTTGTGTCAGTGAGTAATAAAATACAAGACATCCCTGCTCTGTATGGTAGGAGGAGAGAAAGTGAAAGTGGATTGTGGTGTGTGCTTTGGAGTAATATTGGCTGCAACACAAGATAAGTGTATAAGATCCTGTTACCACCTGTTGGGAGGACGGATCATTGGACAGACAATTTACCTTATTGGATACAAACTCTGAGGCAACAGATAAGTGTACACCAACTTACAAAGACAGACACTATACAGGCCTGGTCAATATTCAAAGTGGTGCACCATAGACAGGGACACCCCTGATTACTGCACATGTTATGTGGGAACCTGTTTATGTGCACTGTCTGCTTTGTGCCAGACCACCAGAGTAACCCACTGTGTGCCATGCTACCCATAATACTTCCATAAAGCAGTGGTCTGGTACAAATTGGTGGCAGCGGTGCTGGTAATACCATTTATTCTCCCTGTCCTTGTACCTGCAGATGAAATTCCCCAATTAGACTCAATAGCTCTACCAGGCCCAATTGCCAAACCTATTTTTAAATCTGATCCATTTGATGGGGTAACTAGGGAGTGGACTGATTGGCTAGAACAATTTGAATTGGCAGACACTATTAATGGTTGAGATGAAGGTGCTCGCTTGCAAGTCCTTAGCCTTTTGCTTAGTGGTAAAGCCAGACAGGTATACCAAGGACTTACTGTAATACTGCAATAAAAAGCATTTATCAGTTATTAAAAATTGCTCTGAAGCAACTTTTTTTCAATTAGATCTGTATAAGAGTATATAAAGGATAAATCCATTTCTTTAGGTAAACTGGGAATGAGAAATGTTTTATACGTTAGATTATTAGGGCAATGCTATTCCAATAACATGATGCTGTGAGGTACCTTCTGTTATAATATATGAGGTACCATCACCACTTGCCGTGGTGAATACTAATAAGTATTAACCTAGCATGTTTAGTTTCAACCACACAGTGTAGCAGGATTGCCTGGGTCTACTTTCAGACTTGCAGGATTATCCTATTTGGTTCCTCTGGAAGCTGGTGACAGTAACATTTTAAAATATACCTGTGTAAAGATTCTATATCCACTATATCCACACATAGCAAAGAGTGCATACCAAGAGTGCTAAAGGGTCTCCAAATGGACACTAAAAGGAAGTGGAATTTTACTAATATCCAATGAGGTACTGATCTTACAACATGTTCCACTGTTAGCAAATGAAAAAATTCTCTTAGGCATTTTACAACCAGCAATCAAAATACTGGAACCGAAGGCAGCAGTTATTCAATGTGTATTCAACTGGGCTCAATCGGGGGGTAAGAGGTCCACCAAGTTCTCAATTTCTTATCATGCAGACTTGTTTGTCTTTCATCAGGTGCAATTACAGAAGTACCAAGCCATCAACTTTATATACACCAGTGCACATGGCAACTTTACAGGACACCAGCTCCCCTAGAGGCCAGGTGTCAAAATACATTTCTTTACATAGGTCTTCTTTTCCAATGACACTCCTATAAAGCCTGAAAATCGAACCTCGGCTTATACTTGAGTCACTCACCTCACTTGCTGCAATCCGGCTGCCTCAATATTCAGCACCTGTCTCACTTCCGCCGCCGAGCAGGTGACTTCAGGCGGCATAGATACGGAGCGAGGCAGCCAGGTTGCAGCGAGTGCAGCGATGCTTCTTACCTTACTTTACCACAGCTTTACCTTACCTTACCTTACCACAACTTTCTCATTTTGGGCCTCCACTGTATTTGGGGTGCAGGGTGCCACTGCATTTGTATTGGACTGGATTTGGCTATAACTGTATGGGACTACTGTATGAGAACTGTTGTCCATTTAAAGGGCAACTAAGGCCTCAAAACAATACAGAATCAGAAGGCAGAAGTGGTCATAATTTCAACCCTCAGCTAATACTCGTGTCATATTACCAACATTTGAAAACACAATAAGCACATTTTAGCCACAGCCACTTTTATTAGGCCACACCCATTTTTCATAGACCACACCCATCTTCCATAGGTTACGCCCCAAATTTAACGATAAACCCCATGAAAAAGAGGACACTTTTATTTATTTGTGCTTGTACCTATTTTTATAGTCTGGTCTGTATATCTATCTATTTTTCTGTCTGTTTACCTACCTATCTGTCTACCTATTTATCTATTTGTCTAACTGTAACTTTCTATCTATCTCTCTATCCATCTGTCCATCTACCTACCTGTCTATCTTATCTCTTTCTGTCTGTCTGTCTACGGCCGAGGCCACACTACGATGCCCGAAATCACGAGCGTTTGCGTGTGTGATTTCTGTGCGTGTGTGATTTTGCGCACGTTATTTCATGTTTGCGCATGCATTTTTGTTATTTACAAAGAGAACGCATGCAATTGTGCAGAAAAATGGTTGAACGCGAAACATGAATGGACGCTCAATCGCATGCGCAGTGGAAATCGCAGGAATTTTCACATTCCCTCTGTTTCCATTTTAGCGAAAATCGCGGGCGAGAACGTGTGAAAAACGTGCTAGTATGGCCCAGCCCTACCTGTCTATCTATTTGTCTATCTCAATCTTTTTATCTACCTGTATATACATTTCTCTATTTCTGTCTGTCTGCCTACCTACCTCTCTGTCTGTCTATCTATCTGTATCTTTCTATCTACCTGTTTATCCATCTATCTATCTGTGTCAAGCTATATCTCTATCTATCTTTGCCACATACATACGCTTACCCACACATATGACACACAAACATGCACTGACATACAGACACACACATACATGGACACAAACTGACACACATGCACTGACTGACATACTGAGATACACACACCGACATACACTCTGACACACACAGGCATTGATATACTGACACACACACGACTCACACATGCACTGATATACTGACACATACACACAGATATACTGACACAATACACACATGTATAGGAACCTGAAGCAGACGTTCCAGGGAGCCTATGTCTGTGTCAGGTGTGAGTGGGTTTCCCGTTTGGAAGCTGAGGTGGAGAGTCTAAGGGGGCAGCTTGCAGCATTGCAGGGATTGGCAGAACTGGGGGGTCAGCAGGCACCGGCTGGGGCCAGTATAGAGGTGGGTGGAAGTGGGACAGGGAAGGTTGAGGGGGGAGGTAGTGTTGTTAAGGTTACTAGGGGAAGTGGGGGATGGAAGGGTAGGGTGGCTTCTTCCAAGATTGCCCATCCCAACAGATTTGCCGCCTAAGTTAATGAAGTGGAGGAGGACAACTCGGAATTAGCGTGTATGGAGGGGGCTAGTCCCTTGAGCACACAAGGGACTGCCATCTCTGATACAAGGGAGGAGGAATGAAGGATCAGGAATGCAAGGCAGGTGGTAGGGGACTCCATTATAAGGAAGGTAGCTAGGGTAATCTACCACCAAGACCCTACATGCCAAACTGTGTGTTGCCTACCTGGTGCTAGGGTTCGGCATGTGGTGGATCATGTAGACAGATAATTGGGTGGGGCCGGGTGTGACCCGGTGGTCTTGGTTCACACTGGTGCCAATGACATAGGAGGAGGTGAGGTCCTTAAACATGATTTCCGAGAGCTAGGGACCAAGTTAAAAGCAAGAAAAAACAGGGTAGTGTTTTCAGAAATACTACCGCAGCCACATGCTAAGCCAGGGAGACAGCGGGAGCTTCGGAGCATTAATGCGTGGCTAAGAGAGTGGTGTAAGGAAGAAGGGTTTGGGTTTAATGAGAACTGGGCAGACTTTGCTGTCGTCTACAGGCTCTTTAGTAGGGATAAGTTGCACCTCACTGATGGCTGTGCAGCTGTTTTAGGGGAGAAGGTGGCTAGAGGGTTGGAGGAGATTTTAAACTAGGTTGGGGGGGGGCTATTAGCAGTCTCACTGGGATAGATAGCCCAGGAGGAAAGCAGGGTTTAGATAGGCCACTGGTGGGCGGAAAGGGGGGTGGGGCTAGCATAGGAGATAGGGAGGCATGTGTATTAAAGTGTACAAATAAATTACAGGATCATAATCTAGAATGTATGTTTGCAAATGCGAGAAGCCTGGCTGATATAATGGGTGAATTGGAAATTATGGTATTGAATGAAAAGTATGATGTAATAGGTATAGCAGAAACGTGGTTGAACAGTTCTCACGACTGGGCTGTAAATTTAGAAGGATATGCCTTGTTTAGGCAGGACAGAGAAAAAAGGAAAGGGGGAGGAGTATGTGTTTGTTTAAAAAAGAATTGAAGCCAAATTTAAAAGAAGAGATAACTGTCAATACGGATGTTAAAGTGGAGGCAATATGGGTGGAATTAGGCAACAGAAAAGGGGGTAAAGGTAAAGGGGGTAAAGGTGTCTGCTATAAGCCGCCAAATGCTAGCAGAGAGGAGGTGAGTCAACTTCATATGCAGTTGGCAAGGGCTGCAAGTTTGGGGAGTGTGCTCATTATGGGGGACTTTAATTACCCTGACATTGATTGGTGTAGTGGAACTGCCATCACAGAAAAAGGCAATGAGTTCCTGAATTTGCTGCAGGATAATTTTATCTCACAGGTGGTTGAGGTTCCTACTAGAAAAGGAGCTCTGTTGGATCTGGTAATATCTAACAGTGTGGAGCACATTATAGATATAAAGGTAACTGGAGGCTTAAGGAATAGTGACCATGAAATAATGGCGTTTGGACTTTATCGAAAGGAAAAGTGCGCTGGGTTAACAAAGTCTTTTAATTTCGGGAATGCAAATTTTCCCAGGTTAAAAGTAGGTCTTCAGAATGTCAACTGGGATAATGTATTATCAGGTACAGGTACAGAACAGAAGTGGACTGTGTTCAAGGGGATTTTAAGCCAGTTCACATCTAAATTTATACCCTTGGGAAATGTAGAAAAAATAAATCCATGCCTATGTGGCTGAATTCTGATGTAAAGAGGCAAATGGAAAGGAAGAAAAAGGCATTTAAAACCTTTAAGGCAGAGGGAATGGAAAGGACCTTTAGGGATTATAAAAACTGTAACAAGGAGTGTAAGAAAGCAATCAAACTAGGTAAAATTAATAATGAAGTTAGGATAGCTGAACAAAGCATCACTAAGCCTAAAAATTTTTTTAAGTATATTAATAGTAAGAAGATGAGGACCGAGAATGTGGCACCATTAATTAATGGGGATAAGTTAGTTACGGAGAATGGAGCTAAAGAAAATGTCTACTTTTTTTCCCTCTGTATACACTATAGAAGATCCAGGTACAGATATCATAGAGTATCGTAGCAATAATGGTATAAAAGATTTAAGTGCTCTTTGGTTAACCGAGGATATGGTACAGAAAGAACTAAATAAGGTTAATATTAATAAATCTCCTGGACCGGATAAAATACATCCTCGGGTACTTAGGGAGCTAAGTTCAGTTTTATCTAGGCCATTGTTTCTTATTTTTGCAGATTCCCACATGTCCGGTGGAGTGCCTCTGGATTAGAAAAAGGGTAGTCGTTCACAGACGGGTAATTACAGGCCTGTAAGTTTAACTTCAGTGGTGGGGAAGATACTGGAAAGTTTAATAAGGGAACATGTTCCAGAGTATGTTTCAAGGACTGACATTATAAGTAGTAACCAGCATGGATTTAGGAGGAATAGATCTTGTCAAACTAACTTGCTTGGCTTTTATGAGGAAGTAAGTAGAGATTTAGACTCTGGCATAGCAGTAGATGTAGTTTACTTGGATTTGCAAATGCTTTTGATACAGTCCCCCATAGGCGACTAATGTATAAGCTAAGGTGTGTTGGTCTGGGGAGTCACATTTGTACATGGATAGAAAATTGGTTAATGAATAGGATGTAGAGAGTAGTTGTAAATGGGGCTTCATCATTATGGACTAATGTACTAAGTGGGGTGCCACAGGGTTCTGTGTTGGGGCCGCTTCTATATAATCTATTTATTAATGATTTGGAAGTGGGCATAGTCAGCAAGGTTTCTGTGTTTGCTGACGACTCAAAACTTTGTTGACCATTAAAAACTTCAGAAGATGTGCAATCGTTGCAAGGGGATCTAGATAGATTGTCACATTGGGCTGCTAAGTGGCAGATGAGATTCAATGTTGATAAATGTAAGGTGATGCATTTTGGACTTAAAATCCTTTTTCTACTTATACTATAAATGGCTCTGTGTTAAGTGAATCCTTGTTGGAAAGGGATCTTGGAGTTTTTGTGGATAATAAACTTAAAGAAAGCAAGCAGTGCCAGGCGGCAACAGCCAGAGCCAGCATGTTATTGTCTTGTATAAAGAGAGGTATGGATTCAAGGGAGGAAAATTCTCCCTCTTTACAAAGCATTGGTAAGGCCTATTTGGAATATGCAGTGCAATTTTGGAATCCTGTGTACAAAAAGGACATCTTTGAAATGGAAAGGGCAACTAAATTACTAAGGGGATTGGGGGAGCTTGAATATGAAGAGAGACTGGAGAAGTTACAATTATGTATGCTGGAGAAAAGGCGCTTGCGTGGGGATATGATTACTGTGTATAAATACATTAACGGGCCATACAATAAACTATCTAGGGCATTGTTCACCAATAGAACATGTCAAAGGACACAAGGACATCCCTTTAGACTTGAAGAAAAAATGTTTAGGCTTCAAGTTCGAAAAGGGTTTTTCCCTGTGAGAACGGTAAAGCAATGGAACTGTCTTCCAGTGGACGTTGTTATGGCAGGTTCATTGGTCAGTTTAAAAAAAAAAAAAAATTCCCCCTTCTTAAGTTTGGTGGGGGTTTTTTTGCCTTCCTCTGGATCAACAGTTTTGCAGGAAATGAGGATATTGCTAGATGGGTTGGACTGGATGGACATATGTCTTTATTCAACCTCAAATACTATACTATACTATACTATACTATACATGACACACACATACACTGATATACGGGGACACACACACATGTAGATATGCTGACACACACTACAAACATGACACACACATACACTGATATTTGGACACACTACACACATGACACACACATGCACTGATATACTGACAAACACTCAGACACAACACTAGATATGTGCAGAACTATCTGTGTAGCTAGCTTTACAGGCACTGCACCCCTAACTGACCCTTTGCTAGGAACTAATACTGGCCCTGTAAGGGAAGGGATAAAAAGGTTTAATGTAAACTAACTCTGTGTGCTGTATACTATCTTACTCTCTGCAGTATACATTACTGATGAACTTGCACTGTAACAGATAGACCTTTTGCTGTTTGCTCTATCCCTCTCCATGCTAAATCCCCAGTAGCTCTGTTTCGTAGAGAATAGCTCTGCCCCTATCAGGCAGGACTGTTAGTCTCCAACTGCAACCTAAAGCCTGCTTCTACACTTCCGGTTTACTGGTTTTTACCTTTTTCCAGACACCCAGAAAAAACAGGACAGCGCAGGAACACAGAGGGAGTGCCAGGACAGCGAGAAAAGACTGGACAGTCCCATGGAAAATGGGACAGTTGGGAGCTATAATAATTTCCTATTTTTTGAGGTAAAATTAGGTACCTCAGCTTATGCTCAGGTCAGTATATACTTGAGTATATACTTGAGTTCACAACAATGTACTTGCAGGTTTCAAACTTTTTCTACAAACAGGGAGGTGTTCCACTTTGTGCCGGGCCTGTATAGGGAAATTCTTACAAGCAGTTGTTATTGGGTGGTTGTTGATTAGGGTCTCTTGTAATCTGTCATCCTTTTGTAAAATATGTTGAAGTTTCTTGGCTATCTTTCTAAGTGTTTCCATGTGGGTGTGGTATGTAACAACCAGTGGGGTAACGGTTCTCCTTTTGGGTCTGTTGGTACTGTAGCAGGTTGGTTCTGGAAATGCTGGTTGCCTTTTTGATTTGTGATCTGTAGAATCAGAGTAAATCCTGTTGAATCTTATGCCCTGGCTGTAGATAATAGAATTCTTAAAGGAACAGTTTACTGCTAAATATAACTTGGGCTTGACAGAACACATAAATCTCATAGCTTCCATACCTCTTTACAGATCTTCAGTGTGAAATGCAGTCCCCCAGTAATCTCCCCTGAAAGAAGGACCCCCCCCCCCTTCTGCTTCTTGAAAAGTTGACTCTGCCTCCGCCGGTATTTGCGACCGTCCATTCTCGATTGCGCATGCGCAATGTGCGGCTGGTAAATTTTGACCCGAGAGCGCGCTGGCAACTAAATAGATGAGTGTCCTCGCGTTGTTATGGGGACGCGCGCATGCGCGTGCCTGCCGTGCACCTCGCGTATGTACTTCCACAAGCAGTACAATTGCTGCATATATATCTGATTTTCTTGCAAAGATTTAGGGCTACATATGGGCATATGGGCTACATATGTTACATGGGTGGCCTGTTAGGGGGTGGGGATGTAGGTAAAGATTAATTAAATATTATTATCTGCATGGGCTACATATGGGCTACAGATGTTATATGGGCGACCTGTTAGGGGGTGGGGATGTAGGTAAAGATTAATTAAATTTTATTATTTGCATGGGCTACATATGGGCATATGGGCTACAGATGTTACATGGGTGGCCTATAAGGGGGTGGGGATGTAGGTAAAGATTAATTAAATTTTATTATTTTCATGGGCTACATATGGGCATATGGGCTACAGATGTTATATGGGCGACCTGTTAGGGGGTGGGAATGTAGGTAAAGTTTAATTAAATTTTATTATTGGAGACAGGAGGTGGGGTAGAAAATATCCATTTTAGATGATTTTATAATAGAATTATGGGGGACATGACAGTAGGTGGGAGGGTATTATTTATTTCTAAGGCTGGGTACACACCAGCAGATATTTTCTGCCTGCTGGTGTGGGGCGGCCGGCCACGACCGACCTCGATCATCCGTTCACCCAGATCAGACTATTGGATATGTCGGTAAATCCTGATCGATCGAAGGGTAAAGGGTTGTGCATGATGGATGGCTGTCTCTCTCCTACCTACACTACTATGCCACAGTGAAAGTGATGCACAGGCACTATGAGAAGGGTAAATGTCTGTGCGTGATGGATGACTGTCTCTCTAACCTACACTACTATTCCGCAGTGACAGACTCACAGTTACACAGGCGCAGACAGACTTACTGATACAAACACACTGACAAACTCAGTTACACAAACACACTGACAGACTCAGTTACACACTGACAGACTCACAGTCACAAACACACTGAGACTCACACAGATACACAAATAGTGACGGACTCACAGTAACACACTGCTATATACAAAGATAGAAATCAATATAAACATTAATACATATATATATATTTTATTTCATTAATCAATACCAAATGAGCTGTAAGTTGTCTGTAAGTAACACTAAGTTCAGTAGCTGAGCTGTGCTAATATTCCCCTCTCCATGTGCCAGCAAACTCTATCTGATGCAGCAAAAAAAGTCCACGTGAAGAGAGGGAACAGTCTATTAGTCATGGGGTCAAAGGGGGCGGGGTTATAACATGCTAATACTGCAGATAGATAAAAAAGCCATGAGGAGTGGAGGCCACACCCCCAAAAACGAGCAGAACTTTACAAGCTGATAGCAGAGGCTACAGGCAGAATATTTTCATAAGAAAGGGATCCTGGGGGCTGGGGCACAGGGAGGTTTATTATACAGAAGTCTTTAAAATATGTCATTTCTGAGAGAACGCTTCCTTTAATGTGTTTAGGGGGGGAAAAGTCATTATTGAGGTATGTGGGTCTGTCTGTAAGGTTGCGATAGGTGGACGTTTGTAATGTGTTTCCTTTAATTCGTATTACAGTGTCCAGAAAGCTTATATCGGCTGGTGAATGGTTCATTTTGAGTTTAATTGTAGGGCGGAAATCATTGTATCTTTGGTGAATGTGCAGTAGGTCCTCTTTACTTATATCTGTTGTATTCAATTAGATCAACTGGACTTGAAATGTAGTTCTTGAAGACGTTTCGCTAGTCATCCGACTGGCTTTCTCAATTCAGAATGACTTGTACAAGAATCTGTGGCAATTATGTACCCTGGAAAATCCCAATTAGCATATCACAGCCAGGTGTTAAGGGTGTGAGTGGAGTGGGCTAAGAGGTGTTATAGGAACGCCCAGGGTAAGGTGTTAAAACAGCATTGTACATGGCAGACAGTTGGTGTCGAACCCCCCCCCACCTCTATTTAGGCTTGGTTTCTTTATTTTCACATAAATGGCCTCCTTAACACCTCTCTTGAACCAGTCACGTTCCTTCGCCAGTATGTTAATATTACAATCTTCAAAGGTATGTCCTTTATCCTTAGATGCAGGTACACGGCTGAGTCCTGACCGAGGAATGGCTCTTCTGTGCTGGGCCATACGTTGATGCAGTTGCTGTTTGGTCTCCCCCACATACAAATCAGAGCATTCTTCACTGCACTGCACTGCATATATGATGTCGCTTTTCTTGTGTTTAGGTATTGGGTCTCGGAGTACCAATTGCTGCCTCAGTGTGTTGTTCGGTTTAAAGCAGACAGGGATACGATGTTTTTGAAAATTCTTCTTAATTTCTCGGAGACCCCTGCTACATATGGGATGACCATGTTCTTCCTCCTGTCTTGCTTTTCCCCTTCACGTTGGTATTCGTGTTCTTTTCTTTCCTTCTACTTCTTTTGACAAAGGCCCAGTCTGGATATCCACAAGTTTTTAGGGCTCCTCTGAGATGTTTCATTTCTTTAGCCTTCGCCTCTGTGCTAGTGGGGATGTTCTCGGCTCGTGTTGCAGGGTTCTGATGACACCCAGCTTGTGATCTAAAGGGTGGTGGGAGTCAAACATCAAATACTGATCTGTGTGTGTTGGTTTTGTAAACCTCTACTTCCAGTTTACCATTTTCCTTAACTTTACCAAGCAGTCCAAGAAAGCCAGTTTGTTGTTTTGTACCTCTTCCCTTGTGAATTTGATGTTTTGGTGTGTTTGTGAAAGCTTGTACTTCCTTCTGGTGGATTTTAACCCAGGTGTCATCAACATATCTGAACCAGTGGCTGGGTGCTATGCCTTAAAGGTATTACGCGCTGTGTTTCTACCTCCTCCATGTAAAGGTTGGCCACAATAGGTGAAACTGGAGATCCCATAGAAACATCCCTGTTTTTGCTTATAGAACTTATCCCTGTATTTGAAATAGGTGGTATTCAGGCACAAGTCCAACCTGGAACACACCTGTCTGGGTTGAGATCAGTTCTGCTGGTAAGAGTGCTGTCTTGGCCCAGCCGTTTTCTCACCATGTCAACAGCCTCCTGGTGGGTATACAAGTGAAGAGAGATGTCACATCATAGGACACCATAGTTTCTTCTACACCGAGTACTATATCTTCAATCTTGTTGGTGAAATCCTGAGAGTTCTGGATGTGATGCTTAGAACTTCCACCAAAGGTCCTAAATGTTAGCTAGATATTTTGACACCTTGTATGTTACAGAGTTGATGCTGCTGACTATAGGTCTTAGTGGGGCCCCTTCCTTATGTATCTTTGGGAGTCCATATATGCATGGATGTGCCTCACCCGGGTAGAGGCGATGATACATTGCTCGGTCAATGGCTTTATCCTTTTGAAGCTGTTGTAGTAAGTCTATGACTCTTTTCTTGTAACGGCTGGGGGATCTTGTTAAAGCCTCATATGTGTTGTTATCGGCCCGGAGCATGGTCACCTTATATGGTAGTTGAGGTGTTGAGTACCACTGTGCATCTTCCTTTATCTGCCGGTAGAATGGTGATACTGGAATCTTTCTTGAGGGATGTTAAGGCTCTTCTTTCGTGTGTAGTCAGGTTAGATGAAGGAGTTTTAGCACTGGCTAAGGCTGCAGATACCTTAAGGCGAAGTTGTTCTGCCTCACTTGTGATACCTTATTACTGTGGATAGAGGCTTCTGTGGCTGCTATAATATCCACCACAGGGAAGGCTTTAGGGGTGATGGCAAAATTCAAGCCCTTACCAAGGACTTCCATTTCTGGCTGGGTCAGGGTCCTGTTAGACAAGTTTCTCACCATTCCTCTTGTTTGATGAAGTGACACTTCCCTCCTTTTGTATCACAACAGATATACCATGACCTGGATGAATGAGAACCTTCACAGGCATACGTCCTCTTTACTTGCTGTCCAGATGATCAGGATATCATCTATAAAGTGAAAGAAGGCCACAAGTCAGATGGGGCATGTTGAAAGAAACTTTTCTTCTAAGTTGCGCATACAGGGCAAGTCCATCCCTAAAATGAAAACTTACATACAGGTAAATCACCCCGAAAACCCTAAATGGTAATAGTTTGAAATCTGAAATATATAAGTCTAACCTGAAATCTCACAATGTCCTGTTGCCCTTGTTTCCGCTTCCTGGTTTCTCCAGTTAGCAACTGTTATGGATTTGACAGTTGACATCACGGCCAATGACTGAATATTAATCCCCTAGCTGACTCTTCTAAGCATGCCCAGGCTCAGTACAGGTTTCTAAATTGCTCAGTTTCCATAAGGTATCCAGAAGCATAGCAGGCATAGAGTAATGAATTTATAGCACAAATGATGATATATCAACATATTTTGAAGAGGCCATTCTTTCTGAAAGATATTCTTATGAGGGTGGAGTTGTCCTTTAACAAAAAATGGAAACTTTGTTACGGGATCATATCCTTGACTTTGTCTCCAGAGCTCATCTTATTAGTAGTAGTCAGCATGGATTTATGAGAAATAGATCATGCCAGACAAATTTAATGTTTGTTGTGAGTAAGAATTTGGATTCTGGCACAGCAGTGGATGTTGTATACTTCGATTTTGCGAAAGCTTTTGACAATGTGCCACATAGGGGATAATGTATAAAATGGGTACTGTTGGCCTTGAAGAAAACATTTGTGCATGGATAGAGAATTGGTTATTGGATCGCAAACAGAGAGGGTTGGTAAATGGAGCTCATCTATGTGGGCTAAAGTTCTAAACGGAGTGCCTCAGGGTTCTGTACTGGGGCGGCTTCTGTTTAATCTGTTTATAAATGACTTAGAAGGGGGCATTGAGAGCAAGATCTCTATGTTTGCTAATGACACTAAACTATGCAGAGCTTTGGAAACTTCAAATGATGTGCAAGTGTTGCAAGCAGACCTAGATATATTATCAAAAT
This sequence comes from Hymenochirus boettgeri, assembly GCA_019447015.1. Classification (NCBI taxonomy): domain Eukaryota; kingdom Metazoa; phylum Chordata; class Amphibia; order Anura; family Pipidae; genus Hymenochirus; species Hymenochirus boettgeri. The sequence goes on along the minus strand of CM033473.1, from coordinate 102,717,974 downwards.
GGGCAGCAGAATGGCAGATGAGATTCAATGTTGATAAATGTAAGGTGATGCATTTGGGATTTAATAATCCCTGTGCCACTTACACCATAAATAACTCTGTGTTAAGTGCATCTGTAATGGAAAAATATTTGGGAGTTCTGGTAGATAACAGACTTAGCTGTAGCAAACAATGCCAGGTAGCAACAGCTAGAGCTAGCAAGATATTGTCTTGTATAAAGAGGGGAATATATTCAAGAGTGAAAGATATTATTCTCCCTCTTTACAAGTCTCTGGTAAGGCCTCATTTGGAATATGCAGTGCAGTTTTGGAATCCCATATACAAAAGGGACATCTTGGAAATGGAAGCAGTTCAGAGAAGGGCAACTAAATTAATAAAGGGAATGGAGAGGCTTGAATATGCAGGCAGATAAGACAAGTTAGGGCTGTTTTCATTGGAGAAGCGACGTTTGCGTGGGGATATGATAACCTTATACAAATATATTAATGGGCCATACAATGAACCCTCTGGTGCATTGTTCACTAATACGTCATATCAGAGGACTTGTGGACATCCTTTAAGGTTGGAAGAAAAAAAGTTTCCTCTTCAGGTTAGGAAAGGTTTCTTTACAGTGAGAACGGTGAAACTGTGGAACTGTCTTCCAGTAGATGTGGTAATGGCAACTTAAATAAATAGCCTTAAAAAAGGATAAGTTTCTAAAACTAAAAAATATTGAGAATTACTGGTATTAATATATATAGATCTGGTTGATCCAGGGATACTTTCCAAATTGGTGTTTGGAGTCAGGAAGGAATTCCCCTCCTTCTTTTTTTTTTTTGCTGGTTTTTCTTGCCATTTTTTTTTTTTTTGCCTTCCTCTGGATCAACTGTTAGGTATATCAGAGGACTTGTGGACATCCTTTAAGGTTGGAAGAAAAAAAGTTTCCTCTTCAGGTTAGGAAAGGTTTCTTTACAGTGAGAACGGTGGAACTGTCTTCCAGTAAATGTGGTAATGGCAACTTTAATAAATAGCCTTAAAAAAGGATAAGTTTCTAAAACTAAAAAATATTGGAATTACTGGTATTAATATACCGTATATACTCGAGTATAAGCCGAGTTTTTTAGGTTTAAAAATCAACATAAAAACCTTGACTCGGCTTATACTCGAGTCAAGCAAAAACTTACCTTGATTCCATTTGCGGCCGCGATTCAGGAAGGAAAGCCGGCAGTTCCCAGTAGTTCTTCGCGGGTGCGCGATGACGTCATCACGCACGCCGGCGGGATGACGTCATCGCGCAGCCGCGAAGAACTACTGGGAACTGCACAGAGCGAGCGGCAGCCGGCGGAGAGCTGAAGACTGAAGACTGAAGACCGGCGGAGAGCTGAAGACTGAAGGATGAAGACTGGACAGATGAAGACTGGAGAGATGAAGACTGAAGACTGGAGAGATGAAGACTAAAGACTGGCCAGGTACGGTAAGTGAACTGGGGGGGCTCTAGGGTGGTCATACAGTAGCACCTAATACCTTTCTACTATAGGTGTTTGGAAACTACAACTCCCAGCAACAAAAGCATGCTGGGAGTTGTAGTTTCCAAACATCTACAGTGGAATGGTATTAGGCAACTATCTACCCTCGGCTTATACTCGAGTCAATCATGGGTTACCCATTTTGGAGGCAAAAATGGGTACCTCGGCTTATACTCGAGTCGGCTTATACTCGAGTATATACAGTATATAGATCTGGTTGATCCAGGGATACTTTCCAAATTGGTGTTTGGAGTCAGGAAGGAATTCCCCCCCCTATTTTTTTTTTGCTGGTTTTTCTTGCCATTTTTTTTTTTTCCTTCCTCTGGATCAACTGTTAGGTAGGGTTAAAAAAAAAAAAAGAGGGTGAATAGGTTGGACTTGATGTCTTTATTCAACTTCAATTACTATGTAACAAAATTACTATGTAATTAGCATATTGTGGCACATATCGTGTTCCTATTGCCACTCCCATTTGTTAAAGGTATAAGTCCTGATTGAAGGAGAAGTAATTATGGGTGAGAATAAACTCCATTAATTTGGCAATCGGCCGTGCAGGTGTCTCCAGTTTCTTTAGATATTCCAGACAAGCTGAAATACCATCATCATGGGTAATGTTGGTATAGAGAGCTTCTACATCCATTGTGGTTCCGTCAGGTATATGATCAATGGCCGCCAGTTTATTTAGGAGGTGTGTAGTATCCTGAATAAAACTAGATGTATTTTGTACCAGAGGTTTCAGTATACTCTCAATTCAACCAGAGATGTTTTCTGTTCTTGTTTTAATACCTAAGATAATGGGTCTGTCTGGGTTTCCTTCTTTGTGGATTTTGGGGAGCATATAGAAGCATCCAACTCTTGGATCTTCTCCATTGACACTAGAGGTGAAGTGTCTCTGACCGTTTGTTTAACCTTTGCTAATTCTTTTATTACTGCCTGTGATCATTGAATGTGTATTTACTGTTTTATTTACGACAGCCATTGCCAGGCATGGGGGCATATGATAACATCTTTGTAATGTATGTATATGTTTATTTATATAGCGCCACTAGGGGACGCAGAGCTGTACAATATAGAATACAAAAAGTCGTACATGGGAGACCGTAAATAAATACATAAATATATAAATATGAGCATCATGAAATATACAAGTGATTGAAACATGTAACATAAGGAAAGAGGTCCCTGCCCCGTAGAGATTACAATCAAATTAAGTAACATACAGATACATAGGAAAGGGTGGAAGTGCTCAAGAAATAAATGGTGCAGTCCTATGCTGTGCTGTGCTCATTGAGGTAGGATGAGAGCTTAGATTTAAACTTGTTTCTTGACATAGAGAGAGGCGAATAGAATTCCAGAGGACGGGCCAGAAGAGAAAAAGGTTTAAGGCGAGAGGAGGCAGTGTGAGTGAAGGTCTATATAAGAGATGGTTCTGTGATGAGCGGAGGGTACGGGCAGGGACATATGGGGATACTAGAGAGGAAATATAAGAAGGAGCAGCAGAGCGAAGGGATTTAAATGTTAAGAGAAGGATTTTGTAGCTAATGCGTTATTTAATCGGGAGCCAGGTAGATGTGTGGCACAGAGAAGATTAAATTTCCCGATTTTTAGAGAACGAGATAATGCACGCGGCAGAGTTAAGTATGGACCGAAACGGAGAAAGATGGGAAGCAGGAAGACCTGAAAGCAAAAGGTTGCAATAGTCTAGGCATGATAAAATGAGAGCATGGATAAGCATAGCAGTAGTCGGTAGAGAAAGGAATCTACGGATTTTCGCAATGTTACGAAAAAAAGAGCGACAGGTTTTAGCAGCATAGTTAATGTGATTGGAAAAGGAGAGAGCGGAATCATAACCCTTAAGCAATGTGCCCACTGAATAGGGTAAATGGGGGTGTTATCCACAGAAATAGAAAAAGGTGGGATAGGACCAGATTTAGGTGGGAAAATGATTAGTTCGGTTTTAATCAGGTTTAGTTTGAGGCATCAGTGCACCATCCATGAGGAGACAGCCAGAGACAGTCTAAGATGCGTGATTGGGTGTCAGGACAAAGCATGGGAAAATATATTTGCGTATCATAAGCATACAGATGGTATTTAAAGCCAAATGAGCTGATGACTTCTCCCAGGGCAACAGTATAGAGGGAGAACAGCAGGGGTCCAAGAACAGAGCCTTGCGGAACCCCAACATTAAGGATGTTTTATTATCATATGATATAGAGTAGGTTCTGTTAGAGAGGTAGGATCGTAGCCACAATTTCGCTTCATTCCGGATTCCCAAGGAGTGAATCATTTGCATTAGGAGGGGATGATCAACTGTGTTGAAAGCAGAGAAGAGATCGAGAAGGATGAGAATAGAAAAGTGGCCATTGGCTTTGGTAGTCTGAAGTTCATTCACTACTTTGCACAGGGCCCTCACCGTGGAATGCCCAGGTTGAAACCCTGATTGCAAGGGGTCCAGTAAGTTATGAGAATTAAGATAATTAGTGATACGGGAGAAGACGAGACGTTCCAGTAGCTTAGAGATTATCGGTAGAAAGGAGACTGGGAAGTAGTCAGCAAGGAAGGCTTTTTTGATTATGGGTTTCACGTGGGCGTGTTTAAAGGAGGAAGGGAAAATGCCAGATGACAGGGAGGTGTTGAATATTTGGGAAAGTATAGAGGTGCGTGCCTAATTACAATGCTTCAGTAGGAAAGAGGGCATGGGATCGAGGGTACGTGTAGTGAGCGGACATAACCAAAGCAGAGATGAGACCTCTGACTGGGTCATGGGATTAAAAGATTCAAGAGTAGTAGAAGGAGGTGTGGGTAGGAAAATCTGAGAGCTATGCTGAGAGTTAGGAATCTGCATACGGATGAACTCTGTCTAGTCCGCATAGTTTTGGGGAGAGTGTGGAGAGAGAAGAGAGTCAGTGGACGAGGGACGGAGAAGTGAGTTAAAGATGGAGAAAAGGCGGCGTGGGTTTGATTTGTTATTATCTATAAGAGTCTTATAGTATTTTTTTTTTTGCTCCCGACAGTGCTGTGTTGAGGCAATGTAGCATAAACTTGTAATGAAGAAAGTCAGCCTGGGTACGAGACTTTCTCCACGTCCACTCAGCAGCACGTGCGCACCTACGTATAAAATGGGTTGTGGGACTGAGCCAGGTGCGAGGATTCAAGAGACGGCGATTGGGGGGTTGCAAGGGGGTAAGGGAATCAATAGCATCAGTCAAGGCAGAGTTATAGAAGTTAAGAAGCAAGACAGGGTCAGTGTCAGACATAAGCGTAGAGAGACTAGAGTGGAGAGAAGAAGCCAGCATCGGCAGATCTCTGGCTCGATTATTACAGACATACACACAAGAAGGAGGGTCAAGAGAAACAGGAGAGTGTTGAGCAAGAAAAGTAATAACAATGTGATCAGAAAGCAGGTAGGGGTTACTTTCAAAAGATGAGACAGAGGTTTCTGGTGAAGACAAGATCCATGAAGTGGCCATCCTTATGCGTACCGGTAGTCGTCCACTGATGAAGATCAAATGAGGATTTTAAGTGAAGAAAACGAGAGCGCCAGGATAGAGCAGAGTTGTCAAAGTGACAATTGAAGTCAACCAGAATTAGAACAGGGCCGTCAGTAGAGAGGAAGAAAGCAAGCCAGGTCTCAAAGTCTGAGAGGAATGTAGCTGGGGGAGTCGTGGATGGGGGTCTGTATACCACAACTACACGTAGCGAAAGTGGGTAGGAAATTTGAACAGTGTGAACCTCAAAGGATATGAATGAGAAGGCCGGTGGGGGGATGATGACATTAAAACGACAGGTGGGGGAGAGAAGGAGGCCAGAAACTCTTTGTTCTAGTGTGTATAAAATAGTGTACGTTACAAGATTCAGTATTGCATCATGCCTGAGGAAGAAGCCTAAAGGTTCGTACACACGCTCAATTTGCGAGCGAGCAACAACCCCCGATGGCCAAGCGCATCACGCGTCGAACTTCCGTTTACCGAGAATCTTCCGTGTGTATGCGTTTGGTCGGGGGTCATTTGCCAATCTGACAGGCAGACCAACGAATGACCCCCGACGGAACGCATACACACAGATGATTCTCACCCGAAATGCCCGTTCGTCACGTGTAGTGATCGGCCGTCGGGGGTTGTTGCTCGCTCGCAAATTGAGCATGTGTACGAACCTTTAGTGCTTTGAAAGCTTGCATTTTTAATCATTTTAGTTAGCCAATAAAAGGTATTATTTAATATCCAAGATGTCTCTACTGAAGACATATGTAATAGTAAGTGAAAATGGGAGGTATCGGTAACAGAATACACAAAAATTTTAGAGTATGTACATAATTTATAACTATTTTTTTCTTTGTGTAGACACAATGTCATTGACTGCTTCGTTGCTGATTTGCTTTAGAAAGATTGGAACGACAGTTGCTGCTTCAAGCAGAGATGGAGCATGTAAGAATATCAGTAAGTCAATTTAAAAAATTAAAATGACAATTGACATGTGTAATATTTCTCCTAGGAAAAGGACAAAAAAGACCACCTCAGCGAAGACTGGATTCGAAAGGAAAAGCTTTAATAACTTTATTTTTTAAATATATGCTTAGCAACATTTCAGATATGCTTGTGAAGGTTCTCATTCATCCAGGTCATGGTATATCTGTTGTATTCAATTAGATCAACTGGACTTGAAATGTAGTTCTTGAAGACGTTTCGCTAGTCATCCGACTGGCTTTCTCAATTCAGAATGACTTGTACAAGTACATGTGATATGCTAATTGGGATTTTCCAGGGTACATAAGTGCCACAGATTCTTGTACAAGTCATTCTGAATTGAGAAAGCCAGTCGGATGACTAGCGAAACGTCTTCAAGAACTACATTTCAAGTCCAGTTGATCTAATTGAATACAACAGATACAACATTTCAGATGATTTTCAGGCATCATTTTAATCAAGATCATAGGCTATAGTTTTTGCATGTAGATTTTTTTTAACTTTAGACTCCTCTATAGGGAGTCTAGTGTGGCCGATGGACATTTCCGGTCTTTCCCAAAATGGGAAACGAAGGTACACACATAATGATAAAGCTCAGATACCATCGGATCCGACGGTATCGGGGCTTTATCGTTACTGTGTGTACCCAGCTTTACCAATTAGAAAATTCTTCAGATTCTCACATTTACTCCCCCTTCCCTCTCCATAGGAAGTAATGAGACATTACTAATAAGTATGAACCTAGCATGTTATTCTGGATCTGTTCTCAGACATGCAGGTTTATTCCACATAGAACCTCTATATTCTAGCTGGCAGGTAGTATAGGTAAGGGAGGATATAAGTGTGTGTTCATTTAATATGATGCAATTGCTTGGATTTTTTCTTAGGACCTTCAGACTAATTTTATTAGGGCCCCCCTGGATGTTTCCTGGTGGTTCATGTGAGCACTGCAACTACACATGGCAAAACATACATACATAATTTAAATTGTGCACCACACTTTTGCAGTTTATTTATATATTATAAGGGCTAAGGATAAATAAGGGATATATCTTGTCTGTGGCGTAGCTACAGACTTATGGGCCCTGATGCAAAATTTGGGCATGGGCCCCCCAACAAGCCACAAACACAAATCAACACCAAAAACCAAATAATCATTTCCATAAAAAAATCCAAATTCATCATTAACATTTTTTTAAACATTTTAAAACAGTCAAACATACACATACACCTAGCAAAACTATTCAATCAGATTCAAACAGTATTTCTAAACTTAGATCCTCAAACATTCTAAAATAACTAATCAACTTACGCTAGTAAAATGCTTGGCACACAGAGAGTGGTAAAATGCTTTGTATATAACCACTGGTAAAATAGTTGGCACAAAGACTGGTTAACTGCTTGGCATGCAGACACAGATAAACTGGTTGGGAAACTGTCACTGCACACAGCCAGGCACTGGTTAAATGCTTGGCACACAGACAATAGTAAAAATGCTTTGTACACAGACAACAGGTAAAACAGTTGGGTCCTGGTGTGGTCGCATCCCCTGCACCCCTGGTAGCTATGCCCAAGCTTGTAACTTTGAGTTATTGCCCATCACTATGCCACACCATAGTGATGGGTGGGATTTAGGGGTATGTAAGGTATATATAAGGTATGTATAAGGTATATATTGGGTGTGTGAACAGTTATACCTGAGGAAGGGGACTATACATCCCCCTAAACCTTTTATCGTTTTGCTTAATAATCCAGGGATAATTTCCGATTGCCGTTTAGAGTCAGGAAGGTATTTTTACCCCCCTTTTTTAAGCTGGGTTTTTTGCCTTCCTCTGGATCAACTGTTAGGAAGGGTTTTAAAAAAAATGAAGGTTGGACTTGATAGATGTATGTCTTTATTCAACATCCATTACTATGATAATCTAGTGTGCTCCTACATTTTTCTACATATATTGATAGATGGGGCTATCAACCCTCAAACCCTCCAATATCCCCAGGTAAGTATAAATCCTGCAATGGATATTTAAACTCACTTATACGGTGCTGAAGCCCCGAACCCTTTGCGTGTGAATAAAGACTGTCTTGACTGCAAGTAAAACACATTAAAGAGAACTTATCCACAGTAACTCACCACCTGGTCGATATGATCCGGGTGCAAATCCGCCCCGGGTCCGTTGCTGGACCCACCGTACGTACATATCAATGAAAATCAGCAATAGGTGGATGCAGGCTATACCGGAGAAACATCAGTTTTGAATCGAAAAAAGACTTTATTAACAAATAGCTTGATGCGTTTTGGACCACATCTGGTCCTTAATCATAGAAAAAAGAATACTCCCATTCTGGTATTAAATAGGTGCATGATGTGACTTCGATGTGGACAGCAGAAACCTCCCCCTTAAAGGGTATGTCCACCCTAAAATTTATTTTTTGATAACCGCTATATTTATATGTATAGAAAGCTCCCCAAACTCTACTTACCTCATAGTAACATAGTAACATAGTAATTAAGGTTGAATAAAGACATTCGTCCATCAAGTCCAACCTATTCCCTTTTTTTTTTTTTTTTTTTTTTTTAACCGCTACTAACAGTTTATCCAGAGGAAGGCAAAAAAAAACAGCTAAAAAGGGGGAAAAATTCCTTCCTGACTCCAAACGGCAATCGGAAAGTATCCCTGGATCAACCAGATCTATATGCATTAATACCAGTAATTCTCAATATTCTTTAGTTTTAGAAACTTATCCAGGCCTTTTTTAAAGTTATTCAATGAACTTGCAATTACCACATCTGCTGGAAGACAGTTCCACAGTTTCACCGTTCTCACTGTAAAGAAACCTCTCCTAACCTGAAGATGAAACTTCTTTTCTTCCAACCTTAAAGGATGTCCACGTGTCCTCTGATATGACCTATTAGTGAACAATGCACCAGAGAGCTCATTGTACCGCCGCTTCTCCAATGTAAACAGCCCTAACTTGTCTAATCTGCCTGCATATTCAAGCCCCTCCATTCCCCTTATTAATTTAGTTGCCCTTCTCTGAACTGCCTCAATTTCCAAGATGTCCCTTTTGTATATGGGATTCCAAAACTGCACCGCATATTCCAAATGAGGCCTTACCAGTGCCTTGTAAAGAGGGAGAATAATATTTTTCTCTCTTGAATCTATTCCCCTTTTTATACAAGACAATATCTTGCTAGCTCTAGCTGTTGCTACCTGGCATTGTTTGCTACAGCTAAGTCTGTTATCTACCAGAACCCCCAAATCTTTTTCCATTACAGATGAACTTAACACAGAGTTATTTATGGTGTAGATGGCACAGGGATTATTAAATCCCAAATGCATCACCTTACATTTATCTACATTGAATCTCATCTGCCATTCTGCTGCCCATTTTGATAATCTATCTAGGTCTGCTTGCAGCACTTGCACATCATTGGAAGTTTCCAAAGCTCTGCATAATTTAGTGTCATCAGCAAACACAGAGACCTTGCTCTCAATGCCCCCTTCTAAGTCATTTATAAACAGATTAAACAGAAGCGGCCCCAAGCAGGAGCGATTCCTTTAAAAGCATAAAATTAGCTTTCCTAAAGTTATAAGTTTTTGTTAAGCCAGTGCACTTTAGTTTTCTGCAACCTATATTAAATGACACTATATCATGGTCACTATTCCCTAAGCTTCCCATTACCTTCATCTCCAAAATGAGCTCTGGGTTATTAGATATCACCAGATCCAACAACGCATTCTTTCTAGTAGGAACTTCTACCATCTGTGAAAGAAAATGCTCATATAGGAAATTTAAGAACTTTATACCTTTTGAGGTGCTGGCAGTTCCACTCCTCCTCCTTTCTTATTAACTCGGTCATGTCTAAATAAGGAGTACCCTTCAATATTTACTGTCCTCCCCTCTGTCCTCCGCCGCGTTCCCGGCCCTCTGCTTGCGAGAAAATGCAAGCAGAGGGGCGGGACCGGCAGTCGCGTCTGTGATTGGCTGAGCGGCAGCCAATCACGGACGCGGCTGCCAGCAGCTCACTTTGGCGGAGGAAAGAGGAGAGGTAAGTAAAGTTTGGGAAGCTTTTTAAACATAGAAATATAGCGGTAGGGGCTGGGCAGGCATGGGGAATCTTATAACTAAAGGATTTTAAGCTAGGTGGAGGGAATCCGGAGAGGGAGGGAGAGGGAGGGGAAGAAGGGCTGCAGTACGCATGCCAAACTTCTCCCGGAGGCCAGGTAGGAGGCAGAGTCCTATATGGGGCCAGTAGTTGGGGGATTATAGTTTTGGGGGTGGACATGCCCTTTAACTATCCAATCATCAAACATTACCCAGTGTATCTACCTGGACCAGTAAAGTGCTATATATACAATATAGAATACAAAAAGTACCATGATAAAACCACATATAAAAATATACAATTGATAGCCTATTAACAAATCTCACAAACAAAATTATAATAAAAAATAGATATATTTATACAAAGTATAAACCAGCAATATGTTACTGAATAACACTATATCCAAATAACAACCCTATCCTTAAACGGAGCAATAGCTGTTATCATGTATATATATTTTGCCTGAACTTTTCCTGAACATTGCTATTGTATTTATTTAGTGGAGAAAAAGTGTCAGCATATGCAAAATAACTTGTGAAAAAATAAATGTAAAAAAAAATGTTACTGATAAATGCTTATTCTTGTGAACCTACAGGGCGATGCACGGAGAGCTGGTATTGGCTCCTCTGTGCAATCAGGCCAACAATATTATATGCAGACGCATCGTGAACCACCTTTCACAGTTTAAGGAGCAAGGAGTTAAATATTAAATTGAGTAATATTACAAAAGTTATCAAAAATTTATCTTAAGGTAAGAGCACAGTGGCTCTCCGTGCATCTCTCTCTTATTTTTCATTATATATTTGTGGGTGGCAAAAGATAATGTTAGTAGTCTTCTGTCTGGATTTGACTTAAAGTGGATAGTGCATAAAAAGCGATCGTGCTATTATATACTCAAAGCAAAAAAGGAAAATATGGGGGTTAGGTTTGGATATGTTATTTTCTAATAGGGTTATTTTGTAGGTTTATTTACATTTTTCATGGAAACCTGGACTAAATGCTTATGTGATTTCTTTTTTGTGATTTTTTTTTAGGAAATGTCATAAGGATTACAGGATCTGTGCTTCTGGGGTAAATTTCATATCTCCTACTTAAAACTAAATGAATAGTCATTGTCTTTAAATTTCTTTCCAAGGGTTTAACTGTTTACTACTTGTACTCACTGGGTATAAATATGTCCAGTAGCTTTAAAATTCGTCAGGGAGGCAAAACATCAACCATTTTAAACCACTGTTTTGCTATTTACAAATATAAACGTAATATAAGTCTATATTGAATTCTGTTTAGCAATGCACATTTAAAAAAATCCTAGGGAAGTTCACATGTGGCTATCAAATTGCTCCAGGGGTTAGAAAATTCACACACATCCAAATGACAAGTTAAAAAAAAAAACAACTTTAAATATCAGTCTACCATATGACTTGATTGAAAGTGCATCCCTTTGGAATTTGTGCACACAAACATGCAGCAAACATATAGTCCAAAGAAGGATCATTTTTAAGCACACCCTTCAAGCTTAACACCACCTCTGAAATATCCCGCAGTGTTTGTTTTTGTGCAAACAAGGTAAAAAAAATATTTGAACTTGGACCTGCCTAAATATGAAAGAGAAGTAAAAAACCTAAATGATAGTCTGAAACATCTTCTAAATAACCAGCAAACCCCCGATTCCTTTTAAGAATCGGTTAACCCTCCTTCTCTCCCTGCAAAACCCCCTCCCCCAAGCTTCTCTGCCACTCCCCCCACCCCCGTGTCAGTCTCCTCCTCCTCCCACCCACCCCTCTCCATTTACCATTACGGGCAGGGATTCCTTTAGGGTTTTTGCCACCTGAGCTAAACTTCAATTGCTACCACCTATATGCGGCACGTGTAGCAGTCTCCAGCGAAACTGGGTAGGCGTGTCTTGTGGGTAGGCGTCTTTTGGGGCGTGGCTTTGTGGGTGCAAGCGCAGCTAGCCAATTTGTCATTTTGAACTCTTGGCATAATTTATTTGCACAGTTTCTTTAAATAGACATTTATCCACACCATAATAACAGAAGAAGAATTTTGCCCAAACTATTGTCACCACGTCAAGGTAGATTCTTTAAACAGGACCCTTACTTAGCTAACTAGTCTAACCTAACAATATCTAACACGTTTATTAAAGAAAATATGGAGGTCCTATACAGTGAGAACAGACAGTAAAGGTCCCATACAATGAGAACAGAAAGTAAAGGTCCCATACAATGAGAACAGACAGTAAAGGTCCCATACAGTGAGAACAGATAGGTCCCATTCAGTGAGAACAGACATTAAAGGTTCCCCATTGGCAAGCGCAGGATTTTCAAGGGGGGATTCCTAAATGGGTTACCACTAAACAAGTGTCAGTGAACACTGACAGTCGCCCGTTTACCTGGATCAGATGAACAGGCAATTTGACATGCCCCTAAATCATTGCCAAATATGCCGTGACGGAACATTTGTACATAAGTACCCCACCTAACGTTCTGTTTTCTTGAGAAATCCACATTTGCACTACATTACCATTAGTGTCTTTTAAAGTCAGAGCTGTGACACTGATGGCAGATCTCACAGAATTTGCTGAATATTGTCAGTATCGCAGCTGACTTTGCAGTTATTGATTTGTTAAAAATGTTTGGAATCACGTATGATTTTTGTTCTACTTCTTACGTGTACACCACTTTGTATTGGTCTTTCACGTGGAATTCCAATAAAATTGATTCATGTTTGTGGCAGTAACTTCAAGGGGGCCGAATACTTTTGCCAACCACTGTATATATAATACAATGTTGACAGTCAACTATACAACCACCTCCAGGATGTCCCTATTCCTGCTCACTAAGCTCCATCACAGTGGAGTAAGTACAGTTAGTATTTTATATCATCCCAGTCTCAGCATTTACCTCAGGCAGCTGCAGGGTTAATGTTGATACAGTTCTGTTATGTTGCTTTTAATCACATGGCAGACTGGATACATTTTTTAAATCTACAAATGCTGTTTCTTACTCAGAGCTGAATTAACAATATAACAATCTATGTAACAGTCTATGGACATCAGGAGAAGTAGAACATCAGACTTCACTGAGCAAGCAGAAAGTGGGGAATCCAGGCACCAGTAACCCCCAGGGGTGTTCCTAGGGATTTTGACACTTTTACTTTTAAATGCCACCTATCAGCAGACAGGGGCAGCATGTGAAGTGGGCATGGTTTCATCAGGGAACATAGCCGTGGCTTGTGGAGGTGGGTGTTGTGGGCTGACTAACACTGACTGGTGATCTGGAGGGCTGACAACACTGATTGGTGGACTGGTGCTGAAATGCAGTATTGCAGGATGGAGGATTTTTTTTTAAACTGCCGTCTTTTTAGTGTTCCACGGGGGTGCGCCCTGAGCAAATGTTTCAGTTTGCTTCATGGTAGGGGTACCCCTGGTAACCCCCCCTAAACAAACCCCTGGTCCCATACATATTCTCTGTCCTTTATCTCTCTCACACTCTTTCTCTCCTGCAGTCTCAATTCTCCATCTCTTACTTTCTCTCTCCTGCAGTGTATCCTCCATATCTCTCTCCCGTAGTCTCTCTCACATTCTCTCTCTCTCTCTGTCTCTCTCTCCTACATATTCTCTATCTCTCACACACTCTATCCTTTCTCTCACTTTATCTCGCTCCTGCAAAACATTTCACACCTTTTCTCTCTCTCCTGCAAACTCTATCATCTATATCTTTCACTCCTTCTCTTCTGCAGACTCCATCTTTAAAAAAAGATTTTTGCAGAAAAATATTTTTACAAAAATTTTTCTTTTTTTTCTTGCTTGGCTGCCACCTCTCTTCATGTGCCACCTGAGGTTTTTGCCTCACATTGCCTCATTAGAGAGGCGGCCCTGATTACAGGCCTCCTCTTCTTCTTTCGGGTGCACGCGTGAGCTCTCTTCCCACTGTGGAGTGCGCAGGCTTGCGAGGCATGTGGGAGGACAGTGGGAGGAGATTGATGAAGCGGCACTTGAGCATTTGCATCCATGATCCATATGATTTAGAGTTGTCTTTTACTATATAGGATGTCTAAGAAAATGAGAGGGGAAAAGAATATTTAAAGTTAAAAGAACTCTCATGATGCTTCATATTATAATAATATTTTTCGAGGCACAAACAAAGTTTCACAGAGGAAAGTTTATTTATAGGTGTCTACTAGCTCTAAAGTATTAATACCCAATATGCATAGCCTTGGGTCCATAGGTACATGCCATGGGAGTAGAGATGTGAGAAATCTGTCAACTTTAGTCCAGAAGTGACTGGTTTCTATCCTATCTCTCTGACAGAACTTACTCTGTATCTTATGCTAGCATTACCTCTTCTCCGGTTCCTCTTGGTGTGGGGGTCCCGCAGGGGTCTGTTCTTGAACCCCTATTGTTCTCCCTCTACACTATTTCCTTGGGAGATGTTATTACCTCTTTTGGCTTCAAATATAATTTATATGCAGACAATACACAAATATATCTATCCACACCAACGCTAACTCCTGATATCCAATCACGTGTCTCCGACTGCCTCCTTGTCATCTCCTCCTGGATGTCTCAATGGTACCTCAAATTAAATCTTTCTAAAACTGAACTGATAATTTTTCCACCTAAACCTGGTCCTGTTCCATCTTTCTTGATCACTGTTGAGAATACACCAATTTCCTCTATCCAATCTGCACGTGCCTAGGGGTAATTATTGACTCCTCTCTCTCCTTTTTTAACCACATTAACTATGTTGCAAAAACCTGCCAAAATCCACAGGTTCCTTTCTTTCTTGACCACCGCTATGCTTATGCATGCTCTCATCCTATTGCGCCTGGACTATTGCAAACTACTACTTTCTGGTCTTCCTGCTTCCCACCTCTCTCCCCTTCAGTCTATACTTAATTCTGCCACATGTATTGTTTCGCTGTCTAATAAACCAGATCCCAAATCTCCTCTGTACCAGACAACAACATGGCTCCCCGTTAAACAGCGCATTTCATACAAAATCCTTCTCCTAACATTTAAATCCCTTCGCTGTGCTGCTCCACCTTATATTTCCTCTCTAGTCTCCCCATATGTTCCTGCCCGTACCCTTCTATCATCACAGAACCAGCTCCTGCACAGACCCCCCCCACTCAGGCTGCTTCCTCTCGCCTTAAACCTTTCTCTCTCATAGCTCCCATCCTCTGGAATTCTATTCCCCTCTTTCTACGTCAAGAAACCTCAATTAGCAGGTTTAAATCAAGCATTACATTCTACCTATCTGGTAACCAGCACAGTATTTGATTGTTTTATTTGCACTGCATACGTCTCACTCCAGCACTTATACCCATTGTATCTGTGTGTTACCCATCTAACTAGATTGTAAGCTCTACGGGGCAGGGACCTCATTACCTCTTGTGGCAAAGCCCTAGCACTTCTATTTATATAAGTTATATATTTATTTAACCCCTTGTATGACTTTATTGTATTTTAATACTGTACATCGCTGCGTATACATACATACATACATACAGAAGTCTGCAGTTTACATGACATTTGGGGCAAACATTTGTGTGTGTTTTAGATATGTGGTTTAACCTCTGTGGGGTCAAATAGGCCTAATGAACAATGTATATCTGTATTAGTCTGTTATTGGCGGATGGTGAGGCACAGACACGCATCTCAAAAATAAGTGCATCTTAATCATCTTTTGTAAGTTCTGGTATTTTTATGTTCAACTGTTGAATTATTGTTGCACTCTGTGTGTCTGTTTGGGTATTAATTAGATAAGTATATAGTCGAGAAATCAGTCCCTGTAGTCCCTGCGTTTTGAGTATACCGATTGTTGGGTGTTTGGTTATTGGTATTTTCCTGTCCAGGAATTTAATGTATATACAATAGCGTAACTGAAGATATCTATAGAAATGGGTCACTGGGAGCTCAAATTTGTTTTTTATATCTTTAAACTTTCATAATAAGGCGAAGGTAATGAGTTGGCCAAATTGATTTATTCCTTTAGCTAACCAATCTGCACTACAGGAGAATCCCGCCATTTTGGGAAAGGATTGATTCCGCCAGAGTGCTGTTTCGGGGGGGGGGGGGGGGGGCTGAATAGTTAAGCAACTTGTTTGTTTCTTTCCACTCTTTGGGCATTTTAGTATGTAGTGGAGCAGGGGAATCAATTAGATGTTTGCTTAGTGCTTCAACAGTGGATAGGATGGAGCCTGTGCTATGTGAAACTAGCATATATTGTGCTGAGGAGAGAGTTTTTTTATCTGGTTTTAGTCATATTGCCATATATCGGAGCTGTATGTATGTATGTATAATTTTCTTTATAAAGCGCCACTTGTGTACGCAGCACTGTACATTCAAAAATACAGAGTATACAAACAAGGGGATAAGTGCAAGCCATTATACAGATAGATCAAAATTAAATAAATACAATTTCATACATCGGTTAAGAAAGCATATATATAAATTATGTATAAATTCATATAAGTGCAACAAGCCTTGACACATTAGGAATGAGATCCCTGCCCCAAAGAGATTACAATCTAAGTGGGAGGGGCAACATACAGATTTCCTTGCTGTCCAACTAATAATACATCCAGAAATTTGGGAGCGCAAGACCTGCACAGTTTTTCGGTTGTGCAGAGGTCAGAACTCCATTGAGGTCGGAAAAAAATTTGGTGAATGTTTCACAAGATAAAGTATTTTGGGCAGAAGGATAATTTTTACAAGATAGATTCTTCCTGTCAAATTTAGAAGAAGATCAGCCTAGGCTTGCACCTTTTTGTGTATTGTAGCCAGTAATAGTTATATGTTGAGTCCCATAAAGTCTTTTGGGTTTTTTGAGATCCATATACTGAAGTGATGACACACACACTGAGGATTTAGATTATTATTCTGTGTCTCCTCTCCGATCTCTCTGAGTGGTCCTTTTATTAAGACTTTTTGGGATGTACAGAATTGAAGGGATGGGATAATAGATACATGTGTACACTTGTGATTGGCGAATATCATACATATGAGGTGATACAGTCACCACTCTCTTCTTGATCACTTGTTATTGCCAAGTGTGTTGTTAACTGAAGGCTAAGTCAATATAAGCTATATACAAGAAACAATAGGTAAGGGTCCTTGCTGAAAGAACATATTGTTTGTGGTTTGCCAACAGAACTAGTTCAGTAAACAAGTCCCTAAGTAATATTCCTACATATAACTTGGGGAGGGTCTGAGAAATATAGGATAGTGTCATCAGCATAGAGTCCAATTAAATCTGTATGTATGTTCCTTCTCAGTCATTTGATAATTTCAATTGCCAGGGCTTCTATGACTAGCGAGAAGAGAGAAGGTGAGAGAGACCATCCTTGTCTAATTCCCCGGTAGAGTGGGAAAGGGCTGGATTGGCGTCCGTTTACCGAGACTGTTGCATTGGGTGTAGAATATTGTAGTTGGATGGAGTGAATATAGTTAGAACCAAAGCCAAATCTCTCCATACACGCCCAGTGGAAGTTACACTCTACGGAGGCAAAAGCCTTGCAGGCATTTAGCAATACTATGGCTTGATTTCCTTGTTGGGTGTGTATCTGGGTATGGCTAATGTTTATGGAAGTGCTTTTGCCAGGCATAAAACCCAACTGATCTGAATGGATAATGGTGGTGATGACTTTCTGTATGTGGTTTGCCATTATTTTAGTTTATAATCGCTGTTGAGGAGTGATATGGGTCTATAGGCTTTATGTTTGATTGCGTTTGCAAGGTTGCAATTGTGGAGTATTCCAGATTTGAGTATAGGGAGTATTGTGCAACCACAAAAAACATCAAAACTATATTCATATAGGACTCAAAAAGAGGTGGATTAAATACAATATTCTATAAAATCCATAAATGCAGGTGGCTGTTAAGTATTAAGGTAAACACTCACTCAAACATGAGCATAGTCAGGGTGCCTTGTCCCAGATCTGTCTCTATATAGGTTTCTCCAACAAGGCTAGGATGGAGTATATAAATATATATCGGCTCCTGCTTGAAAATAAAGTATATAGTACAATTAAAAATTCACCAGCTCACCGTTTCCAATCAATGTTTCAGGTGAAGCTGTCCGATGGGAGTCATAAGGGAGTCCAGGATATGTTCAAGTTATTTAAGTAAAGTTGTGTTTACCTGTTTGATTTAAAGACAAGGGGGATTATTCAATAAAAGTTCTTATCGTTTAAAATGGTGCTAATTTTGCCCCAACCAATCAGATGTTAGCTTTCAAATGTTACATTGGTTGGTTGATTGGTTGGGGCAAAATTAGCACCATGTTAAACGATAAGAACTTTTATTGAATCTCCCTGTTGGTGTGTGTTTACTTTCCGGTGTGCGCCAGTGTCTCGTTTTGTGGAAAGTTTGTGTAGGGAGTATTGTGATTGTGACCAATACTGTAAATGGAAATTTCTTGCAAAGGAATCCAAAATATCTTTTGTTGTTGTGAGATATCCTTTAGTTGGATCTTGGATGGCAAGTACCATTTGCTGTGTGTTATTGGTCCTAGGTGAGCTAAGAGTTTGGTTTATACGTTTCCTTGTTCGTAATATTGCTGTTTTTGGAATAATTGTTTACGGTGTGCCTTTTCCTTGAGTCATATCATACTGCCTTTGCAACTTTTGCCAGTTATCTTTTAAAGTGTCTGAGGGGATATTGCAATATGTCTGTTCGGCATCCTGTAACAGCGCAGTTAGGTTATCCTCTTCAAGTTTGTTTTTTGAGCGAGTTTATTTGTGCAATTTAGCACTCCTCTAGCACAGACTTTGAAAGTGTCCCATATTATATCCCAGGGGGTAGGTCCATGGTCAAGCTCAATGAAGAACTAAAAATGGTTCTCTAATGGGTAATTTTTAGTGAAAAGGGTGAGCCGGGGTGTATTCTCATTGAGCGGTTAATTACTTGATTATCCGGCTAATTGAACTCCAGTAGGAGTGGTCTGATAAACCTTCTAGGATGGTAAAATACTTGTCACACTAGATGAGCTAAATATTCGTTTACAAAAAAGTAGTCAAGTGTAGAGAGTACATCATGTGTTGGGGAGTAGCAGGAGTAAGTAGAGTTTGAGGGAGTAAGTATCCTCCATATATCCAACCATACTAGTTCTGCCATCATTTGAGCAAGACATGTATTTTCTGGTTCATCGCTGGAGGTTCGGGCAACCGGGAGTCTATCCTTCTAAAGGGACATAAGCATTTTAAAGTCTCCTGTGCATATCACATTATAGTATCCTAGTGTAAAAGATAAAAAATGTTACAATATAAGGGGTGAGGCTGGAGCAGGGTTGTACAGTATATTCCCAATATGACATAGAGTATACTCTCTATTTCTAGATCCACACAAACATATCTTCCCTTGCTGTCTTTCTGCAGCTTTAGCATGTTGAAACACAACATAGAGCAAATTAGGAGGGAGACTTCTCTTGAAAAAGTGGTGTGGGTGCTGTGAGCTGCCCAAACCACCCATGTTTTATTCAGCCATCACCAAGTATCTATTTTAGGATGTGTCTCTTGGAGACAGAAAATATCTGGTCTAAGGGCCTGCATTCTCTCAAAAACCTGCAGACGCTTGAGGCTTATTTAGTTATTTAGGTCACAGATGTTCCAGGTTAATAGTTTAATCTGTGTAGTTTGGTCCATTAAAGTCTGATTGTTAGGGTATAGTTGTACAGGTCACCAGGCCCCCAGAGACCAGGCGAGGCACAGGCCATGCAAATAACTCAACATTAATCTTTTAGTAGCAATAAGTGTACATTTTGACAGACATAAAAGGCGAACATATCTTTCTCTATTTTTAAAAGACTAAACAATAACTTTATAACAATTAGGAATATAACCTTATTTCTGGTTCAGCAGAAGTCTAGTGCATAAAAAGACATTGACGAGCATTTTCGTTGTCTAGATGTCAATATTTGTCTTTTTGGAGGCAAATTCAAATCCTTGTCTGCTATTCCCTTTCATTTTGCCACTCCTCTCATTGGTCTTCTTTCCCTATTTAGAGGACAACTCCACCCTCTTATTAGCAAATTTTAGAAAGAATGGCCTCTTTAAAATATGTTGATATGTCCTAATTTGTCCTCTGAATTCATTACTGGATGCCTGCTACGCTTTTGGATGCCTCATCTAAACTGGCCAATTTAGTGACCTGTACTGAGCCTAAGCATGCTCAGAAGAGGCAGCTAGGGGATTAATATTCATTGGCTGTGATGTCCACTATCAAATCTATAACTGACAGTTGCTGGAAGAACCAGGAAGCAGAAACAAGGGCAACAGGACATTGTGCAAAATTTAAGGTTAGAGTTAAATATTTCAGATTTCAAACTATTACAGTTTAGGGTTTTGGGCGGTGATTTGCCTGTATATAAATTTTCATTTGAGGGCTGGACTTGCCCTTTAACTTCCTGCTTTCCCTTGCTTCAGTGCCCCTTATAGTTATTGGTTTGCCCTGACTTGTGGTGTCCTTTCTCTGTTTTATTCTGGTTTCTGACTCCTGCCTGTTCTCGCTTGACAGTTTGCCACCAATCTTCTGGAATGTAAGTGCTGCGGTATGGAGCGCACAAAATTTACTTTTGAATGCACACATAAAATATATTTCTGCCAATTTGAGGTTAGAGGGAACATTGTTTGCCGTCTACACTGACGGCGCTATGTATCTACGCTCTTGACCTTTGCTCCGCTGTTTGATCACCTGTGTGCTGACCTTGGCTCTGTTTTGGTTAGTCCCTTTGTTTTGGCTAGTGCTCTTGCTAGTCCTGCCCCATCTGTCAGTTTTGCTTCGGCTTCTTCAAGTATTCCTGGCCTCAGCTCAGATACCCTGCAAGTCCAGGGGGCAATCGATCCTGGTGAGGCGCTACAAGCCTCCCGGCAAACGGGGGCTTGTCTATTGGTGAAGGGAGTGGTGTTAGATTGGGATATCTGGGCTGAAGGATCCAGAGCGTTACACTAGATTTCCAGATAATTTCCATTATCTGGAATTATCTCAAATAGAGTCCAGTTAGGAATATGTTATGGGAAGGAATTTAGGAATGGGTGGGGGTGTAATTACAGTACAACATTCCTTGTTTGCAGAAACTCATCCAACTTTTTTTTGACTGACCAATGAACCTGCCATAACAACTTCTGCTGGAAGACAGTTCCATAGCTTTATGGTTCTCACAGTGAAAAAACCTTTCCGAACTTGAAGCCTAAACCTTTTTTCTTCAAGTCTTAAGGGATGTCCACATGTCCTCTGACATGCTCTAATGGTGAACAATGCCCCAGATAGTTTATTGTATGGCCCATTAATGTATTTATACACAGTAATCATATGCCCACGCAAGTGCCTTTTCTCCACCGTACATAATTGTAACTTTTCCAGTCTCTCTTCATATTCAAGCTCCCCCAATCCCCTTATTAATTTAGTTGCCCTTCTCTGAACTCTTTCCATTTCAAAGATGTCTTTTTTTGTACACAGGATTCCAAAATTGCACTGCATATTCCAAAGAGGGAGAATAAAATTTTCCTCCCTTGAATCCATACCTTTCTTTATACAAGACAATACCATGCTGCCTCTGGCTGTTGCCGCCTGGCACTGCTTGCTTCCTTTAAGTTTGTTATCCACCAAAACTCCAAGATCCCTTTCCAACAGGGATTCACTTAAGACAGAGCCATTTATAGTATAAGCAGCACAAAAGTCCAAAATGCATCACCTTACATTTATCAACATTGAATCTCATCTGCCACTTAGCAGCCCAATGTGACTAAGTTTTCAAAAGTCAACAAAGTTCTGTGTCATCAGCAACACAGAAACCTTGCTGACAATACCCACTTCCAAATCATTAATAAATAGATTAAATAGAAGCAGCCCCAACACAGAACCCTGTGGTACCCCACTTAGCACTTAAGTCCATAATGATGAAGCCTCATTAACTAATACTCTCTGCATCCTATTCATTAACCAATTTTCTATCCATGTACAAATGTGCTTCCCCAGACCAAAAGACCTTAGCTTATACATTAGTCGCCTATGGGGGACTGTGTCAAAAGCCTTTGCAAAATCCAAGTACAGTATACTACATCTACTGCTATGCCAGAGTCTAAATTTCTTCTTACTTCCTCATAAAAGCCAAGCAAGCTAGTTTGACAAGATTTATTCCTCCTAAATCCATGCTGGTTACTACTTATAATGTCAGTCCTTGAAACATATTCTAGAACATGTTCCCTTATTAAACTTTCCAGTATCTTCCCCACCACTGAAGTTAAACTTACAGGCCTGTAATTACCTCTCTGTGAACGACTACCCTTTTTGAATATTGGAATAAAATCAGGCTTTTTCCAATCCAGAGGCACACATCTGGACATGAGGGAATCTGCAAAAATTAGAAACAATGGCCTAGATAAAACTGAACTTAGCTCCCTAAATACCCAAGGATGTATTTTATCTGGTCCAGGAGATTTATTAATATTAACCTTATTTAGATCTTTCTGTACCATATCCTCGGTTAACCAAAGTGCACTTGCATCTTTTACACCATTATTGCTACTATACTCTGATATCTGTACTTGGATCTTTTATAGTGTATACAGAGGGAAAAAAAACATTTAAGACATTTGCTTTATCGCCATCCTCCGTAACTAACTTATCCCCATTTATTAATGATGCCACGTTTTCAGTCCTCATCTTCTTACTATTAATATCCTTAAAGGGGCAGTTCAGTGGAAATGATCAATATTCGTTAAATTGTTAGTTTGTGTAATGCCTTCTTATTCTACATAGTCTCTCCCATTATGAAAAATCAGTTGAATTTATACCCCCTTGCTGTTCCCTGCTGTTGACATTAGTGAGCTAACATTTCAGGTTCTAATGGTCCTTCTTCTTCCCAGAATGCACCACATCCCTGGCTGTTGGATGGGACAAACATGCTCAGATCTCTTCTGAGCAACTGAATCAACCCAGGCGGTGGGTCAAGGGCAAGACCATAACGGTCTCTATTAGGGGTCCTGCAAACAGGAAGTCAGTATTTCGGTTACATTTGTTTATAAACAGACGCAATGCTGAATTGGCAGATTAACCCTTTCACTGCCAGGAGATTTTCATTTTTTTTGCGTTAACTGCCAGAAGAATTTTCAGGATTTTGCCCTCAATCGCTTTAGACTAATTTTACAGTAGGAAACCTTGCAGTAAATCAGGAATATTATACATTGTTTTTTTCAGCACAAAGTCCGAGCTGAAGGTTGTAGCTTCCAAAATATATAGTTTGTGGGGGGTATTTCCAAGTTGATTAGGCTGTTCAAATTACAGAACACTTTGATTTTTTCTTTGAATTGGACTGTTGCATGCGTCCAATTTGAGCTAGTTGGTGGCCCCGTCTCTGTTTGCACCCACCTTATGGCATAGCGTTTGATTCAGGACTGTGGGAGATTGCCGTTTAGTGGGTTTTTTTACTTGCCGAGTGGGTTTAGGTAGGTTTCAACCATTGAGTACTCTTATTTTTTTTTTTTTAACAAAATCTCCTAAAAGCACAGGAGTTCTATGGATAACAGAGCCTGGAATTCTTCATGTATATACGAAGCATGATACCATCATGTAGCTGAAGGTGTGTAGCTTCCAAAAATATATAGTTTGTGGGGGTATTTCCAAGTTGATTAGGCTGTTCAAATTACAGAACACTTTGATTTTTTTCTTGTAATTGGACTTGTGCATCGTCCAATTTGAGCTAGTTGGTGGCCCCGTCTCTGTTTGCACCCACCCTTATGGCATACCGTTTGATTCAGGACATGTGGGATTGCCGTTTAGTGGTTTTTTACTTGCCGAGTGGGTTTAGGTAGGATTTCAACCATTGAGTCCTCTTATTTATTTTTTCACAAAATCTCCTAAAAGCACGGAGTTCTATGGATAACAGCGCCTGGAATTCTTCATGTATATACGAAAGCATGATACCATCACTGCTGACAGCGTGTAGCTTCCAAAATATATAGTTTGTGGGGTATTTCCAAGTTGATTGGCTGTTCAAATACAGAACACTTTGATTTTTTTCTTGTAATTGGACTTGTGCATGCGTCCAATTTGAGCTAGTTTGGCCCCGTCTCGTTTTGCACCCACCCTTATGGCATACCGTTTGATTCGGACATGTGGAGATTGCCGTTTAGTGGGTTTTTTTACTTGCCGAGTGGGTTTAGGTAGGATTTCAACCATTGAGTCCTTATTTATTTTTCACAAAATCTCCTAAAAGCACGGAGTTCTATGGATCAGCGCCTGGAATTCTTCATGTATATACGAAAGCATGATACCATCACATAGCTGAAGGTGTGTAGCTTGCAAAAATATATAGTTTGGGGTGGGGGTATTTCCAAGTTATTGGCTGTTCAAATTACAGAACACTTTGATTTTTTTCTTGTAATTGGACTTGTGCATGCGTCCAATTTGAGCTGTTGGTGGCCACGTCTCTGTGTGCACCCACACATATGCATACCGTTTGATGCAGGATATGTGGGAGATTGATATTTAGTGGGGGGTTTTATTTGTGGGGGGCATTCCAAGTTTTGGGGCTGTCTGAAATTACAGAGCACTTTGATTTTTTTCTTGTAATTACACTTGTGCATGCGTCCGATTTGAGCTAGTTGGTGGCCACGTCTCTGTACATCCACAATAGGCATACTGTTTTGATTCAGAACATGTTGGAGAGTGATATTTAGTGGGGGGGTTTTTATTGTGGGGGGCATTTCCAAGTTTTGGGGCTGTTTGAAATTACAGACACTTTGAATTTTTTCTTTGAATTACACTTGTGCAGTTTCCCTTTGAGCTAGTTGGTGGCCACGTCTCTGTGTGCACCCACACATATGGCATACCGTTTGATGTAGATATGTGGGAGATTGACATTGTGGTTTTTTTGTTTGCTTCAAGTTGGTTTAGGTAGGATTTCAATCCTTGAATCATCTTTTTATTTTTCACAAAACCTCCTAAAAACACAAGAGTTCTTTGGATCACTGGGTCTGGAATTCTTCATGTATGTTTGAAAGCATGGCATCGTAACGTAGCTGAAGGTGTATAGATTCCAAAACTATATAGCTTGTGGGGGGAATTTCCATGTTTCTGGACGTTTTCCTTAGAAAAGGGTAGGCTGTTCAAATTACGAGCACTTTGATTTTTCTACAGCGCCTGGAATTCTTCATGTATATACGAAAGCATGATACCATCATGTAGCTGAAGGTGTGTAGCTTCCAAAAATATATAGTTTGTGGGGGGTATTTCCAAGTTGATTAGGCTGTTCAAATTACAGAACACTTTGATTTTTTTCTTGTAATTGGACTTGTGCATGCGTCCAATTTGAGCTAGTTGGTGGCCCCGTCTCTGTTTGCACCCACCTTATGGCATAGCGTTTGATTCAGGACATGTGGGAGATTGCGTTTAGTGGTTTTTACTTGCCGAGTGGGTTTAGGTAGGATTTCAACCATTGAGTATCTTTTATTTTTTTTTTTTACACAAAATCTCCTAAAAGCACGGAGTTCTATGGATAACAGAGCCTGGAATTCTTCATGTATATACGAAAGCATGATACCATCATGTACTGAAGGTGTGTAGCTTCCAAAAATATATAGTTTGTGGGGGTATTTCCAAGTTGATTAGGCTGTTCAAATTACAGAACACTTTGATTTTTTCTTGTAATTGGACTTGTGCATGCGTCCAATTGAGCTAGTTGGTGGCCCCGTCTCGTTTGCACCCACCCTTATGGCATACCGTTTGATTCAGAATGTGGGAGATTGCCGTTTAGTGGGTTTTTTACTTGCCGAGTGGGTTTAGGTAGGATTTCAACCATTGAGTACTCTTATTTTATTTTTTTCACAAAATCTCCTAAAAGCACGGAGTTCTATGGATAAACAGACGCCTGGAATTCTTCATGTATATACGAAGCATGTACCACGTAGCTGAAGGGTGTAGCTTCCAAAATATATAGTTGTGGGGGTATTTCCAAGTTGATTAGGCTGTTCAATTACAGAACACTTTGATTTTTTTCTTGTAATTGGACTTGTGCATGCGTCCAATTTGAGCTAGTTGGTGGCCCCGTCTCTGTTTGCACACCACCCTTATGGCATACCGTTTGATTCAGGACATGTGGGGATTGCCGTTTAGTGGGTTTTTACTTGCCGAGTGGGTTTAGGTAGGATTTCAACCATAGTCCTTATTTTATTTTTTCACAAAAATCTCCTAAAAGCACGGAGTTCTATGGATAACAGCGCCTGGAATTTCATGTATATACGAAAGCATGATACCATCACTAGCTGAAGGTGTGTAGCTTGCAAAAAATATATAGTTTGTGGGGGTATTTTCAAGTTGATTAGGCTGTTCAAATTACAGAACACTTTGATTTTTCTTGTAATTGGACTTGTGCATGCGTCCAATTTGAGCTGTTGGTGGCCACGTCTCTGTGTGCACCCCACACATGGCTACCGTTTGTGCAGCAGGATATGTGGGAGATTGATATTTAGTGGGGGGTTTTTTTGTGGGGGGCATTCCAAGTTTTGGGTTGTCTGAAATTACAGAGCACTTTGATTTTTTTGTAAATTACATTGTGCATGCGTCCGATTTGAGATAGTGTGGCCACGTCTTGTACATCCACATATGGCATACTGTTTGATTCAGAACAATGTGGGAGAGTGATATTTAGTGGGGGGGTTTATTGTGGGGGGCATTCCAAGTTTTGGGGCTGTTTGAAATTACAGACAACTTTGAATTTTTTCTTGTAATGACTGTGCATGTTCCCTTGAGCTAGTTGGTGGCCACGTCTCTGTGTTGCACCCACACATATGGCATACCGTTTTGATGGAGATATGTGGGAGATTGACATTTAGTGGTGGTTTTTTTGCTTGTCAAGTTGGGTTTAGGTAGGATTTCAATCCTTGAATCATCTTATTTTTATTTTTCACAAACCTCCTAAAAACACAAGAGTCTTTGGATCCACTGGGTCTGAATTCTTCATGTATGTTTGAAAGCATGGCATGTAACGTAGCTGAAGGTGATAGATTCCAAAATTATAGCTTGTGGGGGATTTCCATGTTTCTGGGACTGTTCCTTAGAAAAAGGGTAGGCTGTAATTACAGAGCACTTTGATTTTTTCTTGTATTACATTTGTGCAATCCCATTTGAGAAGTTGGTGGGTCTCTGTGTGCATCCACACATAGGGCATACCGTTTGATTCAGAACATGTGGGAGATTGATATTTAGTTGGGGGTTTTATTTGTGGGGGGGCATTTCCAAGTTTTGGGGCTGTTTGAATTACAGAGCACTTTGATTTTTTTTTTTGTAATTACACTGTGCATGTGTCCATTTGAGCTAGTTGGTGGCCATATCCTGTGTACACATCCACGCATATGGCATACGGTTTGATTCAGGGCATTTGGAAGATTGAAATTGACAAGTTTTTTTACATGACATGGAAATTTGCCATGATTTTAACTTTGAATTGTATTTTTATAAATTTTTCCTGAAAATCTGGTAAAAAAGCGAAATTTTACATGAAACTGCGCTCATACCATTGGTGGTATGCATAAAAGAATCAAACAATTGTGTAGCCTAAGATGTGTAAATTCCAAGAATATATAGTTTTGGGGGTATTT
Organism: Hymenochirus boettgeri; assembly: GCA_019447015.1. NCBI lineage: Eukaryota > Metazoa > Chordata > Amphibia > Anura > Pipidae > Hymenochirus > Hymenochirus boettgeri. Next base: position 102,690,299 of record CM033473.1, on the reverse strand, counting down.
CTATATAAGAGGGGTGTTTAGTCTGACAAATCTGAAAAGTTGCTGTAATTGGGCCATTGTTCATTGGCTCCATTTGTGGCTAGTTGATTCCACGTTTGCGTGGTGAACCTACATAGGGCATACCGTTTGATTCAGGACATTTGAGAGATTGATATTTGGTAACTTTTTTACATTACTTGGGATTTTGGCATGATTTCTACCTTGAGAGTGTTTTTTTCAAATTTTTTAGAAAATTGCTAAACTGTGAACTTCTAACGAAGAATGCGCCCACACATTGATGGTACGAATGAACAAACTACAGAATTTCGTAGATAAAGGGTGTGGATTTGAGAAATATATGGTTTGTGGGGTTGTTTTGTGGGGGAAAAATTGCAGACTGTTCAAATTCAGATTTGGCTGAAATTTTTGCTGTTTCTGAGCCATCGTTCATTGTTTCACTTTGTGGCTTTTGGCTTCCACGTACGTGTGTAACCACACATATGGCATACTGTTTGATTCAGGACATTTGGGAGATTGATATTTAGTAACTTTTTTTTACATTCTTGAGGTTTTGGCATGATTTCTACCTTTTGAAGTTGTTTTTTGTTCATTTTTTCAGACAAATGCGAACTTCTATGAAGAACTGCGCGCCCACACCATTGATGGTATGAATGAACAAACTACAGTGTTACATAGCTGAAGGTGTGTAGATTTCAGGAATATACAGTTTGTGGGGGTTATTTCTAAGTTACGGTGGTGTTTTGTGGAAAAAACTGTAGACTGTCCAAATTCGGAGTTGGCTAATATTTTCGTGTTCTGAGCCATCTGTGCATTGTCTCACTTTTTGGCTTTCGCTTCCACGTCGCTTGTGTAACCACACATATGGCATACGTTGATTCAGGACATTTGGGAGATTGATATTTAGTACTTTTTTTTACATTCCATGAGGTTTTGGCATGATTTCTACCTTTGAAGTTGTTTTTTGTTCATTTTTCAGACAAATGCGAACTTTATGAAGAACTGTGCCCACACTATTTGGTATGAATGAACAAACTACAGTGTTACATAGCTGAAGGTGTTGTAGATTTCAGGAATATATAGTTTGTGGGGTTATTTCTAAGTTAGGGGGTGTTTTGTGGAAAAAACTGCAGACTGACCGAATTCGGAATTGGCTAAAATTTTGCTGTTTCTGAGCCATCGTGCATTGTCTCACTTTGTGGCTTTTCGCTTCCACGTCCGCGTGTGTAACCACACATATCGCATACCGTTTGATTCAGGACCTTGGGAGATTGATATTAGTAACTTTTTTTAGATTCCATGAGGTTTTGGCATGATTTCTACCTTTTGAAGTTGTTTTTTGTGCATTTTCAGACAAATGCGAACTTCTACGAAGAACTGCGCCCACACCATTGATGGTACGAATGAACAAACTACAGAATTTCTGTAGATAAGTGTGTGGATTTGAGAAAATATGGTTTGTTGGGGGTTGTTTTGTGGAAAAAACTGTAGACTGTCCAAATTCGGAGTTGGCTAAATATTTTCGCTGTTTCTGAGCCATCGTGCATTGTCTCACTTTTTGGCTTTTCGCTTCCACGTCCGCGTGTGTAACCACACATATGGCATACCGTTTGATTCAGGACATTTGGGAAATTGATATTTAGTAACTTTTTTTTACATTCCATGAGGTTTTGGCATGATTTCTACCTTTTGAAGTTGTTTTTTGTTCATTTTTTCAGACAAATGCGAACTTCTATGAAGAACTGCGCCCACACTATTGATGGTATGAATGAACAAACTACAGTGTTACATAGCTGAAGGTGGCTACTTTAACATTGTAACAGAATTTTGTAACTTTTCTTGAAATTTTACTGGAATTATGGGTAAAATATGTAAAAAAAAATGAAAATTTGCAAATTTTCATGGATTTTTCCCATTTTTACTTATAGTTATCTTAAGGTTACGCACAAAAATCTCGTGTTTCTAAAAGCTCAGATACTCCCGAGTACAACCATACCAGATATATGTAGGTACCCGACTTTTCCTGTCAGGAGACCCCCCCAATAAAAACTGCACCTTCAAGAATATTACACCAAATTAAAATGTATAACCACTACTGACAGTTAACATAGAAAATCTTCCAAATTAACTAAAATATCCCACAAGTGAGATATTTTTAGAAATACACACCCGCAGGATTTTATGAGTGAGGTTAGTTTCGATCAAAATGCAGATACCCGGACAGCTCTTCGTCCACTTGTAAGTATTTTCTCACATTTTCCTTTTTTCCTCAACTGTAAAATCAGAGACAAAATCAAATGCGAATTTCAGCTAAACACTGTGGAGGAAAGTTCAAACGCTACTCAAATATGAAACAACCTCCTGTAATAAACGGTATGCCAAATTCATGGTGTACCAGAGACATGGCTACCAACTAACCCAGAGCGTGACCAGTGCCAAATGTCAGTAGCAGCAAAAAAAAATTAGCCAGTTTTGTATTTGAACAGTCTGCAGTTTTTCCACAAAACAACCCCCCCCGAAATACCCCCCACAAACTATATTCCTGAAATCTACACACCTTCAGCTATGAAACACTTAGTTCGTTTATTCATACCATCAATGTGTGGGCGCAGTTCTTCGTAGAAGTTTGCACTTTTACCAGATTTTCAAAAAAAATGAACATCAAACAACATTCAAAAAGGTAGAAATCATGCCAAAACCTATGGAATGTAAAAAAAAGTTACCAAATATCAATCTCCCAAATGTCTGAATCACGGTATGCCATATGTGTGGTTACACACCCGGACGTGGAAGCGAAAAGCCACAAAGTGGGACAATGCACGATGGCTCAGAAACGGCAAAAAATATTTAGCCAACTCCGAATTTGGACAGTCTGCAGTTTTTTCAACAAAACACACCCCGTAACTTAGAAATAACCCCCACAAACTATATATTCCTGAAATCTACACCACCTTCAGCTATGTAACACTGTAGTTTGTTCATCATACCATCAATGGCGTGGGCGCAATTCTTCGTCGAAGTTCGCATTTGTCTGAAAAATGCACAAAAAACAACTTCAAAAGGTGGAAATCACGCCAAAAACCTCATGGAATCTAAAAAAAAGTATAAATATCAATCTCCCAAATGTCCTGAATAAACGGTATGCGATATGTGTGGCTACACACGCGGACGTGGAAGCGAAAAGCCACAAAGTGAGACAATGCACGATGGCTCAGAAACAGCGAAATTTTAGCCCATTCCGAATTCGGTCAGTCTGCAGTTTTTCCACAAAAACAACCCCGTAACTAGAAATAACCCCGACAAACTATATATTCCTGAAATCTACACACCTTCAGCTATGTAAACTGTAGTTGTTCATTCATACCATCAATAGTGTGGGCACAGTTCTTCATAGAAGTTCGCATTTGTCTGAAAAATGAACAAAAAACAACTTCAAAAGGTAGAAATCATGCCAAAACCTCATGGAATGTAAAAAAGGTTACTAAATATCAATCTCCCAAATGTCCTGAATCAAACGGTATGCCATATGTGTGGTTACACAAGCGTACGTGGAAGCGAAAGCCAAAAAGTGAGACAAATGCACGAGGCTCAGAAACAGCGAAAATATTTAGCCAACTCCGAATGGGACAGTCTACAGTTTTTTCCACAAAACACCACCGTAACTTAGAAATAACCCCCACAAACTGTATATTCCTGAAATCTACACACCTTCAGCATGTAACACTGTAGTTTGTTCATTCATACCATCAATGGCGTGGGCGCAGTTCTTCATAGAAGTTCGCATTTGTCTGAAAAAATGAACAAAAAACAACTTCAAAAGGTAGAAATCAGCCAAAACCTCATGGAATGTAAAAAAAAAGTTACTAAATATCAATCTCCCAAATGTCCTGAATCAAACGGTATGCCATAGTGTGGGTACACACGTGGACGTGGAAGCCAAAAGCCACAAAGTGAAACAATGCACGATGGCTCAGAAACAGCAAAAATATTCAGCCAAATCTGAATTTGAACAGTCTGCAATTTTTCCCCACAAAACAACCCCACACAACCATATATTTTCAAATCCACACACTTATCTACGAAATTCTGTAGTTTGTTCATTGTACCATCAATGGTGTGGGCGCAGTTTCTTCGTAGAAGTTCGCATTTGTCTGAAAAAATGCACAAAACAAAAACAACTTCAAAAGGTAGAAAGAAATATGCCAAAACCTCATGGAATCTAAAAAAAAGTTACTAAATATCAATCTCCCAAATGTCCTGAATCAACGGTATGCGATATTGTGTGGTTACACACGCGGCGTGGAAGCGAAAAGCCACAAAGTGAGACAATGCACGATGGCTCAAGAACAGCGAAAATATTTAGCCAATTCCGAATTCGGTCAGTCTGCAGTTTTTTCCACAAAACACCCCCGTAACTTAGAAATAACCCCGACAAACTATATATTCCTGAAATCTACACACCTTCAGCTATGTAACACTGTAGTTTGTTCATTCATACCATCAATAGTGTGGCACAGTTCTTCATAGAAGTTCGCATTTGTCTGAAAAAATGAACAAAAAACAATCAAAAGGTAGAAATCATGCCAAAACCTCATGGAATTGAAAAAAGTACTAAATATACAATCTCCCAAATGTCCTGAATCAAACGGTATGCCATATGTGTGGTTACACAAGCGGACGTGGAAGCGAAAAGCCAAAAAGTGAGACAATGCACGATGGCTCAGAAACAGGAAAATATTTAGCCAACTCCGAATTTGGACAGTCTACAGTTTTTTCCACAAAACACCACCGAACTTAGAAATAACCCCACAAACTGTATATTCCTGAAACTACACACCTTCAGCTATGTAACACTGTAGTTGTTCATTCATACCATCAATGGTGTGGGGCGCAGTTCTTCATAGAAGTTCGCATTTGTCTGAAAAAATGAACAAAAAACAACTTCAAAAGGTAGGAGAAATCATGCCAAAACCTCAAGGAATGTAAAAAAAAGTTACTAAATATCAATACTCCCAAATGTCCTGAATCAAACAGTATGCCATATGTGTGGTTACACACGTGGACGTGGAAGCCAAAAGCCACAAAGTGAAACAATGAACGATGGCTCAGAAACAGCAAAAATATTCAGCCAAATCTGAATTTGAACAGTCTGCAATTTTTCCCACAAAACAACCCCCACAAACCATATATTTCTCAAATCCACACACACCTTTATCTACGAAATTCTGTAGTTTGTTCATTCGTACCATCAATGGTGTGGGCGCAGTCTTCGTCGTGAGAAGTTCACAGTTTTAGCAGATTTTCTAAAAAATTTGGAAAAAAACACTCTCAAAGGTAGAAATCATGCCAAAATCCCAAGTAATGTTAAAAAAAAGTTACCAAATATCAATCTCTCAAATGTCCTGAATCAAACGGTATGCCCTATGTATGGTTACACACGCCAAACGTGGAATCAACTAGCCACAAAGTGAGCCAATGAACAATGGCCCAATTACAGCAACTTTTCAGATTTGTCAGACTAAACACCCCTTATATTAGAAAACCCCCAAAACTATATATTCTTGGAATTTACACATCTGGTACACAATGGTGTGATTCTTTATGCACTACACCAATGGTATGAGCGCAGTTTCATGTAAAATTTCGCTTTTTTACCAGATTTTCAGGAAAAATTTATAAAAATACAATTCAAAGTTAAAAATCATGGCAAATTTCCATGTCATGTAAAAAAAACTTGTCAATTATCAATCTTCCAAATGCCTGAATCAACGGTATGCCATATGCGTGGATGTACACAGGGATATGGCCACCAACTAGCTCAAATGGGACACATGAACAAGTGTAATTACAAGAAAAAATCAAAGTGCTCTGTAATTTCAAACAGCCCCCAAAACTTGAAATGCCCCCCACAAATAAAACCCCCAACTAAATATCAATCTCCCACATGTTCTGAATCAAACGGTATGCCCTATGTGTGGATGCACACAGAGACGTGGCACCAACACAGCTCAAATGGGATGCAATGCACAAATGTAATTACAAGAAAAAATCAAAGTGCTCTGTAATTTGAACAGCCTACCCTTTTTCTAAGGAAAACATCCAGAAAACATGGAAATTCCCCCCACAAGCTAATATTTTGGAATCTATACACCTTCAGCTACGTTACGATGCCATGCTTTCAAACATACATGAAATTCCAGCCCAGTGATCCAAAGAACTCTTGTGTTTTTAGGAGTGTTTGTGAAAAATAAAATAAGATGATTCAAGGATTGAAATCCTACCTAAACCAACTTGACAAGCAAAAAAAACCACTAAATGTCAATCTCCCACATATCCTACATCAAACGGTATGCCATATGTGTGGGTGCACACAGAGACGTGGCCACCAACTAGCTCAAAGGGAAACATGCACAAGTGTAATTACAAGAAAAAATTCAAAGTTGTCTGTAATTTCAAACAGCCCCAAAACTTGGAAATGCCCCCCACAAATAAACCCCCCACTAAATACACTCTCCACATGTTCTGAATCAAACAGTATGCCATATGTGTGGATTGTACAGGACGTGGCCACCAACTAGCTCAAATCGGACGCAGCCACAATGTAATTACAAGAAAAAAATCAAGTGCTCTGTAATTTCAGACAGCCCCAAAACTTGGAAATGCCCCACACAAATAAAACCCCCACTAAATATCATCTCCCACATATCCTGCATCAAACGGTTATGCCATATGTGTGGGTGCACACAGAGCGTGGGCACCAACTAGCTCAAATGGACGATGCACAAGTCCAATTACAAGAAAAAAATCAAAGTGTTCTGTAATTTGAACAGCCTAATCAACTTGGAAATAACCCCCACAAACTATAATTTTGCAAGCTACACACCTTCAGCTATGTGATGGTATCATGCTTTCGTATATACATGAAGAATTCCAGGCGTGGTATCCATAGAACTCCGTGCTTTTAGGAGATTTTGTGAAAAAAATAAATAAGGACTCAATGGTTGAAATCCTACCTAAACCCACTCGGCAAGAAAAAACCCACTAAACGGCAATCTCCCACATGTCCTGAATCAAAAGGTATGCCATAAGGGTGGGTGCAAACAGAGAGGGGCCACCAACTAGCTCAAATTGGACGCATGACAAGTCCCATTACAAGAAAAAAAATCAAAGTGTTCTGTAATTTGAAACAGCCTAATCAACTTGGAAATACCCCCACAAACTATATATTTTGGAAGCTACACACTTCGATACAGTGATGGTATCATGCTTTCGTATATACATGAAGAATTCCAGGCGCTGTATCAATAGACTCCGTGCTTTTAGGAGATTGTTGAAAAAATAAAATAAGGGACTCAATGGTTGAAATCCTACCTAAACCACTCGGCAAGTAAAAAACCCACTAAACGGCAAATCTCCACATGTCCTGAATCAAACGGTATGCCATAAGGGTGGGTGCAAACAGAGACGGGGCCACCAACTAGCTCAAATGGACGGCGCACATGCAAGTCCAATACAAGAAAAAAAATCAAAGTGTTCTGTAATTTGAACAGCCTAATCAAATTGGAAATACCCCCCCAAAAATATATTTTTGGAAGCTACACACCTTCAGTACATGATGGGATCATGCTTTCGTATTACATGAAGAATTCCAGGCTCTGTTATCCATAGAACTCCGTGCTTTTAGGCGATTTTGTTAAAAAAAAAAAAAATAAGAGTACTAATGGTTGAAAATCCTACCTAAACCCAACTCGGCAAGTAAAAAAACCCACTAAACGGCAATCTCCCACATGTCCTGAATCAAACGCTATGCCATAAGGGTGGGTGCAAACAGAGACGGGGCCACCAACTAGCTCAAATTGGACGCATGCACAAGTCCAATTACAAAGAAAAAATCAAAGTGTTCTGTAATTTGAACAGCCTAATCAACTTGGAAATACCCCCCACAAACTATATATTTTGGAAGCTACACACCTCAGCTACGTGATGGTATCTCTTTCGTATATACATGAAGAATTCCAGGCGCTGTTATCCATAGAATCCATGCTTTAGGAGATTTGTGAAAAAATAAAATAAGAGGACTCAATGGTTGAATCCTACACTAAACCCACTCGGCAAGTAAAAAAAACCACTAAACGGCAATCTCCCACAAGTCCTGAATCAAACGGTATGCAATAAGGGTTGGTGCAAACAGAGACGGGACTACCAACTAGCTCAAAGGGATCCATGCGCAATTAGCAATTACAAACGGTCTTTTTTGGTACCTCTGCAAAATTCCACTAAAATAGGCTTAGTTTCCCTTGAAATCCAACAAAATAAAGATCCACGGTTACTTTACCGATACACACAGGGGGACATTGGGAAGCTTGGAGAAGACAAAGTTTTTGCTAATTATTTTTAGGGTAATAATAAAAAAAAAAGGTGTGGTGTATCACTTAAGATTTTTTTTGTGTGCATTGCCCCTTTTTTGAGGGGTCATTCCAAAGAGATCATCAAATCATCTTAGGGAATGATACCGAACTTGGAATACGGGCAATGCCGTTTTCCAATTCGAAATCCGATCGGAAAAATCACTTCCCGGAAATCATTTTCCAGGAAGTGATTTTTCATTCATTGGCAAAGATCAATAATTTGGTGATCAGAAGTGATCACCAATTTTGATCTCTGTCCCCATTTTTTTTCTAAGTCTTCGCTAGTAGCAAAGACTTAAAAAAATCCTATTTGTGAAGGAACTTTGAGTTCCATTCACAAATGTTATAGTAAGCTGTCAGCATGACAGCTTGTCTACAGGTACGCAGCATGATCTGAAAAGAGATATGCGCAGTACCTCCACTAGAACCACCAGGGGCAGCTCTTACCTCTCTTAGGGAAGACCCCGGTGAAGCAGGAAGCTGAGTGATGTCACCGGGTTCTCCCTTTCCGGAACGAAGATTTCCTCCTCTCCTTCTCCACGTGGGACAGGCTGCCGGGCTGCAGGTAGGGATATCTCCCATCCCCACCCTCTGTTTCGTCCAAATCGAGGGGCCTAGGGGGGCTTTGAATGTGCCCCCGATCGCCCCTAGCAGGGGGGAAAAAATTTTTGGGGGGGGAAGCCACAGATCGTATATTCAGATCTGTGGCAGTTTTGAGTATTCACTGCACAGATCGTGAATATACGATCTGTGGCAGGGAAAGGGTTAAAGTTATTGGGATAACAATATTCTGCTATTTTTCTGAAAAGCATATTATTTGCACTGAACTTCCCCTTTTAAAAAATGTTTTAGGCTTAGTGATGCTTGTTCAGAATCCTAACTCATTATTAATTTTAGCTAGTGATTGCTTTCTTACACTCCTTGTTACAGTTTTTATAATACGTATAGGCCCTTTCGTTCTCTCTGCTTAAAGTTGTTTAAAGTGGTTTTTAGCCTTTTCTTCCTTTCCATTTGCCTCTTTACATCAGAATCCAGCCACATGGGCGGATTTATTTTTTTTACATTTATTTTCCAAGAGTATAAATAAGATTTGAAATGGCTTAAATCCCCTAAAATACAGTCCGCTTCTGTTCAGTATCTTTACCTGATTATACTTATAACAGTTGACATTCTGAAGAGCTCATTTAACATGAGAATATTTCTAACCCAAAATTAAAGATCTTTGTTAACCCAGGCCAACTTTTCCTTTCGATAACAAAGTCCAATGCCACTATTTCAATGGTCACTATCCCTAGACCCAGAGTTACCTTTATATCTATAATGCGCCGCCAATGTTAGATATTACCAGATCAAACAGAGCTCCTTTTCTAGTAGGAACTTCACCACCATTGAGAGAAAATTATACTTGCAGCAAATTCAGGAACTCATCGCCTTTCTCGTGTTGGCAGTTCCACTCCACCAATCAATGTCAGGGTAATTACAGTCCCCCATAATGCGCACACTCCCAACTTGTAGCCCTTGTAAACTGCAATATGAAGCTGACTCACTTCCTCCCTGATAGCATTGGCAGCTTATAGCAGACACAACAATGACATTACCCCTTTCTGTTGCCTAATTCCACCCATATTGTCTCCACTAACATCCATATCACAGTTATCTTGTCTTTTAAATTTGGCTTCATCTTTTTTAACATTAAACACATACTCCTCCCTCTTTCCTTTTTTCTATGGAAGAGGAATTGTCGTACCCTAACCTCTGCTTGAATTCTGTGAATGTGAGCAGTGTTGTCCTATGATATGGAGGAAATTAGTAGCCCCTGTTTGTTCCATGGATTGATTTTATTAAGAAAGTGCAATACATGGTTGGGCTATTAAGGAAAACTGGGATGTGTTGTAAGATATGCCAGTAGCATGCCTCCGATATTAACAACTGTGGTGTTGGGGTGTCTCCCTCTTTGCCGAGAGTTAGGTATGATCAGGGTTTAAGTATTTAGTTGGCCAGCCAAATAGTACATTTGAAAGTTTGGCAGAGCAGTCAAGTTGCATTTTTGGTTTATGGATGTTTTAATTGACTCTCTTTTTCCATTCACAGGAAGGAAGCAGTAGATTCTGGAGCATTTTAAAGAAGGGGTTGGGATGTATATCATACTATGTTGAAAATATATCACCACTTGAGATAATTTGATACATTGACCTGCCAAGAGGTTTAGTGGAAGATTTTGCCATGTTTATTTGGTTAGATATTAATAATAGAAGGGGGGGTGGTAAGGTAATTAATTTATAGAAATTAGTGGTGATTGGGTGATTGGATTCTGATATTTAAAGCTATACAATTCTGGGAACTAGGGGTCCTGTGCAAATGGGGGATGTATGTATTTTTATCTATCGGGAAGAGTGACGATTTTTGACAAATTGATGTATGAGGCAGAAATTGGACTGTATTGGGTGATAAGGCATAGGCTGTTTGGAGAGATTTCTCTGATACCCCAGATAGAGGGTTAAATCATCCGCATATACCCTAATTAGGGAAATAGTGGGCTAGTAGTAATAGGAAGGAAATTTCGGAGATGGATCTTAGCTGAATGCTAAGGGCCCAATTGATATGCAAATAGATGGGGACAGGGGGAAACCTGTCTGGTTCCTCTGGCTAAAGGGAAGGGGTTGGAGGTTGTTCCTTTACTCTGTGGTGGCCATTGGTGTGTGTAAAATTTTTACCATTTTCAGAAGATTGGGACCTATTCCAAAATGGTTATGCATTCCCACAGAAAGGGCCATTCTAGTGACTCAAGCCTTTAGCAGTGTCTAGGAGAGCATAATACGGAGCTGAGTTGTCATGATCATAATTAGGGGTTTTGTGAAGTTGAATAGAGGTAGACTTTTCAGGGATGATCGGATGTATGATAAAGGTTATGACTAGTTGTAATCGATGTATTGTAATTGATTGGCCAGGATTTGTGCTAGTAATTTGTCATCTGTATTCAACAGTGAAATTGGATGGATGATGCGTAAATCAAGCACATTTTTTCAGGTATCGATAAGTGTTATTGAGCGCTATACATGGAGTCAGAGAGAGTGCATTCATGAATGGCCTCGTTGAATATGTCTAGGAGGGCTTGCAGGTATGTATCTATATTTTTATAACGTCAACTGGGATCCCATCCGGAACCAGAGCCTTACCACTTGTCATGTTCCCTACAGCTTCTTGGAGTTCAGAGAGTGAGATTTCTGCTTCCAACAGGTGCCTTTTTGCTTGATTCAGTTGGGAATGTGTTTCTTCTCTAGTATAAAAAAGTAATTAGGTTCATGAGTTGGGATTTATATGGATTAGGACATAACCCCATGTTCAGCTGATGGTGTTGGATATTTGTGATCATATTGTGATCAGGGGCCATGTGCTAGTCTGCAAGAAGTTTGGCAGCTTGATGGCCGTGTGTTAAAAGTATTCTGTGAATTATTTTCAGTATTTTTACTGTTATCATAGAGGTATAGAGAGACTGGGCTAATGCAGGCTGGTTAAGGGAGGGGTTATTTATATATCTTTTCAGGGGTTTGTAGTGAGGTGGTTTCATCTTGTCTCATTGTTCTTTTAATGTGAATTATACAATGTTGTAGTGCCCCCTCTGTGGGACTACTTTAAAGGCCTCCCATCTATTCTAGCTGATGTTTCTCTTTGATGTTCTGAAATATGTTCTATTTTACGTGATTGGATCTGGTGTTGGGAACAGTGTGAGCCAGAAGGGATGGAAGCCCACCAATCTATTAGCAGAGTTATAAATGTGGGGATGCGGAGTGTAAGCATAACAGGGGTGGTCTAAAATGCCTCTGGGGAGGTAGAAAGTCTAAGTATTTTCGGTTCAGCTGTTTATTGGTAAAACGTAGTCGATATGGGGTAGCGTATTATGTGGTTGCACATAGACATGTGTATTCTGGGTGTGGGGATACTTAAACCTCCCATACGTCTGTCAATGGAACTCAGGCATAAATGAGTTAAAGGTGAAGCTTTGGTGGTATGCTGGATTTGACTTATGTATTTAAGGGTTCATCGTTGAGTTCCCTAGACAGACAATATATGCCTGGGGGTTGTAACTCAGATATAAAATGAGTTAAAGGTGCAAGCTGTGGTGGTATTGCTGGATTGGAACTTATGTATTTAAGGGTTCATTCGTTGAGTTCCCTAGACAGACAATATATGCCCCTGTGGGTATTTTAAAATAAAGAGATGTTCCTTTAGTGGTTTTTGTTTAGCAGGTGAAGGGACATAAATTCCTAATATGATATATAGCATTGATTTGATAGCGAGTGCTACACAGAAAAATCTACATTTTTAACCTGATTGGACTTAGTGATGGTATATTTCATTCTCTTGTGTATTAAAATGAGGACTCGCTTTTAAGTAGGAGGAGAGTGTGCTATGTGCTGTCCATGTAGTGGAGTGGCAGTGGTTGGCAAAAGAGATGGTTTCTGTAGGCAAATCCGTCTTCTTGATATGATTGTATTTGTGTGAATACTCTATTTATTCTAACATAATGATAATCTTTTATAAGGGCTATTTAGACTCCTGGATATTCCCACAAAGCTTAAGAGTTGGACTCATTTAAGGAGATATCTTGCATGTTCACACTGGGTAGGGGGGTAGATGGGAGTGAATGGGTTAAAGAATTATACTATGTATCATTGCTAGTTATTTAACATTAGTAAAGAGCTTTGAGGTTCTAATAAATCTGTTTATTAACCAATGTCAACAACAACATGGTTGCATAATATTTCATATAATTGTCATATTAGGGCAGATATATTTACTTAAGAAATTAAACACAAAGCACTCGCACAGGGAGATTCAATAAAAGTTCTTATCGTTTAAAATGGTGCTAATTTGCCCCAACCAGAACTTATGTAACATTTGAAAGCTAACATCAGATTGGTTGGGGCAAAATTAGCACCATTTAAAAAGAACTTTTTATTGAATTACCCCATAGACGTCTAAAACAATAATAGATAGGCACACTCCCACACCTGCTGTTTATCTCCGGGTGTGCTGCTCTGTTAAACCCATTCCAAGGGCCAATTAGTCCTGCAGAAATGAAAAGGAATCAGAAACTCTACCACGGTATGAGTAGGTGATAAAAGGGGTGAGAACTCCTTATAGTTAATCAGCAAAAGCAATCCAAGTTCGGGGGAGTATCCACCCTTCCTCAGGGATCATTTTCGGTTCTGTGATAGATAGAAACAAAGAACAGGAGATGTTTGTATGTTAAGTGAAGCTGATCTAGTCAAGTGTTGCCAACTTTGGCATTTAAGACCTGAACACATATAACATTAACATAACAAAAGGATGGTATTTTCTTAGAGCATGATGCAGGCGGCATTAATTCTTGCAGCAACAGCATGTTAAGTTAATGCAATGCACTTAGCACTGACCCAGCAATGTATTGTGTCTAAAAGCAAAGAGCCAAACCGAATCTTCGTTGCAGGAGGAGGAGAAGTGAAGTGAACCCTAATGTTAGCACAGCTCTATGCAATGCATTTCTCAATAGGTACCAATTAAAAGGTAAGTTGAGGGTAGCAATCAGGAAGCCCTGCGTGTAATTACATTTTCTATACCCTCTAACATTCACTTATTTAAATTGGAACTCTATTTACAAATGGGCATGTGTACATTATGTGTTAATATCAGGTTATTCATTTCAGCTTACATTTTCACAATTAAGGCAGGGCTGCAAGGATGCAAATAACAACAATACTTCTAGCTCAGCAATGCTACCGTGTTTTTAAGGTGACATTTCATGTTTCATAGATCTGACAACTGATTACTTTGTGAAACCGTGTTAAGCTGTATTTTATTTATTTATGACTTTCTTATTTGGTATGTCAGTTATTTTCAATTTATAGTGGATATGTGTTATCACATTTGAAATTCTATTTGAGAAATTATGACCATTAACAACTCAAGCAATGCAGCAGGAGAAATCAAAATTCCTATATTTAGGATGGATGTGCGCCAGTAGATCAGAGCAGAACTATATTTGCCAAGGTAGGGTATTTAAGTGTGCACATTCAATGATAAACACTGATCATAAGAACAGAAAAATTTTGTAGACACACATAAACAGAACTTGTTTTGTTTATAACCTGTTGTAGATTTTGGTTGATTTTAAGCAAAATGCTATGCATGAAGGTTGTCATTTTGATATTTAAAGTTTATACAGTATATCATTATAAATGTAGCATAAGGATTTGATTATTTTTCATTACCTAGCCAAAATTTTTGCCTAGGAGTATAAAATTATATTTTAAACATTAAATTACAGTTTCTACAGAACTAAGTCAGGTTTAGCCCCCTCCAACCTCTAGTTTACGTCATCACAGGATAACAAACTTACACAACAGGAGAATCATGCGTCTAAAAGAAAGACAGGGAGATTCAAAATGGATGCCGGTACGTAATTAGCCCGATCCCCGCGATCAATAACTGACGGAAAGCAGATTACGTCAGTATGCATCGCAGGATGGATACGTAAGAGTGTGGGTTTAACGGCCTCCCACACACTACCGTTAAGTGTCACGCTACTACGTAGAGGCACCACTTAACAGTAGGGTTTTGGATCTATAGCAGGCGCTATTTCCAAAAAAAAAGCTCTAAATTCCGCTAAAACCATGTGTACCCTAATTTCTTCGGGTGAAACGTTGGGTTTGACGGAAAGGGCCCATATTGCATCTCCCCCAGAGTTCACTGCAAAGTGAAAAACTAGGAACAACTTACCCACCATTTTAAACCTTCATAAAAGTCCTCTTTGCAAAGAGTCCAGACTCTGGCATTTCATTTGTAAGGGATTTTCTTTTTAAAGGGGATGTCTGTGTTTTAAGGGGTACGTAAAGAAACAAAAGCATCTTTATTAACTGTGGTTTTGCAGTCTGAGTGAATTTACTAACCTTTTTATTTGTGGAATGTGTCTGAGAAGTAAAATAAAAGTCCCATTTTTTTTTTTTACTGATTACTACTGGCATAAATGGGGTGGTAGGATTGTTTAAGTATAAATTTAGGCACAAGGGGGAGATTCAATAGGGCCATTTCCGTCTAAAATCATGTTAACCCGAGAAATTTCGGGTATAGCGTGGGTTTTAGCGCACAGCGACCATTCAAATGTTTTGGAAATACGAGCATGCTATAGACTCCAAAACCCCAACCGTAAGTTTTGCGCTACATAGTAGCAAACGACACTTAACGGTAGTGTGTTGCAGGGCGGGTAAACCCATGACTCTTATCTTAGCCTGATTCCCGTCGATGGCAATAACTGACGTAATCGTTTACGTCAGATGTTATTTTTTTTTTTTTTTTTTTTTTTTTTTTTTTTTTTTTTTTTTATTTTTTGTGGGAACGGGTGAAAGGGAAGTAACGCGGCGCCGAATTGGACTCTCCCTGAAAGTTTTCTAAATTAAATATCTGGTTGACAACACATTGTTACCTGTAGGGTGGGGCTGGGAAGAAACAAAAGGAGGCATTTTCTTTCCTCTGTCGGATTGAGGAGGTAAGCTAATGGTTTTAAATTGCCAGAGCAACAAGGGTATTTGGTTTGAACCTGCATAAAAGTCCTCTTAGCAGAGCGATCCAGTCTGAGCGATTCACGTGTAAAGTGGATGTTTCTGTTTTTCCAGAGACCTGTGTTAGGAAACAAAGCATTTAGAACAAAACAAAGGGGCGTTAAGAACAAATGCTGTGTCTGTCTGTAGTGTTTTGCTGCTTTATTCTGTGCTGTGTATTGATGCTTCTGTGTATTGCGGTTTTAGTATGGACAGTTTTGGGGGGCATGTCCAGAGGTTTACAGAGGCCTTATTCCCAGTCCTTAGCCCAACTCATCATTGAGGGACTCAGAACAGGCAAATTCTAATTGGTGTCTTTCAAGAGTGCGATTCAATTCACTCTCGGTCCACTCGTAATTTGGCGGAAAGTCGCACACATAGTCCTTCTATGTTTTCTTTACCTGAGAAGAGATGGTGATAGAGCCACTTCAGCAGTAGGCGGCTCTCTTCCAAAAGAGAAAGCAATTCAAGAGCCACAGCTGGATTATCTTTTGCTCTACGGAGACAAACGTGTCCCAAGCTTGGGGTCTATCCGGCCAGGACGGGAATCGCATAAAGGCACAACCGGACCCTTGTTGCAAAAGCTCCTGGGACCGAAGGAACAAGGAAGTCCTCACAGAACTTTGAAACGACGGAATTTGGCACGGACTTCTGGAAAAATGTCTTCAGGCACGGGAATATTAGGTTCAAAAACCAGCACCCCGGAAGGTACAGATTGAGAGGCGCAGGAGGAGCTGTAGAGGACATAGCTGTCATCCTGGCATCGCAGTTGGAAGAAGAACCCCGGTGACTTCCCTGAAGTCCAGCAACTTGTCTATAAAGACAAGTCAACCAGGACTAACCAGACCTTCCAACAGAGTACACCTCTCCCGGGGATTCTTCTGGCTGCCAGTTATGTTAGGAAGTCCTAGTACTCAAGGGGAACGTGTCTGACGAATGACTCCCCTAGGACAGGAATACCTAAGCCTGCCGGTATTCTATCAGAGCCTTGATGGTGAGGTGTGACGCACGGGTACAGGCGTTGACCCAGAGGGGAGAACTCCCAGGAACCCAATCCACACATGCGAGAAGAGCCACAACTGAAAAACTGGAGATTGAAGGCAGGCGGCCGAGAGAGAGCAGATTCTGCGTACAAGCAGGGGCCATGGCAGCGACCAAGGACGGAGTCCCCAGGGCGCAAAAGCAAAGTCCGGGGAAGGGAAGCACGAGGGGCAGAGTCTGGGTACAACATCAAGTCGTGGGCAGCGCGGACAGACAAGCAGACCGTCACGAGGTACAAGTACCAACCGTCGTAGGCAGTGGAAGCAAGCAGAGGTTCTGATACAAGTCCAAAGTCGTAGGCAAAGCAAGCACAGACCGAGGTAGAAGCCAAAGTGTGGGCACGGATGTGCAGGTAACGCAGCCCCGTCCGAGATACAAGTTCCAAAGTCCCCGTAGGTGGCAGCAGGCAACACCCAGCAAAGGAGCTCTCAAACGGCGCAAAAGATCAACAACCTGGGAAATCAGCAAGAGCAGCGCAAACTGTAACACTGACCACTCCGGCCCCCAGACAAGATTGGAAAAGCCAGGGGGGTTGTATAAACTCGGTACAATGACATCATCCAACCTAAGCAATAGCGCGCACCGACATGTAATGCTGATGCGCCAAGGAACCACAAGGAGACGGGTGCCAATCATCAGACCACTGTGGCAGAGCGGCAAATGGACTGCACGGCCCATCCTCCGGCCCATTCTTCCCTCCGTCCCGGGAGCAACACATTTCGGCGCATGCAAAAGCGGACCCCCTGATGTTGAGCGCACGCCCCTTGTGGTGAACACCGGGCAGCCATTGCATGAAGAAACCCAGGTAGCGGGGTAAGTTGCAGCATAGGAGGTGGTAGGGTGAGATTCTTAAAAATGACCGTTAGGGGCCAAAGTAAAAGTAGACTCAAGGGTAGGTTTTACGAAATACCTACCACCAGCCACCGTGCTATGCTAGGAAGGCAACGGGCCTTAGGAGATAATGCGTGGTGGTTGTAAGGAGATGGGGGTTTTGGGCTATTCTGAGAACGGGCTGACTACTGTGGGATAGGCTCTTTAGTAGAGATGAAATGCACTTTGATGATGGTCCAGCTGTTTTGGGGGGAGAAGATGGCAAGAGGGTTGGAGGAGATTTGAAACTAGGTTATGGGGTGGAGGGTATCTTGGGTCCATAAAACAGGATAAGGTGGGTACCACGGAGGGACCTTTTTGTCCCGGCCAAGCGTCGTCTATGAGTGAGTGCTCTTGCGGGACAAATACTGTCGGTCCGCCGCCATTCTAATTTGCGAATTAATAGATTGTGCGTTACCACAGAGGGAACACCGCACGATACAATCGGTATTTTACTGACTGCCCGATTGTGTTTGTCCGATCTGGATGAAATGACCGATCGATGTTGTCGTGGCTGCCTGCCAGCCCCACCAGACAATATTTTCGGACGGATCGACCAAAAGTGATGGTTCAGTCGGCCGAATAAATATTGGCTGGTGTGACCCAGCTTCGATAGAGGGACTTTAGGATCAGGATAGAGATGGCAGTTCGCGGATTTTCCGGAATTCCGCTTTCCAATTTTTTTCTTGAAATGCTTTCAAAACATTTCCAGAAAAAATCGGGAAAATTCAAAAATTCAAGAAAATTTCGAAATTTTAGAAAAAATTCAAGTTTAAAGAATTTTCAAAATTTGGCACAAAAATGTTACAGTACCTGCTTATGTAATGAGCCCTGGGAAATGGTACTGGGGAACTTTCAACCCAAGATATCACTATTCTGATTAGGTTACAATCAAATTTTCACAAAGAACTGATGGTATACCAACCAATCAAATCTTTTGGCGTCCAGAATTGGTTACAATTAGATTCTAATTCTATGGTAACCAACCTTCTGATTGGCCTATACTAAATAGAGTGGAAACGGGATTGTGGAACCAAACCTGGTGCATGGCAGCTGATCCGACGATATGCCTCCATCGTGATTTGTCAACCACCTTTGAACATTTTCGAAAGATTTTCACTGGTATCAAATTCAACAATGGACAGCTGTTTTTACTCAGTGCCAAACCACTGGGTATAAAAGGCGTAGGCACAGGTGCCACTTTGTCAGTGTGTTAAAAGTGAGTTTAGTGGAGACCTGACAATGTAGGAGTTTTTTTCCCATGCTTAAAGAGCTTACTGAGTGTGACTTTTATGTTGTGGATTAGCCACCCTTGTTGTATCAGCCTCTGATTCACAACAATTAAGCCACCCGAACAGTCCTTTGAGGGACATACCCGCCCACCCTATACTTCAAGTTTTTGGAAAATTAGTGTTAGGCCTTTTAGAGGGTCTGGGGGCCCATGTATTAAATTAACAACACACAGTATTGCAATTTTAGCGATTACAGTGCCATTATCGAAATGTTACAACTGCGGCAGTAAATTAACGCTGACAGTGCGTAATTAACAAACAACAATTCTGGAGGACCAAGACCGTGGTATGATGTCAAAATGATGAGCAGCCAGTGCGTATTTAGCACCTCCTTCTAGTGCACTTCTGCGCTGTGTGTTACGTGCCTTGTGTCCATGGAAGCTCTAAATCCAGGGGCAAGTGAAGGATTGTTTAAGGGGATTTCGAAAAGAAGCAACGAAGGAGTTCATGACTAGAGATGGATTAGACCCAAACTTGAACACACAAATTGAATTTTCAATATCGAACGTTCAATTAAGGTTTCCAACTTTGAGCTGTCCTATACAAAAAATTAGAGGAGCGGCTCACTCTCCCCTCCGTTAGACGGAAGCTCACGTCAAGCTGCGCTTTCAGCTGTCCTTGCAAAAAACAATACAATCAGATTGTGTCTGTTCCCAGACCATTTCTAAGGTCACAGAGCCCATTTCAGTAAGTTACTGTATCATTTTTTTGGCAAAATTTTGAAAATTCCTTGGAAACTCGAAAATTCCCAAAGAAAATTCGAAATATCTGATTTTCGAAAAATTCGAACGCGGGCTCAAAAATGAATGCGGAAAGCTCGCAAAAAAAGTGCAATCGTGAGGAAAGTTTGGTTTTTTTTAGTTCTGGGTATGTACGTGTTCCAACCATTTCCCAGGTCCCAACACGACCATGTACAGTTAAGTTACCTACGTTTTACCTTTATATTGCTAGGCGGATCTGTGCCAGATTTTTTTTTCTCCCATTGACTATAATGGATTTTTACCCGGCGGATTTCTAATTTTCTAATTTTTCGACAAATCCGAGAATCACAGGCGGAATGGATTTAGCACCGTTCAGCATCTCTAATCAGGACATAGTACTAAAATACAGGCAGGGCCTGGTAATGGGGCGAGGGGGCAGCATAAAGAGATACAAGATAGAGGCATGTACGTCCAAGTTTGGAAGTATAGTAATTGAATATAATCTAAAATGTATGTTTACACAGGCAAGAAGACGTCTGGAAGAATGCGAGAAAAAAAGGAGGAGAACTAGAACTATAGCTTTAAGGAAAGTATGATCGTGATCGGGTATGCAGAAATCGTTCCTATACTCCTTATTTAGACATGACAGAGTTAATAAGAAAAGGGCCTGAGGGGAGTATGTATGTATGTTAAAAAAGAATTGAAGCCAAATTTAAAAGACTGAGATAGATGGCGTAGGGTATAGATGATAGGCAGAAAACAATATGGGGGAGCTATGTACAGGAAGACAAAAAGGTGGGTCAATATTAATAGGTTGGGATTTGCGTTATCAGCCACCAAAGCCGTGAGGAGTCGAATGAAAATTATCAGTTGCGAAGGCTGCCTGTGCTATGGGGTCCGTTTCTTCCCCCAGATACCTTTAGTCAACAAAAAACCAACCACTTTCTTGGGTGACAAAATAAATTCGTTTTAAGGGAAAGCCTACATTTAGTCCAACATGTATTAAAAAACTTTGGTCGACAAAACTATATTTAGTTAACCAAAAGAAATTAAGACATTTGGTGTTTAATAACTATGTTAGTCCATCAAAAAATTTTGGTTTTTTATACGCCAACAACTATATTAGTCGATTCTAAAATACTACATTAGTCACATCAAACAACTACATTGTAAGCAACCAAAGTACTACATTTCAATGACCAAAATCATTTGGTGAACAAAATGAACCGTGGGGTTTGAAACAGAATATGTTTTGTATTACTACAAAGTGATTAAAGAGAACATTATGTTGGCAAAATGAAAGTTGGGGAGGACCAAATAAATTCTTGTAGGGAATGTATGTTTTTAGCACACAAAATGAACTAGGAAAAAACAACGCATACTTTTGTTGCTTATAAAATGCAATTTGTGCACAAAGTTATGTGTGGAAATGGCAAAAGAATGGCAAGCTTTCTCTCTTTAAGTTAAAAATTAAAAAAATAACCTAAACTGGCTAAAGTGTTTGCTTTACTTTAACTCCTTCCAAAAAAAAAGGTGTACCCCGATTACATGACATCTCTTGCCACTTAAAGGACAATTTACTCACCTTCCCTCCGCTCCAGAATCTTATGTAGTAACTTTAACCGGGTCGCAGGAACCCACCTGAACCGCTAGGTTCCTCACACCCAGGGATTTCACGAAACCTTAGCCCAGGGCTGTGCAGCAACCGCTGCTCTTCCGTAGCATCGCCCCTCTGCACACAAGGTGCCTCCTATTGGCCCTCGTCGCCGACAGGTGATGGTATCATGCTTTCGTATATACATGAAGAATTCCAGGCGCTGTTATCCATAGAACTCCATGCTTTTAGGAGATTTTGTGAAAAAATAAAATAAGAGGACTCAATGGTTGAAATCCTACCTAAACCCACTCGGCAAGTAAAAAAACCACTAAACGGCAATCTCCCACATGTCCTGAATCAAACGGTATGCAATAAGGGTGGGTGCAAACAGAGACGGGACTACCAACTAGCTCAAATGGGATCCATGCGCAATTGCAATTACAATACGGTCTTTTTTTGGTACCTCTGCAAAATTTCCTACTAAAATAGGCTTAGTTTCCCTTGAAATCCAACAAATAAATGATCCACGTTTACTTTACCGATATCACCGGGGACATTGGGAAGCTTGGAGAAGACAAAGTTTTTTGCTAATTTATAGTTTTAGGGTAAAAAAAAAAAAAAGGTGTGTGTATCACTTTAAGATTTTTTTTGTGTGCATTGCCCCTTTTTTGAGGGGATCATTCCCAAAGATGATCATCAAATCATCTTAGGGAATGATACCGAACTTGGAATACGGGCATAAATGCCCGTTTTCCAATTCGAAATCCGATCGGAAAAATCACTTCCCGGAAATCATTTTCCAGGAAGTGATTTTTCATTCATTGGCAAAGATCAATAATTTGGTGATCAGAAGTGATCACCAAATTTTGATCTCTGTCCCCATTTTTTTTCTAAGTCTTCGCTAAGTAGCAAAGACTTAGAAAAAATCCTATTTGTGAATGGAACTTTGAGTTCCATTCACAAAATGTATAGTAAAGCTGTCAGCATGACAGCTTGTGCTATACAGGTACTGCAGCATGATCTGAAAAGAGATCATGCTGCAGTACCTCCACTAGACCACCAGGGGCAGCATCTTACCTCTCTTAGGGAAGACCCCGGTGAAGCAGGAAGCTGAGTGATGTCACCGGGGTCTCCCTTTCCGGAACGAAGATTTCCTCCTCTCCTTCTCCACGTGGGACAGGCTGCCGGGCTGCAGGTAGGGATATCTCCCGATCCCCCCCTCTGTTTCGTCCAAATCGAGGGGCCTAGGGGGGCATTTGAATGCTGCCCCCCGATCGCCCCTAGCAGGGGGGAAAAAATTTTTTGGAGGGGGGAAGCCACAGATCGTATATTCACGATCTGTGGCAGTTTGAGTATTCACTGCACAGATCGTGAATATACGATCTGTGGCAGGGAAAGGGTTAAAGTTATTGGGATAAACATATTCTGCTATTTTTTCTGAAAAGCATATGTATTTGCACTGAACTTCCCCTTTAAAAAATGTTTTAGGCTTAGTGATGCTTTGTTCAGATATCCTAACTTCATTATTAATTTTAGCTAGTTTGATTGCTTTCTTACACTCCTTGTTACAGTTTTTATAATACGTATAGGCCCTTTCCGTTCTCTCTGACTTAAAGGTTTTAAATGCCTTTTTCTTCCTTTCCATTTGCCTCTTTACATCAGAATCCAGCCACATGGGCGGATTTATTTTTTTTACATTTATTTTCCAAGAGTATAAATTAAGATTTGAAATGGCTTAAAATCCCCTAAAATACAGTCCGCTTCTGTTCAGTATCTTTACCTGATTATACTTTATCACAGTTGACATTCTGAAGAGCTACATTTAACATGAGAATATTTGCTTTAACCCAAAATTAAAGATCTTTGTTAACCCAGGCCACTTTTCCTTTCGATAACAAAGTCCAAATGCCACTATTTCAATGGTCACTATTCCCTAAGCCCAGAGTTACCTTTATATCTATAATGCGCCGCACAATGTTAGATATTACCAGATCAAACAGAGCTCCTTTTCTAGTAGGAACTTCAACCACCATTGAGAGAAAATTATCTTGCAGCAAATTCAGGAACTCATCGCCTTTCTCTGTGTTGGCAGTTCCACTCCACCAATCAATGTCAGGGTAATTACAGTCCCCCATAATGCGCACACTCCCCAAACTTGTAGCCCTTGTAAACTGCATATGAAGCTGACTCACTTCCTCCCTGATAGCATTTGGCAGCTTATAGCAGACACCAACAATGACATTACCCTCTTTCCTGTTGCCTAATTCCACCCATATTGTCTCCACTTTAACATCCATATCACCAGTTATCTTGTCTTTTAAATTTGGCTTCAATTCTTTTTTAACATAAACACATACTCCTCCCTCTTTCCTTTTTTCTATTGGAAGAGGAATTTGTCCTGTACCCTTAACCTCTGCTTGAATTCTGTGAATGTGAGCAGTTGTCTGTCCTTGATGATATGGAGGAATTTAGTAGCCCCTGTTTGTTCCATGGATTGATTTTTATTAAGAAAGTGCAATACATGTTGGGCTATTAAGGAAAACTAAGGGATGTGTTGTAAGATATGCCAGTAGCATGTCCTCCATATTATACAACTGTGGTGTTGGGGTGTCTCCCTCTTTGCCGAGTTTAGGTATTATCCAGGGTTTAAAGTATTTTAGTTGGCCAGCCAAATAGTACATTTGAAAGTTTGGCAGAGCTAGTCAAGCTTGCATTTTTGGTTTATGGAGTGTTTTAAATTTGACTCTCTTTTTCCATTCCACAGGAAAGGAAGCAGTAGATTCTGGAGCATTTTAAAGAAGGGGTTCGGGATGTATATCATACTATGTTGAAAAATATATCACAACTTGAGATAATTTTGATCACATTGACTCTGCCAAGAAGGTTTAGTGGAAGATTTTGCCATGTTTTAATTTTGTTAGATATTAATAATAGAAGGGGGGGGGGTAATATTTAATTTATAGAAATTAGTTGGTGATTGGGTGATATGGATTTCTAGATATTTAAAGCTATCAATTCTGGGAACTAGGTCCTGTGCAAATGGTGGGATGTATGTATTTTTATCTATCGGGAAGAGTGACGATTTGGACAAATTGATGTATAGGCCAGAAATTGGACTGTATTGGGTGATAAGTTCATAGGCTGTTTGGAGAGATTTATCTGGATACCCCAGATAGAGGGTTAAATCATCCGCATATACCCTAATTAGGGAAATATGTTGGCCTAGTAATAGGAAGGAAATTTCCGGATAGGATCTTAGCTGAATTGCTAAGGGCCCAATTGCTATTGCAAATAGGTATGGGGACAGGGGGAAACCCT
This sequence comes from Hymenochirus boettgeri, assembly GCA_019447015.1. Taxonomy (NCBI): domain Eukaryota; kingdom Metazoa; phylum Chordata; class Amphibia; order Anura; family Pipidae; genus Hymenochirus; species Hymenochirus boettgeri. The sequence goes on along the minus strand of CM033473.1, from coordinate 102,665,498 downwards.
GTCTGGTTCCTCTGGCTAAAGGGAAGGGGTTGGAGGTTGTTCCTTTTACTCTGATGGTGGCCATTGGGTGTGTGTATAGAATTTTTACCCATTTTCAGAAGATTGGACCTATTCCAAAATGTCTTATGCATTCCCACAGAAAGGGCCATTCTAGTGATTCAAAGGCCTTAGCAGTGTCTAAGGAGAGCATAATACGTGAGCCTGAGTTGTCATGATCTACTAATTAGGGGTTTTGTGATGTTGATAGAGGTAGACTTTTCAGGGATGATCTGGATGTATGATAAAGGTTATGACTAGTTGTAATCGATTGTATTTGTAATTGATTGGCCAGGATTTGTGCTAGTAATTTGTCATCTGTATTCAACAGTGAAATTGGATGGATGATGCGTAAATCAAGCACATTTTTTCAGGTATCGGGATAAGTGTTATATGAGCGCTATACATGGAGTCAGAGAGAGTGCATTCATGAATGGCCTCGTTGAATATGTCTAGGAGGGCTTGCAAGGTATGTATCATATATTTTATATACGTCAACTGGGATCCCATCCGGAACCAGAGCCTTACCACTTGTCATGTTCCCTACAGCTTCTTGGAGTTCAGAGAGTGAGATTTCTGCTTCCAACAGGTGCCTTTTTGCTTGATTCAGTTTGGGAAATGTGTTTCTTCTCTAGTATAAAAAGTATATTAGGTGTCATAGAGTTGGGATTTATATGGATTAGGACATAACCCCATGTTCAGCTGATGGTGTTGGATATTTGTGATCATATTGTGATCCAGGGGGCCATGTGCTAGTCTTGCAAGAAGTTTGGCAGCTTGATGGCCGTGTTAAAAGTATTTCTGTTTAAATTATTTTCTAGTTATTTTTACTGTTATCATAGAGTTATAGAGAGACTGGGCTAAATGCCAGGCTGGTTAAGGGAGGGGTTATTTATATATCTTGTTTCAGGGGTTTGTAGTGAGGTGGTTTCATCTTGTCTCATTGTTCTTTTAATGTGAATTATATCATGTTGTAGTGCCCCTCTGTGGACTACTTTAAAGGCCTCCCATCTATTCCTAGCTGATGTTTCTCTTTGATTGTTCTGAAAATATGTTTCTATTTTTACTGTGATTGGATCTGGTGTTGGGAACAGTGTGAGCCAGAAGGGATGGAAGCGCCACAATCTATTAGCATAGTTTATAAATGTTGGGATGCGGAGTGTAAGCATAACAGGGGAATGGTCTAAAATGCCTCTGGGGAGGTAGAAGATCCTAAGTATTTCTCGGTTCAGCTTTTTATTGGTAAAACGTAGTCGATATGGGATAGCGTATTATGTGTTGCACATAGACATGTGTATTCCTGGGTGTGGGGATACTTAAACCTCCATACGTCTGTCCAATGTAACTCAGCCATAAAATGAGTTAAAGGTGAAGCTGTGGTGGTATTGCTGGATTTGAACTTATGTATTTAAGGGTTCATTCGTTGAAGTTCCCTAGACAGACAATATATGCCTGTGGGTGTAACTCAGATATAAAATGAGTTAAAGGTGAAGCTGTGGTGGTATTGCTGGATTGGAACTTATGTATTTAAGGGTTCATTCGTTGAAGTTCCCTAGACAGACAATATATGCCTGTGGGTATTTTAAAATAAAGAGAGTTTCCTTTAGTGGTTTTTGTTTAGCAGGTTGAAGGGACATAAATTCCTAATATGATATATAGCATTGATTTGATAGAGAGTGCTACACAGAAAAATCTACATTTTTAACCTGATTGGACTTAGTGTATGGTATATTTCATTCTCTTGTGTATTAAAATAGAGACTCCGCTTAAGTAGGAGGAGAGTGTGCTATGTGCTGTCCATGTAGTGGGCAGTGGTTGGCAAAAGATGTGTTTCCTGTAGGCAAATCAGGTCTTCTTGATATGATTGTATTTGTGTGAATACTATATTTATTCTAACAATAATGATAATCTTTTATAAGGGCTATTTAGACTCCTGGATATTCCACAACAGCTTAAGAGTTGGACTCATTTAAGGAGATATCTTGCATGTCACACTGGGTAGGAGGGGTAGATGGGAGTGAATGGGTAAAGAATTATACTATGTATAATTCTATGTATTATACATTATGTAAAGAGCTTTGAGGTATCTAATAAATCTTGTTTATTAACCAATTTAACAAAACATGGTGGAATAATATTCATATAATTTTCATATTAGGAGATATATTTAACTTAAGAAACTTAAACAAAGCACTAGCAGGGAGATTCAATAAAAGTTCTTATCGTTTAAAATGGTGCTAATTTTGCCCCAACCAGAACTTATGTAACATTTGAAAGCTAACATCAGATTGGTTGGGGCAAAATTAGCACCATTTTAAAAGAACTTTTATTGAATAACCCCCATAGAGTCTAAAACAATAATAGATAGGCACACTCACACACCTGCTAGTTATCTCCGGTGCTGCTCTGTTTAAACCCCATTCCAAAGGGCCAATAGTCACTGCAGAAATGAAAAAGGAATCAGAACTCTACACGGATGAGTAGGTGATAAAAGGGGAGAACTCCTATAGTTTATTCAGACATAAAGCAATCCAACGTTTCGGGGGGATGTATCCACCCTTCCTCAGGGATCATTTTTCTGTTCTGTATAGAAACAAAGAACAGGGATGTAGAGTGAAGCTGATCTTAGTCAAGTGTTGCCAACTTTGCATTTAAGACCTGAACACATATAACATCTACATAACAAAAGGATGGTATTTTCTTTAGAAGCATGATGCAGGCTGCATTTAATTCATTGCAGCCATACAGCATGTATTTAATGCAATGGCACTTAGCACTGCAGCATGTATTGTGTCTAAAAGGCAAAGATGCCAACCCTAATCTTCGTTGCAGAGGGAGGAAAGTGAAGTGAACCTAATGTTAGCACAGCTCTATGCAATGCATTTCTCAATAGTGTACCAATTAAAAGGTTAATGTTGGAGGGTAGGCAATCAGTGCAGCCCTGCTAATTACATTTCATACCCTCTAACATTCACCTTTAAATTGGAACTCTATTAAAAATGGCATTGTACATTCTGTGTTAATATCAGGTTAATTCATTCAGCTTACATTTCAAATTAAGCAGGGCTGCACTGATTGCAAATAAACAACAATACTTCTAGCTCAGCAATGCTACACGTGTTTTTTAAGGTGACATTTCATGTTTCACTGATCTGACAACTGATTTACTTTTTTGAACCGTGTTAGCTGTTATTTTATTTATTTATGACTTTCTTACTTTGTATGTCATTTATTTTCAATTTATAGTGGATATGTGTTTATCACATTTGAAATTCTCTCTTTGAAGAAATCTATGACACTTAACACTCAAGCAATGCAGCAGGAGAAATCAAATTCCTATATTTATGTGGATATTGCGCCAGTAGATCAGAGCAGAAACCTATATTTCCAAGGTAGGTGTATATTAGTAGTGCACATTCACATTATAAAACTTGATCATTAAGAACAAGAAAAAATTTTGTAGACACACATAAAACAGAACTTGTTTTGTTTATACCTTTTGTCAGATTTTGGTTTTTATAAAGCAAAATGCTATGGCATGAATGGTGTCATTTTATATTTAAAGTTCATACAGTATATTCATTTAAATGTAGATAAGGGATTTGATTATTTTTCATTACCTAGCAAAATTTTTGCCTAGGAAGTATAAAAATTATAATTTAAACTTAAATTACAGGTTTCTAAGACTAAGTCAGGTTTAGCCCCCCTCAACCTCTAGTTTTACTGTCATTACAGATAACAAACCTACAACAGGAGAATCATTGCTTAAAGAAAGACGGGGAGATTCAATACTGGATGCCGCGTTACTTAACTTAGCCCGATCCCGCGATACAATAACTGACGTAAACGAGATTACGTCAGTTATTGCATCGCAGGATCGGCTACGGTAAGAGTGTGGGTTTAACGCCTCCCACACACTACCGTTAAGTGTCACGCTACTAAGTAGAGCAAAACTTAACAGTAGGGGTTTTGGATCTATAGCACGGCGCTATTTCCAAAAAAAGCTCTAAAATCCGTCTAAAACCCATGTTTACCCTAAATTTCTTCGGGTTAACGTGGGTTTTAGACGGAAATGGCCCATATTGCATCTCCCCCAGAGTTCACTGCAAAAGTGAACAAATGAACAACTTACACCATTTTAAACCTTGCATAAAAGTCCTCTTTGCAAAGCGATCCAGCTCTGAGCATTTCACTTGTAAAGGGATTTTCTTTTTTAAAGGGGTATGTCTGTTTTTAAGGGGTACGTTAAGAAACAAAAGCATTTATTAACTGTGGTTTGCAGTCTGAGTGAATGTACTAACCTTTTTATTTCTGGGAATGTGTCTGAGTAAGTAAATAAAATCCCATTTTTTTTTTACTGATTACTACTGGAATAAGGTGGTAGGAATTGTTTAAGTAAACTTTAGGCACAAAGGGGGAGATTCAATATGGGCCATTTCCGTCTAAAACTCATGTTAACCCGAAGAAATTTCGGGTTAACGTGGGTTTTAGAGCACAGCGCCATTTCCAAATGTTTTTGGAAATAGCGCCATGCTATAGATCCAAAACCCCAACCGTTAAGTTTTGCGCTACATAGTAGCACGACACTTAACGGTAGTGTGTGTGAGGCGTTAAACCCATGCTCTTATCTTAGCCTGATCCCGCGATGCAATAACTGACGTAATCTCGTTTACGTCAGTTATTGTATTGTGGGATCGGGTGAAGGTAAGTAACGCGGCGTCCAGAATTGGATCTTCCCTGAAAGTTTCTAAATTAAATACTTGTTATCAACTACATTGTTACCTGTAGGGTGGGGGCTGGGAAGAAACAAAAGAGAGGCATTTTCTTTCCTCTGATTGGATGAGGATGTAGCTAATTGGTTTAAATTGCCAGAGCAAAATAGGGTATTTGGTTTTGAACCTTGCATAAAAGTCCTCTTAGCAGAGCGATCCAGCTCTGAGCGATTCACTTGTAAAGGGATTTTCTGTTTTTAAGAGATGTGTTAGGAAACAAAAGCATTTAGAACAAAAAAGGGGTTAAGAACAAGATTGCTGTCTGTTGTAGTGTTTTGCTGCTTCTGTGCTGTGTATTGCTGCTTCTGTGTATTGCGGTTTTAGTATGGACAGTTTTGTTGGGGCCATGTGCAGAGGTATACAGAGGTATTCCAGTCCTTGCCAACTCATCCTTGAGGGACTCAGACAGGCCAATTCTAAATTGGTGTCTCAGAGCTGCATCATTCCATTCTGTCTCCACTCTAATTTGGCGAAAGTCAGCCACATAGTCTTCTATGTTTTCTTTCCCTGAGAAAGACTGTGTAGAGCCACTTCAGCAGAGGCGGCTCTCTTCCAAAAAGAAAGCATTCACAGAAGCCACAGCTGGATTATTTTGCTCTAGGAGACAAAGTGCCCAAGCTTGGGGCTTATCCTGGAGGAGGGAAATGATAAAGCCCACCTTGACTCCTTCGTTGCAAAAGCTCCTGGGACGAAGGGAAAAGTAAAGTCCTCAAGAACTTTTGAACTGACGGAATTTGGCACGATCTCTGGAAAATCTTTCAGGCAAGGGAATCTTAGGTTCAAAAACACCTCCAGGAGGTACAGATTGAGAGGCAGGAGGAGCTGTAGAGGACATAGCTTTCATCCTGGCATCGAGTTGGAAGAACCCCTGTGACTCTCCCTGAAGTCCAGCAACTTGTCTATAAAGACAAGTCAACCAGACTAACCAGACTTCAACCAGAGTAACCTCTCCCGTGGGATTCATTCTGGCTGCCAGTTACTGTTAGGAAGTGTCTACAAGGGAACCTGAGAGAATCCCCTCTGGGCACGGAATCTAAGCACCTGCCGGTCTTCTCAAGAGCCTCTGATGGTGAGGATGTTACGCAGGTACCAGGTCGTGACCCCAGAGGGAGAACTCCCAGGACCCAATCCCACAATGCGGAAGAGACCACAACTAGTAACAAACTGGAATTGAAGGCAGGCGGCAGAGAGGCAGATTCTGGTTACAAGCAGGGGCCATGGGCAGACAGACGGAGTCCGGGCGCAAAGCCAAGTCGTGGGAAGGAAGCAGAAGGGCAGAGTCTGGGTACAAATCCAAGTCGTGGGCAGGCGGCAGACAAGCAGAGTCCAGGGTACAAGTCCAAAGTCGTAGGCAGTTGGCAGGCAAGCAGAGTCCTAGATACAAGTCCAAAGTCGTAGGCAAGCAAGCACAGACCGAGGTAGAAGCCCAAAGTTGTGGGCAGGTGGCAGGTAAGCAGAGTCCGAGATACAAGTCCAAAGTCGTAGGCTGGCAGCAGGCAAGCAAAGGAGTCAAACGGGCAAAAGATCAACAACTGGGAAATCAGCAAAGAGCAGGCACTTAACACTGAACTGGCAGCAAGATTGGAAAAGCCAGGGGGGTTTAAATCGGTCAGATGACATCATCAACCTGCAACTCGCGCGCACCCGCATGTGAATGCTGATGCGCACAGGCACACAGGAAGACCGAGGTGCACCATCAGCCACCTTGGGAAGAGGCTGGGACCCATGGCACGCATGCCTGTGGAGCAACACTGGCGCATGCACAAGCGGACCCCCCCTGATTTTGACGCGCACGCCCCTGTGTGTGAACACCGGCATGCATGTGCATGAAGAAACCCTGGCGCGGGTAAGTTTGCAGCCATAAGGAGGTGGAGGTGAGATCCTTAAAAATGAGTTAGGGGCCAAGTTAAAAGTAAGGACCTCAAGGGTAGTGTTTTTAGAAATACTACCACAGCCACGTGCTATGCTAGGAAGGCAACGGGCCTTAGGAGTATAATGCGTGGTGTAAGGAGATGGGGTTTGGGCTTTTAGAGAACTGGGCTGACTTCTCTGTTGGCTATAGGCTCTTTAGTAGAGATGAAATGCACTTTGATGATGGTCCAGCTGTTTTGGGGGAGAAGATGGCAAGAGGGTTGGAGGAGATTTTAAACTAGGTATGGGGTGGAGGGTACTTTGGGCTAAACAGGATAAGGCTGGGTACACACGGAGGGACTTTTTGTCCCGGCCAAGCGCTCGCTATGAGTGAGTGCTCTGCCGGGACAAATATCCGTCGGTCGCCGCATTCTAATTTGCGAATAATCGATTGTGCGTTCCCATAGGGAACCGCACGATCAATCGGTATTTTCTGACATGCCCGATTGTTCGTTTGTCCGATCTGGATGAATGAACGATCGATGTTGGTCGTGGCTGCCTGCCCGCCCCACACCAGACAATATTTTCGGACGATCGACCAAAAGTGCATTGGTCAGTCGGCCGAAAATATTGGCTGGTGTGTACCCAGCCTTAGATAGAGGGATTAGGGATCAGGAGTAGAGATGGCCAGTTCGCGGATTTTCCGGAATTCCGCTTTCCAATTTTTTTCTGAACTGCTTTCAAAAATTTCCGAAAAATCGGGAAAATTCAAAAATTCAAGAAATTTCGAATATTTTAGAAAATTCTAATTTTTAAAGAATTTTCAAAAATTTGGCAAAAATGTTACAGTAACTTGCTGTAATGAGCCCTGGGAAATGGTCTGGGGAACTTTCTAAAAGAATCCTATTCTGATTAGTTACAATCAGAATTTTCACAAAGAATCTGATTGGTATACCAACCAATCACATTCTTTTGCCGTCAGAATTGGTTACAATTAGATTCTAATCTTATTGTAACCAATTCTGATTGGCATACTAACTAGAGATGGAACGGATTGTGGAACCAAACCTGGTTCCATGGCAGATCTCCGAGATCTGCCTATCCGTGGATTTTCTGAACCCACCTTTGAACATTTTCGAAGATTTTCATGTATCAAATTCACCAATGGCAGCTGTTTTTACCCGTGCCAACCACCTGGGTATAAAAGGCAGTTAGACAGGTGCCACTTTGTCAGTGTGTTAAAGTGAGTTTAGTGGAGACCTGACAATGTAGGAGTTTTTTCCATGCTTAAAGCTTACTGTGTGTGAATTTTAGTGTTGTGGATTAGCACTTGTTGTTAACTCTTGTATTCACACAATTTAAGACCCGAAAGTCCTTTTGAGGACTAACCCCGCCCCCCCCTCTATAAGTTTTTTGGACAAATTTAGTGTTAGGCCTTTTAGAGGTCTACTGGCCCTATTTAAAAACACACAGTATTGCAATTTAGCGATACAGTGCATTATCGATAATGTACAACTGCGGCAGTAAATTAACGCTGACCGTTCGTTAATTAACAAACCAATTCTGGAGGACCAAGACCGTGGTATGGATGTCAAAATGATGCGCCAGCCAGTGCTATTTAGCCCCTCCATTATAGTGCACTTCTAGCGCTGTACGTGCCTTTTGTCCATTGGAATGCTCTAAATCCAGGGGCAAGTGCAGGATTGTTAAGGGGGGATTTCTGAAGAAGCACAGAAGGAAGTTCATGACTAGAGATGGACTAGACCCAAACTTGAACACACAAATTTGAATTTTCAATTATCGAACGTTCAAATTCATGTTCCCAGACTTTAGCGCTCCTATACAAAAATTAGAGGAGCGGTCACTTACCCCCTCCGTTAGCGGAGCTCCACGTCAGCGGCCTTTCAGCATGTCCTTGAAAACATATACAATCAGATTGGTCTGTTCCCCAGACCATTTCTAAGGTCCCAGAGCCATTTACAGTAAGTTACTGTATCATTTTTTTGCAAAATTTTTGAAAATTCCTTGGAAACTCGAAAATTCCAAGAAAATTCGAAAATTCTCGAATTTTCGAAAAATATCGAACGCGGCTCAAAAATAGAATGCGGAAGCTCGAAAAAAGGTGCAATCGTGAGGAAAGTTTGGGCTTTTTTTTTAGTTCTGGGTATATGTACGTGTTCCCCAGACCATTTCCCAGGTCCCACAGCCATGTACAGTAAGTTACCATTACTGTTTTACCTTATATTTAGGCGGATCTGTGCAGATTTTTTTCTCCCATTGACTATAATGGATTTTTACGCGGATTTTCTAATTTTCTAATTTTTTCGAAAATCCGAGAATCCACAGGCGGAATGGATTTTAGCAGTTTCAGCCATCTCTAATCAGGAGCTAGTAAAATAATGGAGGGTGGTAATGGGGGAGGGGGAGCATAAAGGATAAGGAGGCATGTACGTCCAAGTTTGGAAGTAAATTGAATGATAATCTAAAATGTATGTTTACAAATGCAAGAAGTCTGTCTGGAAAAACTGGAGAACTAGAACTAATAGCTTTAAAGGAAAAGTATGATGTGATCGGTATAGCAGAAACTCTTTATACTCCTTATTTAGACATGACAGAGTTAATAAGAAAGGAGGGGGAGTATGTATGTATGTTAAAAAAGAATTGAAGCCAAATTTAAAAGATGAGATAGATGGGGTATAGATGATAAGGCAGAAACAATATGGGTGGAGCTATGTACAGGAAGCAAAAAGGTGGGTAAATTAATAGTTGGGATTTGTTATAAGCCACCAAATGCCAGTGAGGATGTGGAAATTAATCAGTTGGCGAAGGCTGCTGGCTATGGGGTGCCGTTTATTCCCAGATCATTTAGTCAACAAAAAACAATACTTTTTGGGTGACCAAAATAAATTCAGTTTTAGGAAAGCATACATTTAGTCAACATATTAAAAACTTTGGTGACAAAACTATATTTAGTTAACCAAAAGAAATTTGGTGTTTATAAAACATATTTAGTCATCAAAAAATTTTGGTTTTTTATAGCCAAAACTATATTTAGTCGATCAAAATATACATTTAGTCAATAAAAAACTACTGTAGCACCAAAGTATATATTTCAATGACCAAAATCTATTTTGGTGAACAAAATGAACCGTGGGTTGAAACAGAATATTTTTTGTATACAAAAAGTGATAAAGAGTAACATTATGTTGGCAAAATGAAAATTTGGGAGACCAAATAAATCTTGTAGTGGAATTGTATGTTTTTAGCACACAAAATGAACTAAGGAAAAACAAGCATACTTTTTGTCTTAAAAATGCAATTTTGTGCTCCAAGAGTTATGTTTGGAAATGGCAAAAATGGCAAGCTTTCCCTTTAATGTTAGTTAAAAAAATATATAAACTGGTAAATTGTTTGCTTTTCCTTTAATCCCTTCAAAAAAAAAGGTGTACACTTAATGACTCTCTTGCCCTTAAAGGACAATCATACTCACCTTCCCTCCGCTCCAGATCTTCATGTAGTAACTTTTACCCAGGGTGAGGACCTGAACCGCTAGGTCCTCACCCCGGGATTCACGAAACCTTCAGCAGCGTGTTGCAGCAACGCTGCTCTTGTAGGCTCCGCCCCTCTGCAACAAGCGTGCCTTCCTATTGGCCTCGTCGCCGACAGGACAGTAAAGTATAGTATTTGAGGTTGAATAAAGACATACGTCCATCCAGTCCAACCCATCTAGCAATATCCTCATTTCCTGCCTAACTGTTGATCCAGAGGAAGGCAAAAAAAACCCACCAAACTTATGAAGGGGGAAAAAATTCCTTCCTGACTCCAAGTGGCAATCAGAAATTTCCCTGGATCAACTCTACTTTATGTATCAATACCAGTAACTTGCAACATTCCTTGTTTGCAGAAACTCATCCAGCTTTTTTTTTAAAATTTATGAAACTCAAAGGGATAGAGAAGGGCAGCACTCGAATCAATGTCTGGCTTGCCTTGTGGCGCAGATCACTTCCATACGGGATACCTCCCAGCTGCAGGCACTAATAACCTAGTAACATATAAGGAAGAACGCTACTCACGAAGATAAGGTGAACAAGTCCATTTATTTCTCACATAAACTCTTTGGAGACAACAGGTGCAACATCACAGGGCAAGAAGTAACTACAGGCCCACCTGCCTGGCGCATTTCATGGGCTTAACCCACTTCCTCAGAGGCTGGGTGGTGCCTCCCAATAAGGATATATATACCCCAACCAATCCCACAACAAAACCAATCAGAGGTAAAAACACCTAAAAATGTGTTAAGACATTAAAGGGAAAGGTTGAAAGGCATGAGAATAAAGAAAACCTAATGAAAAGAAAATAAAATAAAGTAAAAAGCAAAAGAAACCATACAGAATCTAAAGGAAAATAAATGGAAGAAAAGAAAGAAAACCTTTAACTAAGCCATGAGATATAAAAACACCCCATGTGTAAAATATACACAAAATATACAAAAACACCATGTTAAACACGATGTCAGAAAAGCAACAATGTCCCAATTACCTATGATACTAACAGGGTTATTCAATAAAAGTTCTTATCGTTTAAAATGGTGCTAGTTTTGCCCCAACCAATCAGATGTTAGCTTTCAAATGTTAAATAAGATCTGATTGGTTGGGGCAAAATTAGCACCATTTTAAACGATAAGACCTTTTATTGAATCTTCCCGTAAGTGGGTACAGTTATTACATTTAAATAGATATTACAATAAAGCATAATGGTAACATATGAACAAATATACAATATAGTTAAATGTGTATAGAATAAAAATGGGTAGAGACTAGGGATGGCCGGTATTCCGGATTATTCCGGATTTTCCGCCTTCCGAACTTCCGAACCGCAGATTTTTTTTTTTCAGAAAATTTTCGAAATTACGAGGATCTCCGTATTTTCGAAAAACAGAGGTCCTCGTAATTACGAGAATTCTCATAATTTCGAAAATTTTCGAAAAAACGGACATTCTTTGTAAATTCGCAGAATTTCCGCATTTTGGGGATTATTTTTAAGACGGAGCAAGCCACATGACCCAAATTATCCAATGGCAGCTAACATGATTATTGCCAGCCCCCTGGGTATAAAAGGCTGCTTCACAGGTGACATTTTGTCAGTGTGTTGGAGTGTGTTTAGTGGAGACCTGACAGTGTAGGAGTTGGAGAGAGATTTTTGCGCTTTTTGAGCTTTCTGTGTGTGGATTTCAGTGTGGTGGTTTGGCACTTGTTGTTAACCACCCCTGTATTCACACATCTTGAGACCCAACAGTCCTTTTAAGGACTAACTTTGTGAGACCCAAAAGTCCTTTTAAGGACTAACCCCCCTATAAGTCCTTTGGACAAATTTTGTGTTAGACCTTTTAGAGGTCTAGGTGTCCTGTTTTTTGTTTTTGTTTGTCTTTCTGTATCTGTGTGTCAGTGTCTGTGTGTTTTGTGTAGCTGACAGTTCTGCCTTTAGCAGCAATCAGCAGCTTTTGCTGTCTGATCTGCTGTTTGCTGTCAGTTGTGTCTGTGTCCTATTTGTGCTTTTAGTGTAAAAAAAAAAAAAAGCTTTGTGTTTATTTGTTTGCTTCTGTGTTGTTTTGTTGCTTTGTCTTTTGTGTTTGTGTGTGTGTGTGTGTATATATACATATATATATACATTTTTTTGTTGTTGTTAATATTTGGGAGAGGGAAATGCCTGGCAGGACAAGAGGGAGAGCCAGGAGCAGGGGTGCTTCTGCACGTGGAGGGAGAGGAAGAGGGAGAGGCAGAGGAGAGCCTACTGAAGGCTCTGGCCAGGAGATACCTGGCCCTTCGCAGGGCAGCCGGGTAACCGTACCCGATATGTTTAGGGTTAGCCGGGCTAGGGCTATCCCTTCTGATCAAGGAAGGTGGGTAGTAGACTGGATTACCTAGCCTTCCTCATCCACCTCCTCACAGGCACAGAGCAGCCGAGCTGCTACTGTAGATACTGTGCCTGCTCCTTCCTCACCTTAGGCTCCTACTGTGGGCATGGAACCTGATCCTCTCTATCAGGAGTTCATTGCCCACATGGCCCGTACCTTCGGGGATCCGGAGGAGGAGTCTCAGGATCTGTTTTCGCACACTATGTGTAGGGCTAGTGTGCTTGAGGAGGAGCCGTGCACTGATGCACAATCTTTCCTGTCGCCCGAGGCGGAGGAAGGTGCTCAGTGCACAGGGGGACAGGAGGCTGACGATGTCACGCAGCAGTCTGTGAGCAGCCAGGGAACTAATGCAGGGGGTGAGGTTCCAGATGCTGCTGCTGTTAGTGACGCAGCCTCCAGTATTGAGGAGGTGGAAGTGGACGATGAGGTCACCGATCGTCCATGGGTGCCCTCTGTGAGAGAGGAGCATGAGCACGATCCTGAACCCAGAGGCAGGACTGGGGGCAGGGGCCGGGGCAGAGGCAGTGCACCTAGTGGTGCACGTGGAGTTACGGCACCAATGAGATCTGGTGCCAGTGCCCCACAGCAGCAGTTGACCTCTGCTCCGAGTCGTGCCGGTGGCTCAGCGGTGTGGGAGTTCTTCTCACTGGCTCCAGGTGACAGCACGGTTGCAGTGTCAAGTTGTGCCTGCAACGTGTTAGCCGTGGGAAGACCACATCACATTTGGGCACCTCCTCTATGAGGAGACATATGATACTGCACCACTTTGCCCGGTGGGAGCAGCGGACAGGGAACGTGCAGGCACCCACACGTTCCCTACCTCGTGCCCAGGTAGCACACCGTTCCTCCTCCTCCTCCGGCCCCATCAGCTGCTTCCTCGGTGGAAGTTAGGGAGGAGAGGCAGCCTTTGGCCCCAGCACGCGGTGTTAAGAGGCCTCTTGACACTGCTGCTGGAGCGTCAGCTAAAAGGCAGGTCTCTCTTCCCCAGTTGTTGGAGCGGAGGCAGAAACTGTCCCCCAGTCACCCCCAAGCCCAGTGTCTCACTGCGGGCTTAGCCAAACTCCTGGCGGTGCAGCTGCTACCTTTCAGCCTGGTAGACAGTGCAGTGTTCAGGGAGTTTGTGGCCATTGGCACACCACAGTGGCAGGTCCCTGGCCGTAGGTACTTTGCCCAGAAGGCAGTACCAGCCCTGCACGACCATCTGCAGGGCAATATATCTGCTTCGCTGGACCACAGTGTGGGCAAGTGTGTCCACATTACTATGGACGCGTGGTCCAGCAAGCACTGCCAGGGGCGGTATGTGTCATTTACCGCCCAATGGGTCACTCTGCTAGCCGGCAGAGACGCGGCACGGAGCGCAAGTGGGGAGATGGTGGTACCACCACGCATTGGTGATACGCCAGTCTCCACCCCCCCCTCCTCATCCGGTGAGCCCTCTTCCCGGAGAGCTCCGTGTCCCCCCAGAGCCTATGCTTCGTGCCAGGCGAGACGGTGCCATGCAGTGTTGCAGCTTGTGTGCCTCGGTGATAGGAGACACACCGGGGCAGAGTTGCTGGCAGCACTGCAAGGGCAGGTTGAGAGGTGGCTGACCCCACACCACCTCTCAATAGGCAAGGTCGTGTGTGACAATGCCACCAACATCCTGTCTGCCCTTTGCATGGGCAGAGTCACACATGTTCCTTGCCTGGCACACGTTCTCAACCTGGTCATCCAGCGGTTCCTCACCAAGTACCCTGCTCTCCAGGAGGTACTGAGGATGGCTAGGAGGGTGTCCAGTCACTTCAGGCGGTCATACACGACCACAGCTCGTCTGGCCGAGTTTCAGCAGCAGAATGGTCTGCCGCAGAACAGCCTGATTTGTGACACCCCACCCGCTTGAACTCTAGTCTTATGATGCTGCTGAGGCTGCTCCAGCAGAGGCGAGCCATCATAGACTACTTGTACGAGTACGAGGCAAGATCAGGCTCTGGGGACCTGGGTTTGATGTTACCCAGGCAGTGGCTGCTGATTAGCGATGCCTGCCGTGTGCTCGCGCCATTTGAGGAGGCCACCAGGATGGTAAGCCGCAATGATGCCACCATTGCGGATACCATCCCACTGGTGTTCCTCCTTGAGCACACTCTGCGCGGCATACTTGACAGGGCACTTGCTGTCGAGCAGCAGCGACTGGAAGAGGAGGACGCCGACACCGTGATGCTTTCCGAGCCAGAACATCACAGTGCAGAGCAGCCGTCCGATGATGAGGAGGGGGATTTAGGTGACCTGGACCAAAGGGAAATGGGGCATTCCTCTAGGGGGACATCTCAACCCTCCCAAGTACCACATGTCATTCGTGGTTGGGGAGAGGTTGAGCCCGGTCCAGGCGGTCCGTGGTTGGGGAGAGGCGGCGGTCCAGGCGCCGCACCATATGGCGCATCTCCCGCCGCATGCTCTGTAATTCTGTGGAGGAAGATATTGAGAGAATTGTGTTGAAGATGTTCGAGCACATTTCCTAAAGCACCATGCGGTAGATGCAATTTTGCACCTGATAACTACCAGGGATGTCTCTAGGGATTTTGCCATCTGAGCTAATCCCTGATTGCCGCCTATATGCGGGGTGAAGTGGGCGTGGCTTGTGTGTGGGCGTGGCTTTGTCGGTGGGAGTGCGGCTAGCCATTTTGTCATTTTGAACTTGGCACCATTTATTTGTACAGTTTCTTTAAATAGACAATAATCCACACCATAATAACAGAAGAATTAAGAATTTTGCCCAAAAGAACCTGCCACCACGTCAAGGTTCCTTTTAATAGGGCCCAAACTTGGGCTAACTGGTCTAACCTAGCCTAACCTAACAAACTAAAGCTAATCTAACCATATGAAATGCCCTTTAACACATGTACAGTGAGAACAGACAGTACAGGTCCCATACAGTAAGAACAGACAGTAAAGGTCCCATACAGTGAGAACAGACATTAAAGGTCCTATACAATGAGAGCAGACAGTAAAGGTCCCATACAGTGAGAACAGACAGTAAAGGTTCCATACAGTGAGAACAGACTGTGAAGGTCCCATACAGTGAGAACAGACAGTAAAGGTCCCATACAGTGGGAATAGACAGTAAAGGTCTCATAGAGTAAGAACAAATGGTAAAGGTCCCATACAGTGAGAACAGACGGTAAAGGTCCCATACAGTGAGAACAGACGGTAAAGGTCCCATACAGTGAGAACAGACAGTAAAGGTGCCATACAGTGAGAACAGACGGTAAAGGTCCCATACAGTGAGAACAGACGGTAAAGGTCCCATACAGTGAGAACAGACAGTAAGGGTCCCATACAGTGACAAGAGACAGTAAAGGTCCTATACGGTGAGAACAGACAGTAAAGGTCCCATATGGTGAGAACAGACAGTAAAGGTCCCATACAGTGAGAACAGACAGTAAAGGTCTCATAGAGTAAGAACAAATAGTAAAGGTCCCATACAGTGAGAACAGACAGTAATGGTCCCATACAGTGAGAACAGACAGTAAATGTCCCATATTGTGAGAACAGACAGTAAAGGTCCCATACAGTGAGAACAGACAGTAAAGGTCCCACAGTGAGAACAGACAGTAAAGGTCCCATACAGTGAGAACAGACAGTAAAAGGTCTCATACAGTGAGAACAGACTGTGAAGGTCCCATACAGTGAGAACAGACGATAAAGGTCCCACACAGTGAGAACAGATGGTAAAGGTCCAATACAGTGAGAACAGACGGTAAAGATCCCATACAGTGAGAGCAGTCGGTAAAGGTCCCATACATAGTACCAATCACTGTGGGCAGACTTAGTACAATCACTGTGGGCAGACCTAGTACCAATCACTGTGGGCAGATTTAGTACTAAGTACTGTGGGCAGACTTAGTACCAATCACTGTGGGCAGACTTAGTACCAATCACTGCGGGCAGACTTAGTACCAATCACGGGTGCGGCTAGCCATTTTGTCATTTTGAACTTGGCACCATTTATTTGTACAGTTTCTTTAAATAGACAATAATCCACACCATAATAACAGAAGAATTAAGAATTTTGCCCAAAAGAACCTGCCAACCACGTCAAGGTTCTTTTAATAGGGCCCAAACTGGGCTAACTGGTCTAACCTAGCCTAACCTAACAAACTAAAGCTAATCTAACCATATGAAATGCCCTTTAAACACATGTACAGTGAGAACGACAGTACAGGTCCCATACAGTAAGAAACAGACAGTAAAGGTCCATACAGTGAGAACAGACATTAAAGGTCCTATACAATGAGAGCAGACAGTAAAGGTCCCATACAGTGAGAACAGACAGTAAAGGTTCCATACAGTGAGAACGAACTGTGAAGGTCCATACAGTGAGAACAGACAGTAAAGGTCCCATACAGTGGGAATAGACAGTAAAGGTCTCATAGAGTAAGAACAAATGGTAAAGGTCCCATACAGTGAGAACAGACGGTAAAGGTCCCATACAGTGAGAACAGAGTAAAGGTCCCATACAGTGAGAACAGACAGTAAAGTGCCATACAGTGAGAACAGACGGTAAAGGTCCCATACAGTGAGACAGACGGTAAAGGTCCCATACAGTGAGACAGACAGTAAGGGTCATACAGTGACAAGAGACAGTAAAGGTCCATACGGTGAGAACAGACAGTAAAGGTCCCATATGGTGAGACAGACAGTAAGGTCCATACAGTGAGAACAGACAGTAAAGGTCTCATAGAGTAAGAACAAATAGTAAAGGTCCCATACAGTGAGAACAGACAGTAATGGTCCCATACAGTGAGAAACAGACAGTAAATGTCCCATATTGTGAGAACAGACAGTAAAGGTCCCATACAGTGAGAACAGACAGTAAAGGTCCCACAGTGAGAACAGACAGTAAAGGTCCCATACAGTGAGAACAGACAGTAAAAGGTCTCATACAGTGAGAACAGACTGTGAAGGTCCCATACGTGAGAACAGACGATAAAGGTCCCACACAGTGAGAACAGATGGTAAAGGTCCAATACAGTGAGAACAGACGGTAAAGATCCCATACAGTGAGAGCAGTCGGTAAAGGTCCATACATAGTACATCACTGT